>CAUDMG010000854.1:1140000-1157500 GCA_958450375.1 Homarus gammarus
TATATAAACTATAGCTTGTAATTGTTGCTAACGATCATTACCCTTTACTCCAGCTATAACAACCTTATTAAACCTGGAGAGAGAGCAGTTCCTATTTGACATTGATTAACAAAAGACGAAATATAAGTAAACAAAAACTAAAACAAAAAACAAAAGACTATCGGTGTATGAAGGAAATATTCGCCTATTACATTGTATACAGATCCTCTTAACGACTCAATGGCCAGGGTAATGAAGGCACTTGTAATAAAAACAACGGCAGTACTAACTATACCTCCTATAGCTTGTAAGTACACGATAACATTACTGAGTTAGAACACTTGTAAAACAGAACCGTAAACAATTATATGTAGACAATTACATTACGAAAACACAAACATCAAAAGACCATCAATAACACAAACACACATCAATAACAAACCACAATAACGATTTAGGAATGACTTTAGGAATGACTCTTTTGGGGTTAGACAGGTACGATTAGAAACGGTACATTCCAAAGTCATATATTCCTGTTTGATAGTAGACGTAAGGTGTGGAGTACAAGCCATCAAAGGCACGAGAGAGGTGTACCGTCGTTAGTGCGTGGTGTGTTACAGGGTGATGTCTGGGGTGTAGTGAAGTGTTATGACTCATGTGACGGCGGGTGTAAAAGATAGTGACGGGGGGGGGGGGGAAGGAAGGAGGGAGGGAAGGAAGGAAGGAAGGAAGGAAGGAAGGAGAAGGAACGAAGGAAGGAGGGATTTTATATATATCCTAATCGTCATCTCTCTCTCTCTCTCTCTCTCTCTCTCTCTCTCTCTCTCTTTCATAACATCCTAATTCCTGTCTCTTCCTATCTCCTCTTCCCTTCCATAACATGTCAATTCCTATCTCTCACCCTCCCTCTTCCCCCTTTCCTAACATACTAATCCCCTTCCCACCCTCTCCCTCCCTCCCTCTCCCTTAACATCCCAATCCCCGTCTCCACCTACTCTCTTCTACCCTCCCTCCACATCACCCCACCCCAGCCCCTCTCTCCCCCACCCCTCTCTCCCCCACCCCCTCTCTCCCCCACCCCTCTCTCCTCCACCCCTCTCACCCCCGTCGGGAGCATTAGCATGACAAGAACCAGGGTGTGTAGCCAGCCTGACCCACTCCTCTGCCCTCTGTCCTTTGCCTATTGTCAGCCAGCCTGTCTTGGGAGGACCCCGGGTCAATACCTGTTACCCACGTCACCTGCCGAGCCTTTATCCTCAGCACCTGCGGTTTTGTGGCGCTTCTGAGGCTCGCTGAGTAATTGTTAATCTATTGGACTGTAATGTGTGTGTGTGTGTGTGTGTGTTGTGTGTGTGTGTTTGTTTGTTTGTGTCGGAATATGACCACTAGAATGAGATAGAAATAAGGAATACATACATACATACATACATACATACACCGTAAATGCAAGTATTCGCAACTATAATACGAAAAATAGAAATTAAATCGAAAAATGTTCTCAGCAAAGTTTATTTTTATTTAACAGACGCAGGAAGTGAACCTATTTTCGTCTTCAAAATATCTACCAATTCTACCTTCTCTTGTCACAGTGAGGCTCTCAAATGATGACGCGTTTGTCTCCCTCACCCCCCCCCCTCCTCCTACTACAACCCGTCAGGAGGAAAGATGAATAACTGTGAATAATTGTGAATAATCGGCGATAATAGGAGGCTGAGGTGTTAGGGTCCGCCCCCCCTCCCTCATCTCACACCCACGCCCACCATCTTTGTTATTGTTCGTCTTCTCTACATTATTAACCATATTTTAAGGGGTAACTAAGACAAACTTCTCTCTCCATTGATTTTAGACGAATTAATAAAATACTATTAATCCACCGAGTTATATAGACATTGTTTTATCATTAGTGAGTTATTTAATACCTTCTGGGAGCTTTTGAGAGAACTGACAACCTCGTCTCTACCTTCACTCACTATCCCCCCCTCCCTCTTCCTCCTCCCCTTCTCCTCCTCCGTTTCTTAGGCCCCTTAATAAGCTCCTCCTCCCCCCCCCCGCCTCCTTCCATCCCCCCTTCCTCCCTCTCACTGGTTTCGCCTCCAGCCAGACAGGTACGGAACAGATGATTGGCACGTTCTGATTTCCCCCTCCCCCTGACTGTTGTGGAGGCTGGCGAAAACCTGGTACATGGACCTATAATATATGCGATGGATAATGGCGGATCAGGAGTGGTTATAATTTACATGACAGAGGCAATATTACGCCTCATCTGTTGCTCTCCTCCTATCTCACTCCTTATCTCCTCCTCCTCCTCCTCCTTCTTTTCTCTCACTCCTCACCTCCTCCTTCTTCGTCTTTTCTCTCACTTTCTCCTTTTCTCTCATTTCTCGTCTCCTTTCACCTCTGGTCTGTTCCTTCCCTTTCTCTTATTACCTTCCTTTCTATAATTCGCACACATACATACACAGACGGACAGACACACACATACATACACATACATACAAATACACAGACACACACACAAGCACACCGTACAGACACACACACACACATACATATATATACAAAGACCACGACCTAAATTACCACGTATAGTAAAAAGCTTATGATCACTACCCTCAAGGAATAATAATCTTGGACACACACACACACACACACACACACACACACACACACACACACACACACACACCACCATCATCACTCACAAACTCATAAATACCCACTAATCATATCCGCCCCTTCATAAAAATTACCCACGCAATGGTTGACTACCCTCTCTCTCTCCCTCTCTCCCTCTCCCTCTCCCTCTCCCTCTCTCCCTCTCCCTTCAGCGACTCCTACAGTACAATACCAGTGATTTCCAGAGACGAAAAAAAGCCAAGATCCTCTGGAGACTAATTTCCGGAAGAACAAGTCCATTGAACCGTAAAATTCACCCAAAAATATTACGTAAAAATATGACTCGAGGATGATGTATGTGGAGGATGACCTTACTTATCGTTCAAGGGTCACCAAGACGCTCTAGAGGACGACCTTACGTATCGTTCAAGGGTCATCAAGAGGCTATATTAACTACTGACGGAGATGAAATTAGAGAATATCTCGAATTTTTTTTTTTGTTTCTCTCAAGGAAGTGTTATGTGCTGACGCCATTCTTGTTTACAGTTTACAGTTTTGACGCCATTCTTGTTTACAGTTTACAGGTTTGACGCCATTTTTGTTTACAGTTTACAGGTTTGACGCCATTCTTGTTTACAGTTTACAGTTTTGACGCCATTCTTGTTTACAGTTTACAGGTTTGACGCCATTCTTGTTTACAGTTTACAGGTTTGACGCCATTTTTGTTTACAGTTTACAGGTTTGACGCCATTCTTGTTTACAGTTTACAGGTTTGACGCCATTCTTGTTTACAGTTTACAGTTTTGACGCCATTCTTGTTTACAGTTTACAGGTTTGACGCCATTTTTGTTTACAGTTTACAGGTTTGACGCCATTTTTGTTTACAGTTTACAGGTTTGACGCCATTCTTGTTTGCAGTTTACAGGTTTGACGCCATTCTTGTTTACAGTTTACAGTTTTGACGCCATTCTTGTTTACACTGATACAGGAAATTACAGGTAAGATCGTAATGTTGATTTGTTTTGTAATTTATTTATGTTTTTGTTTTCTATTTTTTTCCTCTGTTGTATTATGATATAGTTGGTACCTGAATTAACTGCTTCTAATTACACAGGAACAATAACAGGTACAGGTGTGTGATAAGCAGGTGATTAACAAAGACAGGTAGAGGACAAATACCTGAACAATGCCCCGTCAGTTTGGTGTTTTGGGTAAGGATTGAGGGATGTCAGGGTGACTTCAGATGGTTGGAGTGGGGTCAAAGATGTCAGGGGTGCTGTCAGTGGTAGAGGAAGGTAGTGTTACTCGGATGTCAGTGGATGGAGGAGGTACCACATCCACCAGGTTGTCAGTGGGTGAAGGAGGTACCACATCCACCAGGTTGTCAGTGGGTGAAGGAGGTTCCACATCCACCAGGTTGTCAGTGGACGATGGAGGTACCACATCCACCAGGTTGTCAGTGGATGATGGAGGTACTCATCCTCCCAGGCTGTCAGTGGATGATGGGTCGGTGGTCTTTGTGGTACCCAGTCATCGAGACCCGGATAAAAAAGGTCACTATATCCGATGATTAATTGACCCACAAAGGTAAGTGGTGTTGTACCTGTGTTAGCATTAATTAGCAGCACACCTCTATACATCTCCCCGTCAGGTACTGCTGCTACTACCTGTGTTGGTTGACTACTACTACTACTATTACTACTACTACTACCACCTGCTCATCAGTAGTGGAGGCTATACAGTGCCTCCTGCTCACTGCTGATTAGTAGGTAATGTGTATAAAATAATTACCATTATTGTTACCCTTAAACTCTCGCACACACACACACACACACACACACACACACACACACACACACAGAGTCCCAAACCTACTCCTATCTCTCCTCCTCCTCCTTACCAACCTCCCAGCGGCGTGTCAACCCTCCCCCCTTCTTTCCTACCTCCAATTTACCACGACACGGTCTGATTATGCCCCCCTTCCTCCCTCCCCCTCCTTACTTCCCTCCTCCCCCCAGGGTGCCACAGAAGAGAGCCACCCCCCCCCCCTTGACCGCCTAACTCTGAGGGCGTGCCACAAACACCTCTAACCTCTCATTATGGCTTAATATTGATGCTCTCTAGAGGTTCACACGGGCATAGCGGTTCCCAGTCGCTTCCGTGGGCAGATAAGATATTTTTTTGTGTTTGTATTTTGGATTATGTGATGATTAAATACTTTAATGGCAACCTAACCTAACCTAACCTAACCTAACCTAACGTAATAAGTAGAAGGTGGAGGAAGAAAGAAGTGGAAGAAGATAATGAAGGAAAAAAGTGGAGGAGGAAGAGGAGCGGGAGGAAGGAAGAGGAGGAGCAGGAGGAGGAGGAGGAGGAGGAAGGGAAGAAAGGGAGGGGAAGGAGGAGGAAGAGGGAGGATCGTGGTGCCTCCAGCCTCGCCTCCTGGTAGGGCGTGAGTATCAACACCTGTACCTGTTATTACCACACATTACTCTCACTCTCCCAGGTGCTGTAGGGCTCTCTCCAGGCTGGGGGGGGAGGGGGTGAGGGGGAGGGGGAGGGGGGGAAGAAAGGGAAGGAGAGAGTAGTTAAGTGGGAAGGAAGAGGAGGAGGGAAAAGGAAGAGTATGTAGGGAGGGGGAAGAAGGGAGGGAAGGGGTAGGAGGGAGTTGGTAAGTGGGGAGGGGGAGGAGGGGAAGAGAGCACACACACACACACACACACACACACACACACACACACACAAGGAACAATTAGACCATTGTTTACCCACAGTCTCAGGTCTGGGTTTAATCTGAGTTTGTCATGCTTGTTAGGACCATCTCGAGGGCAAATTACTGTTTGTTGTGACTGGGAGCTGTTAGTGGTGAGAGCTGGGAGAGAAGAGGGAGAGAGAGAGAGACGGAGGGAGAGGGAAGGCGGGAGCGAGGGGAGAGGGAAGGAGGGAGAGAGATGGAGAGGGAGGGAACAAAGGAAGAAGGGGGAAAGGAGGGAGAGGAAAGGAGGCAGGGAGGAAGGAAAGGATAGATGAAGAGAGAGGGAGCAAAGGGAGAACAGGGAGAGAGAGGGGGAGGAATAAAGGGAGAACTAGATAAGGACAGACAGACTGACAGACAGACAAAGACAAACAGACATAAAATATAGTTACTTATGATATTAAACAGCTGACTCGTGTATGTGTGTGTGTGTGTGTGTGTGTCTGTGCGTGTGTCTGTGTGTGTACGTGTGTGTGTGTACGTGTGTGTGTGTATGAATAAAAAAACCCTCTTCATTAACATGTACACAACACATACATCAACAGCGACTCGCAACGTCATGAGTGTTCTAAAGTAACAACACAAATGATATTATAATCTGAAATGGACATGTGTGTGTGTGTGTGTACGTGTGTGTATATATGTATGTACTCCTATAAATGTGTTGTGTGTATGTGAATCTGTGTTCCTGTACGTGTGTGTGTGTGTTTGTGTGTATGTGAGTGTGTGTTACTGTACGTGTGTGTGTGTTTGTGTGTATGTGAGTGTGTGTTCCTGTACGTGTGTGTGTGTGTTTGTGTGTATGTGAGTGTGTGTTCCTGTACGTGTGTGTGTGTGTGTGTGTGTGTACAGAAACAGCCAGTTCATTAAGCACGCCTTATCACAGAGTATCACAAGCGTCTGGTAACATAATAATCTGACTCTTCTCGTCCTCTTCAATTAACGATGATACAAGCGTTCGTTTGTACGCCACGATAAACAGGAGTGTGTTTACATATTAACGTCGAGGCGGTGTCAGGGAGGTGGAAGCTGGTGCCAGGAGCTTTGGATGTAAGGTCAAGGGATGTCAGAGTAGTGTTTGGTGGTTTTGGTTTGGATTTAATGATGTCAGAGTGACTTCAAATGGCTTTAAATGAAGTCAAGGGATGTCAGGGTAGTATTTGGTGGTTTTGGTTTGGATTTAAGGATGTCAGAGTGATTTTCAAGTGGCTGTAAATGAGGTCAAGGGATGTCAGAACTATATCCTTTGTTTTGGAGATGAGATCAAGGATGTCAGGGTGTTGTCTAATGGGTGGAAATGAGGTCAAAGGATGTCAGTTTGGTGTCAGGTGATTGAAAATGGATTAAAGGATATCATAAAAGATAGACATCAGTGTTAAATCGACTAGGAATAGAGCCAAGGAATGTAAAGTGTTAGGAAACGGTGCCAAATAGCTTGACTCGATGCCAAAAAGATACCATAACGTAAGACATATTATCTGAAGGAGGGGTACTCACGATCGTCTGGCTTTCCTGGAGGAGGCGATGACGGGGGGGGGGGGGGGGGGGATCCTGCACTCTCCTACTGACTGTCCTCCGGGTATAAGTGGGTACGATCAGGGGTATAAGATCGCCGGGTAGGATGACTAACACAAAACCACATAAGGGATTCCCCCCGACAGACACCTCCTTCGCAGGATACTTTACTCCCAGTTAATCCTTACAGTGGCTTCCGGCTTAACTAACTTGTCCTTCTTTTTCTAGGGGGGGTGGGGATGGGAGGGGTGGATGGAGGGGGGGGGAGGGAGGGGGAAGGGAGGGGGACATTAGCCGACACAAGCACCACATCTAACCTGTTTTGTCTTGTTAAAACCTCCCGAATGAACGACTGACTAACTACCCCCTGCACTTAGAGGTCAACACCCCAAGTTAACTCCTGCGCGGGTGGGGGGAAGGGGGGGAGGGTATGGGGTCATGTTTTCAAAGTACGCGAACCCTTAATTGGTAGTTTGAGTCGTTTAGTCGGTAGTTAACGCCATAATTGAAGGTTATACTGTGGTGATGATCTTGTTTTTATATTAATATAGTTTGTGGTTTACTTTTTGTTCACTTTCATGTTACTTAAGGATTACTTCTCCCCATTCTCCTACCTCTCCTCTTCTTCCTTTCCCTCCTCTCTTCCTTCTACCCTCCTCCCTCTTCCATCTACCCTCCACCTTCCTCCTATCCTCCCTATCCTTTACCCCTCTCCCTATCCTCCTCAACCCCTTCCTCTATTCCATCTTTTAACCACCACTACCCACCCCTACCCACCCTCACCCACCTCCACCCCTCTTCAAAGTTTGCATCCATAATGGGGTAAGGGAATTAAATTACGACACAACACACAATACATAACTAGGAATCACTAAAAGCTATGAGTCGTTTGGGTCGTTTGGTAATGGTCGTTGTGAAATGCCTTAGAAAGTACGAGATTTGGGGAAGGAATTAGGGAAATATGTAAAGTAGGGAAATGTTAATAGTTGTTATGTATAAATTCAACTATCTTATGTTTAATCTCTCTCTCTCTCTCTCTCTCTCTCTCTCTCTCTCTCTCTCTCTCTCTCTCTCTCTCAACATTTAAATACCAATGACTAGTTAAGTTACTAAGATACAATTCGCTCTTAAATTCATTAGGTAGAGTTTAGTAAATTCATATTATCATCAACAATAGAACTCTCCCTCACTCACCAATAGGACCAATTTGGAAGTCAAGTTCTACCATCATTTATAGCATTTTTTACCCATTTCTCTCCTTCAATTGATCAATCTCTACCCATTAGTGCATTACTGTACTTCTCCCTGCATTCATCTCACCCTCCCTATTTTTTTTCCAGTGCCTATTTAAAATCTCTTCCTCCACCCTCCACCCACCCCACCCCATTTGCCTGCACCCATTAGCAACCAATTAGAACATCGGAAAGTGAAATTAACTGTGAAACAAGTGGCTGAGACAAATCTCGCCTCATTCAAACCTGTTCATTCCGTGGACGTCGGGAATTGGTCGGATTCCTAAATGGATCAGGAATGGACGGATGGGAATGACCAAGAATGACGAGTGAATTTCAAAAGGGTCATTGTCCGTATGTGTGTGTGGGAGTGCTTAATTGAGAGGTCAGTATGGGGGAGGGGTTAGAGGGGGGGGAGAGGGAGGGGATGGAAGAGGGAGGGGATGGAGGAGGGAGGGGATGGAGGGAGGGAGGGGGAGAAGGAGGGGATGGAGGAGGGAGGGGATGGAGGGAGGGAGGGGGAGAAGGAGGGGATGGAGGGAGGGAGGGGGAGAAGGAGGGAGGAGATGGAGGGAGGGAGGGGGAGAAGGAGGGGATGGAGGAGGGAGGGGATGGAGGGAGGGAGGGAGGGGGAGAAGGAGGGGGTAGGGATTATGGTATTACACTGTATAATCCTCTATTTATATATAATACACTTAAAATATTATATACCTCTAAAATTCTTATGGGTTTTTAACCAAGTAATTTAACCCACCCTAACACCTCAGCAAAGTTCGTTGTAAACACTCTCTCCTGTCTCCCTGTCTCTCTCTCTCTATCCCTCTCTTTCGCTCTCTCTTCTAATTTATCCTACTGTGGCGGTAACATCTAATATACTATAGGACTAGGAGTGTGTCTGTCTGTCTGTCTGTTCTGGGCAGCCGAAACGGAACAATCGTTTTTCATCAAACTTGGTGGAAAAATAAAAAAAAATTCGTAGAGTGGAGCAATCCTGGTCCCATGTCGATGGTTTCTTGAGGAAGGCATTAATTAACCATTTTATTTACGATGAAAAACGATGCAAGTCTACGGACTTGGCACGCCCTAATTAACCATGCAAGTCTACGGACTTGGCGCGCCCTCATTCACTGTACGCTAGCCAAGCACGAGCGTTCAAACTTTCACCGGGCTCGAAGGTGCCAGCGATCACTTGTCTTCACTATATTTCTTATGGATTACTTCACTAACTTCACTATGGACAAGAAAAAGTTGGCTGGGGACATGAAGCAACGCATCATCACTCTCCTAAACTCACGACTTTTTTACATGCACTAAAATAACCCAAAAGCGGTGTGCTGGCGCCATAAATCCCCCCCCCCCCTCCCCCAGTTGTTACGGTCGCGCCAAATATCCTGGAAAACTCTTCTTGGCACTGCAGAATATCGCGGGGGAAAAAATACCTTCCTCCCTCCCATTAATCACTAGTGGAGTTATGACAATATTTTTTATACCAAAGTATTAACGTCAAAAAGTAATACTAGTTGTTGTAGAATCTTGATGTATTATTATTATTCCCGCCAAATTCCAACAACCTGTATCTGTACCCGCCAAAACCACTGGCAGTATGTTGACGCCAAAATATTGCCATCAAGTGTCCCTGTGTTCACCGAAGCCTAACTTATTGCCTCCCAGGCCTGCCAACTGCTAGGCGATAAATATCACCCAATATACAGGGATGCAAACCTGACCGAATATTCACACTGACTCGTAAACATTGAGAAAAACACTAAATTTACATCACTACTTCATCAAACAAGTAAAAAAACAGAGAATAAATAACAAATACATATAATTTTAGAACAAATATAATATTGTCTTTACTTTCTCAAGGTGTCAACAGACTTACGGGTGAATGAGAGAGAATTTGACAGCGATGGGAGAGGCGTAATCGAGGCTGAATCACTGGTTGATGACTTACCCCCCCCAAAAAAATACGCCCATAGTGGAAGACCCAGCCACGCCCCCCACCCCCCCCCCTTGTTACGCCACCCTGACTACGCTCTGAAAAGGAGTGATCAGACATATCAGACATCTCTTTTACATCAGATTTACCTTTTAAAACAGGCTGTGAAATACGGGACGAGGGGGGGATGGGTGGGGGGGAGGGTAGAGTCTTATTGTCGCCACATTACTATAGTCTAAGGTTATAAGACTCTACTGAGCATGATAGTACCAGCTTGGGATTGAGTTATGCGTGAATCAGAGAAGAGGGATTGAGGAGAGGGATTGAGGAGAGGGATTGAAGAGAGGGATTGAGGACAAGGATTGAGGAGAGGGATTGAGGACAGGGATTGAGGAGAGGGATTGAGGAGAGGGAGTGAGGAGAGGGATTGAGGAGAGGGATTGAGGAGAGGGATTGAAGAGAGGGATTGAGGACAAGGATTGAGGACAGGGATTGAGGAGAGGGATTGAGGACAGGGATTGAGGACAGGGATTGAGCTACTAGGTACTATTATCTTCAAGGGATTTATTTATTATACAAAGTGTAAAAAACAAAATAATAAACAGCAAAGATGTTAAGAAAGAATTACATTTGTCATTTCCTGGTAAACTCGTCACAAAGGATATTATAATAAATTAACTGAGTGTTGTTGTAATGAATTAGTTTATGTTGAATGACTTAGTTCGTCTGTACACACACACACACACACACACACACACACACACACACACACACACACATACACACACACACACACACACACACTCACACACACACTCACACACACACAATTGATGAGAAGATTATCAAAGAGGTTTACTAAATAATTAATATATACATCTCTCTCTAACTTATTCTGTGTGTGAGTGTGAGTGTGTGTGTGTGTGTGTGTGTGTGTGTGTGTGTGTGTGTGTGTGAGTAGACAAACAACACATCAACAATAATAAACAAATTATCACTCAACTAATTAAATAACAAACTATTATATATCATATCAAGTAGATTTTAAGCAAATGAAGTCCTAATGATATGCAAGACGCCAGACACTTCTTAAACACATAAATTACCAAGCAACTTCAACACCAGGAGAGTCATTATCTAATTCCTCTTCGTCTTATGTTTTTTTTTTTTGGGGAGGGGGGAGATATTTCTTTACCCCCTGAGGACCTACCTGACGAAGAAATAACTCAGGTAATATCCCTAAGTGGTAATTTCTCAGGTAACTTCTCCCGAACTTCAGGTGATAAATATACCATCGCGTTACATGTACATTAATCAATCAATTTTTCCTTCTGAGTGTTAGTTTTTTTTTTTTTTGTATCTGATGTACCAGTGTGAGTGATTTACATAAATGATTTACATACATAAATTACCGTGCAACAGACTTGGGTAAGAGAGGGGATAGGGGGTAGGGGGTAGGGGGTATGGGGGGGTAGGGGGTGACATTGTTTGGGGTTAGAGGGGGAGAGGAGAGGGGGTGAGGGGTAAGAGGGAGGGGGAGGGAAAGGGGGGGGATGAGTTGTTTTGTTTTTCTAATGGTGTGAGGATGATTAGGTCTAATTACGTTCTCTGTGATGATGTGTTTCCTAAAGTTAATGAAGTAGATTGACTTTTAATGGCCATTGACACTTAATTGCAAATGAGAGAGATAGGCAGACAGACAGACAACGAGACAGAGAGAGACAGGAAGACAGAGAACAGAAAGAAACAGACAGAGAGACAAAAGAGACAGAGAGAGAGACAATGAGAGAGAGAAAGAGAGAGAGAGGGAGAGAGAGAAAGACAGAGAGACAAGCAGACAAAAACAGAGACAAAAGGAGACAGACAGAGAAACAAACAAATAAACAAACAAACAAACAAACAAACAATACAAACAAAAAAAACAAACAAACAAACAGATAATATTCTTCTTCTAAATACAGTAACAATGACATTAAATTAATCACTTTATGACAACTCCTGTAGGGGCCTATTGTATCTCTAGGCCTCACCTGTAAACAACAACACAGGTGAGGTAAACAAACAATCTCCCTATAGGTGAGACAGGTGTGGGAACTTATTATACGAGTGTAGTAAAATAAAAACAGAGAGAGGGAGTGAGTGGGAGTGAGTGGGGGGGTGAGAGGAAGTTATATAGTAGTAGTAGTAGCAAGAGTTGAGTGGGAGTGAAAGGGAGTGAGTGGGGGGATGAGTGGAGGCTATATAGTAGAAGTTGTAGTAGGAAGAGTTGAGAGGGAGTGAGTGGGGAGATGAGAGGAGGCTATATAGTAGTAGTGGTAGTTAGAGTTGAAGGAGTGAGAGGGAGTGAGTGGGGGGGATGAGAGGGGTGTTATGGCGCCAGAATAGGACGTCATTTACTGCCGCAGACTCCCTGTTTATGGTGATTAATAGTGGTGTCCTGTACAGTGGAGGGGAGAGGGATGGAGAGGGGAGAGGGAGAGGGGTGGAGAGGGGAGGGGGAGAGAGAGAGGGGTGGAGAGGGGAGGGGTATAGGAGGATGAGTGGATGAGGAGAACTGAAAAGAGGAAGTGGAGGGAAAGGGGTGGAGGAGGAATGGAGAGGGAAGAGTGGAGAGGGGTAGAGAGGGGGAGGAGGGATGTGGCTTGAGAGTTAGTGGGAGGGATGTGGCTTGAGAGTTAGTGGGAGGGATGTGGTTTGTAGGGGTTGGTGTGGTAGCATTAGTTGTGGTGGTGGTGGTGGTGGTAGATGAGGTGGTAGTGGTATTGTAGTGGTAGTTGTGATACTGGTAGTTGATGGTGGTTGGTGTGGTTGATTAGGTTAGGTTAGGTTAGGTTTGGTTAGGTTAGGTTAGGGCCAGGTGAAAAGTACTGGGGTGTCTAATCTTAATATGATCCAAAATTAACAACAGGTAGACAGACGATATCATACACACACACACACACACACACACACACACACACACACACACACACACACTAAACAATCACTCTAAATAAACACACATAAATATAAATCACACTAAATCACGACAACAAAAACAATTATTTTCAGTCATAGTAAAAACCTCTATGTAATGTGTGGTTAAGTAGCCTGGGTGGTAAATAACACGTATCACACTTATAATAACAGTAGTCAGTAATTATCCTCACTACACACGGGAATAGAAGTGGTTTTAAGTGATAATATCTCTGTTATTATTGTTATTTCTTTTACGGTATATCTCTAAATCTTCCCATTTTTTCCCCTAATTTTCCCCATTTCCTTTGTTATTTTCTCCCTAGTATTACCTTTTTTTTCTTCCTAGTGGTGGTAATGGTGGTAATGATGATAGTAGTAGTAGTAGTAGTAGTAGTAGTAGTAGTAGTAGTAGTAGTAGTAGTAGTAATAATAATAATAAAAACAGTGGCATTAATAGCTATATGATTTTCTCTATAGTAGAAAAACGACTATTGTTATGACGTGTGTGTGTGTGTGTGTGTGTGTGTGTGTGTGTGTGTGTGTGTTTGTGTGTGAGTGTGTGTGTGTGTGTCGTAATGGTTATTGTGGCAGATAGTGATGATGAAACAGAGTTGATGTCTAAGTTAAGCACAGAAGCTGAAGGTTACGTGGCATAGAAAACGTTCTGTGTGATGGGCGGTTATAAAGTGAGTGAGTGAGTGAGAGAGGAGGGTAGGGAGTGGGTGAGTGAGAGAGGAGGGTAGGGAGTGAGTGAGTGAGTGAGTGAGTGGGGGAGGGAGTGGGGGAGTGAGTGAGTGAGTGAGTGAGTGTGTGAGTGAGATTCTCAATAAATACATAAAAAGTAGGAGGTATTGCGTGCGTATGTGGTATATGTATGTATATATGTGTGTGTGTACGTATATATGTGTGTGTGTACGTATATATGTGTGTACGTATATATGTGCGTGTATGTATGTGTGTATTATGACCACAATAATGACTTTCAAAGGGAGATAAAGCGTCATAATCGAGAGACAGATAAACTTTATTGTCTTAGTTATGACTTAATGGGCTAAGGCTCTTCCTGATATGAGACAGAAAGACAGAAAGACAGACAGAAAAAGACGTCAGAAAAGGAAATAGACAGAGAAAATGACATCAGACAGAAAGACAAACAGACAGACAGACAAACTAAGTCCTCATTCATCTTCTCATCTCCCCCAACACCACCACCACTACCCTATATATCTACAACACACACACACACACATACACACACACACACACACACACACACGGTTCTCTGTGGTGTACATATTATAGGTCACTATCACCACCACCATCTAAGATCCTCTCTACTTATGTGCTAAATTTCTCGTAAAATTAAAACACCGGAAAACAAATTCAAGTTTCTCTTTCCTGTAGTTTATGAGTTTTTTGGCGGGTAATAATAATAATAATAATAATAATAATAATAATAGTTGTTGTTGTAGTAGTAGTTGTAGTTGTAGTTGTTGTTGTTAATACAGTAGGTACATAGTAACAACTCCTCACATCAATCTAATTCTTGTGATAATATATTAAACTTTTAGGCAAAAACCGATATTGTGTTTTTATCTCGTGTGAAATATCGGTCATTTTCTCCGGATATTCTCAATAAATCTTCCTCCTGGCGTGAGAGAGAGAATATCCCTTGAGAAGTGAGACATATCTCTTCATATTTCTCAAGGGTGACTGTATCTATATCTCTCACCTTTACTGTAACCTTATATAATATCAGGGGAGGGAGGAGGGGGGTGGTTAATCTACATGTGCTGAGCGGAACCTGGAAATAATACGAATATTTGCGCGCCAGAGAATGCAAAATATTACACACCATTTGAATGAGTTTATACATTATTCATACCATAGGCGCTATAGGATACTCATTATGATATGATTGATAGACATATGATGAAAATTGTGGCTTATTTAACCATACAATTAAACGATGGAGATGAATTTGGCTGGAAAAAAAAACCGGACACTAATAACATGAAAATTTCTCTAAGTGTAATTGTTGATGTTATATTAGTATGTATAACTAGTCTGTATAATTAAGGTCATTAAGCGTGTATTTTAAACCTATAATTACTCTTATCAATAATTATAAACATGAATTAATTGAAATTTTTTATCAATACCCCAGATTATTTGTATAAGTTTTCACTCATAGAAATAATTTGTCCCTAAAGACACACACAAGACCTCATGTTGATTGTGTCTCATTAATCATTATAATTAACTTGTGGTCACAGTTAGGGCGCGGGGGGGGATTATATTTAGAGCAATTAACCCTCATCATCACGTACTAATGAGGTAATTTCAACCCACAACGACCTGACCCGTAGTTAGGCCACACGTATAATACAACCCTGGACATTATTACTTCAGCAAATTAATACAAAACTGTAATATAACGTATCATTAACTATAACTCTCGTATTTAGTGTTCCAGTCACTATAATTCTGGTTAACGTCATAAAAATAAATTATACTAAAGTGAAATTATTCCTTGTTAGATGTAATATTATATAAAAGACGCGATTATACCACTGGAGACTAATTATACGCTAATTACGATACATAAACAGTGTACATTAAACGCTTGTTACAGTACGACACGATAAGAGGGCAATTACAGTGTACTCCGGTTTCTAATGTGTGTTTTTAGAAAGTTAAATACTCGACAGAAATAGTATGTGTTACGTGTCAGTTTAGTGGGGATACTAGGTGAAGCTATCCTTAGGGGAGGCTAGGTGAAGCTATCCTTAGGGGAGGCTAGGTGAAGCTATCCTTAGGGGAGGCTAGGTGAAGCTATCCTTAGGGGAGGCTAGGTGAAGCTATCCTTAGGGGAGGCTAGGTGAAGCTATCCTTAGGGGAGGCTAGATATCCGTGTGTGTCATGAGCAACTTAGAAAATAAGAGGAATTTTTTGAGTGCGTGAAGGTGGCGGGAGAGGGGCAGGAGGGGGGGAAGGGGGAGAGAGGGGGGCGGGAGGAGGGGAAGGGGGGAGGGGAGGGGAAGGGGAGAGGTGGAGAGGTAGGAGGAGATAAAGAGAAGCAAAAAGGAAAGAAAGAAAATGGGGGAACATCTTACCTAGAAATTTTTTTTTTTACGATAGTTTTTAATTATTGGTTCATTATTTTACATATATAACAAATAAATAACACCTTATAGATATATTATGAAAGAATAACATACCGTGATAAAGGTACATTCACCTTATCAGTAAAGAGAATCAGAAGTCATATATATTACCTATCTCCAATATCTCTCTCTCTCACTCTCTTTCTCTTTCTCTCTCATTAATAAACAATGGATATTTAGCGTGAGCAAGAGTCATTATCACGGGGGTACTATAGCTATCACTCTGCTACCGTTCACCACCCTTTATTATCACCCTTTATTATCACCCTTTATTATCACCCTTTATTAACACCCTTTATTATCACCCTTTATTACCACCCTTTATTATCACCCTTTATTATCACCCTTTATTACCACCCTTTATTATCACCCTTTATTGACTCTTCTTGGTAGGTGTCTTATGTGGTTTACGGGACAGAGTAGAAATGGGTCAAGGGTTGTTTGGGGGGGGGCTAAGGAAGGCTAAATGGTAAATAGATCTATGACCAGGTGTACTTATAAAGGTGTTGTGGCCAGGTGTACTTATAAAGGTTTTGTGGCCAGGTGTACTTATAAAGGTGTTGTGGCCAGGTGTACTTATAAAGGTGTTGTGGCCAGGTGTACTTATAAAGGTGTTGTGGCCAGGTGTACTTAAAGGTGCTGAAGGTAATGGTGGTGTTTATATTAATCATTAAATTCTTGGTAGTGAAGATGTTTATACACTTATATACACCCCCCCCCACAATCACCCCACACCCCCGTCCCCCCCCCCACACCCACCCCACACCCCCGCCCCCCCACCCCCAAATAAATAAAAGAAAATACCAGTAAATAATAGGGATTTTTAGTCATGCCATTAGACTTTATGTCAACAACGAAAGAATTATCTGTAATATTTTAAAAGTATTTTGATTTATTACTTTGAATTTTTTTACTTTTTTTTTTGATACTTTCACCTGTTAGAGCTAATTAGAATACCTGAGTTCAGACTTTTTTTTCGTGGTCTTGTAATGATGAAGAAAACCAAATCACAATAAACAACAACAAAATCAAAGCAAATAATAATGAGAAGAGTTAGTAATGCCCTTTCTCCCTTACCTCCCTCATCCCTCATTCCCTCCCTACCTCTCCACCTCCCTCCCTCTATTCCTCTATCCTTCCATCCCTTCCTCTTCCATCCATCCCTCCTTCCTTCCCTCTATCGCTCCATCCCTCCCTCCCTCTCTCCCCCCTCCCTCCTCTCTCCCTCCCTCTCTCCCCCCTCCCTCTCACCCTCCCTCCCTCTCTCCCCCCCTCCCTCCCACCCTCCCTCCCTCTCTCCCTGTCACCCTCCCTATAAGCAATGTGATATGGTCCC
>CAUDMG010000854.1:1162500-1167500 GCA_958450375.1 Homarus gammarus
CTCCCTATCAATACCTCCCCCCTACCACTACCTCCCTATCAATACCTCCCCCCTACCACTACCTCCCTATCAATACCTCCCCCCTACCACTACCTACTCTCACGAGACCACCTTCAGCACCCTGGTATCTACGCCAATCACATCTTCAACTACGCAACTACGGGGATCTGTCATTGTCCTCAAGTACCGTAAAGGGAAGGTGTTATGGCTCGTAAATATAGACTAATAGTTAACTTGATCTAGAGGATGTAAATATTAGTGATTGTTGTTGTTATTTAATGTTAGTGGTTGTTGCTGTTAGGTTAGGGTAGGTTGGGTTAGGTTAGGGTGTCTAATCTTCATATGATCCCACACAGGTGTTGAATAGAAGAAAGATTCATTAATTATAATAGAGCTGGTAAAAAGAGGTGTAGAGAGGGAGGGAGAGGGGAGAGGGGTAGTGAGGGAGGGAGAGGGGAGAGGGGTAGTGAGGGAGGGAGAGGGAAGAGGGGTAGTGAGGGAGGGAGAGGGGAGAGGGGTAGTGAGGGAGGGAGAGGGGAGAGGGGTAGTGAGGGAGGGAGAGGGGAGAGGGGGAGTGAGGTGTAGTGAGGGAGGGAGAGGGGAGAGGGGTAGTGAGGGAGGGTGAGTGATAAAGAGAGGGAATTAAGATGGTAAGAAGGAGGAAAGGGAGAGTGGTAAAGAAAGAGAGGAGAAAGAGAGAGGGTGGAGAAAGAGGGAGGATGGTAACGGAGGAGAGGGAGAAGAGTGAGGAAGGGGGAGAAACAGGAGAGGGAGGGAGGGAGGGAGGAGAGAGAGTCGCGGTGTTGAGGAAAGAGAAGGAATATAATAAAGGAGGAGAGGAAAGGTAATGAGGGAGAAGAGAGGAGAGAGGGAGTATAATGATGGAGGAGAGGAAGGGTGACGAGGGAGAATAGGGGAAGAAAGGAAGGAGCTGTGATCCTAAGGGAGATAGATTAAGGCATATAAGAGTGGATTAAGAGGAAGGGTGAAGAGATTTTAGTAAATGAGGTGAGAGAGAGAGAGAGAGAGAGAGAGAGAGAGAGAGAGAGAGAGAGAGAGGAAACAAACAAAAGAGAGAGAGAGAGGGAGCACAACAAAGAAAGATAATAAGTGAAAGTGAATAAGAGAAGAAAGAAGAGATTAGTGACAAAAGCAGAATGTGATAAAAGAGAGAGACAGAGAGACAGAGAGAGAGACCCCAACCTGTTAATATCATTCCCAAAGTTCATGATCAAATTCTCATGGGAAATTCGAGTCCTGGAAAGAGGTGGGAGAGGATAGGGAATTATGGGAGAGGGAAGGGAAAGACACGTGGGTAATGATGGGATGGAGAGGTGTTCCGGTAAGTGGGATGGATGTGGGATTGGGATTTTGACTCCCTATATCCTGATCCTAAAACATCTATCCTAATCCCTATCCTTCCTTCTACCCCTGCCCCTCCACTACCCCTATCCCTACCCCTCCCCTGCCCCTACCCCTTGGCCCAACCCCTACCTACCCTTACCCCTCATATACCCCTACCCTACCCCTCCCCTACCCCTGCCCCTCCCCTACTCCTGCCCCTCTCCTACCCCTACCCCTCACCTACCCCTCCCCTACCCCTATCCCTACCCCTGTCCCTCCCCTACCCCTACTCCTGCCCCTCCCCTACCCCTTTCCCTCACCTACCCCTCCCCTACCCCTAACCCTGCCCCTCCCCTACCTCCCCCATCCCTGCCCCCCACCTACCCTGGCCCAGGAGGCTCGACAACAGTGAAGAGGACTCAAGGCTGTGGTCCTCGGTGGGTATAATCAGCTAGTAATTACTGAACATCTATCATGACTCTGCCTGGGGCTACAACTGCACCTCTCTCTCTCTCTCTCTCTCTCTCTCTCTCTCTCTCTCTCTCTCACTCTCTCGTTCTTCCTCTCTCTACAGTTTTCTCTCTACTTGCCTCTCTCTCTCTCTCTCTCTCTCTCTCTCTCTCTCTCTCTCTCTCTCTCTCTCTCTCTCTCTCTCTCTCTCTCATCCTTCCTCTCTATCTCTCTCTCTACCTTTGGGGCCTCCCTTCCTCGTACCTCCCTCCTTCCTTCCTTCCTTCTTTCCTCCTTCCTTCTCACACCTCCTCTCTACCCTCTCTCCCTCCTATTCACTCTTTACCCCCTCCAACGTCTTCTCCCTCTCCTTCCCTCCCTTCACCTTCCTCTCACACCTCTCCATCTCTCTCACTTCATCATCGTCCTTCCTTTCTCCCTCACTCACTGGAACACTCCCTCCCTCCTTCCCTCCCTCCCTCCTTCCCTCCCTCCCTCCCTCCTCCTTCCCTCCCTCCCTCCCTCACAGTTTAGGGTCAAGATAACACACCTGGCTGTATCCATGATTACATTTGTTGCTGGACAGGTAGTAGTGTCCTAATAGACCCCAGTCCCAATAGACCCTAGTTCTAATAGACCCCGGTCCCAATAGACCCTAGTTCTAATAGACCCCAGTCCAAATAGACCCTAGTTCTAATAGACCCCGGTTCTAATAGGCCCTAACCTAACTTAACCAATTTACGAATTAACACTGGGCCTCCCAATAATAATGGTTAGATTAGGTTAAATGGCTAGGTTTGGGGCCTATTAGAACTGGGGCCTATTAGAACTGGGGTCCATCTAACCAATCACGCACGCAAGAGACTATCTCACAATGAGAGATGAATTGAGAGATAGTAAGAGAGAGATAAACAGTTATTGACTTACGAGAGAAACAGGTGTGCCCAGGTAGGTACTTTTAATTAAGACATTTTAGTACAGGTAAGCTCATTATTAAACAATAAGTAAGTAAACTCAGGTAAACTAAGGTAACGGATACTAATTAAGGAAGCAAATAAAGGTAAACTCGTCATTAAAAGTAAACAAGAAGTAGGTACATCCAGGTAAACTAAGGTCAGGATACTCGTTGAGGGAGTGAGTACAGGTAAACTTGCTCCGAGGTACACGACGTGAGATGAAGGTAACCCCAGGTATAGCTCAGGTAAGGCCCAGGTAGAGTGTTTTAATTAGGGTTCAGTTTGACTTCTGAACCAAGACCGGTAGCTGGGGGGAGGGTACATGGGGGGAGGTTACTTGGAGGAGAGAAAAGAGTGAGTGAGAGACGGGAGTTGAGAGAGAGAGAGAGAGAGAGAGAGAGAGAGAGAGAGAGAGAGAGAGAGAGAGAGTCGAGTTAATTTCTGTTCTCATTTTCTTTATTCTGTTCACTTGTGATTTTTGTACAATTTATCATTATTTTCTGTATTCTAGTTCTCTCCCTCCACTATCACCACCATCACTATTACCACCATCATCACCCTCCTCTTTTTCCTCTTCTACTATCACCACCACCACCACCTACCACCACCACCACCACCACCACCACCACCACTACCACCACCACCACCATCACCACCACCACCACCACCATCACCACTACCACCACCACCACCACCACCACCATCATCATCATTACCCTCCTCTACTTCTCTTCTTCCTCCCCCTACTTTATCAACGCCTCTACCACCCCCTCCGTTCGCCACTTATCCTAACAGGAGTAATTAAATAATATGAATAAGATAAAGTAGATTAATGTGGGTTCATTACGGCTAACCGGCAACCCCCCTCCTCCCCCTCCCCCTCCCCCTCCCCCTCCCCCTCCCTCCACCCCCACCCCCCCACCCCACAAGAGGCTGCGGATGTTGACAGATGTTGGTCGATTATCTGTAGAGGGGGAGAGGGGAGGGGGGAGGTAAAGAGAGGGGAGAGGTAGGGGATGGGGAGGATGAGGGGAATATAGGAGGAAAGGAGGAGGAAGGGGAGTGGAGAGGGAAGAAAGTAGAAGGAGAGGGTTGAGTGGGAAGGGTGAGAGGAATGGAGAAGAAGAAGAAGGGGGAGGAGAAAGAGGAGGAGGAAGAAAGAGGAAGAGGAAGAAGGAGGAAGAGGAAGAAGGAGGAAGAGGAAGGGATGGGTGTGAGGGATTATTAACCACTGTTTACTCTCAATTAATACAAAAGACTAAAAGGAAAAAAAAGACAAATTTAATTCCTCTCTCTATAATTAATCTGAAGAAAATCGTTCAGTAATAGAGTTAAAAAAGTCATGCACTATACACAAATAACCTAACCTAACCTACCCTAACCTACCCTAACCTAAATCTAACCTACCCTAACCTAACCTAACCTAACCTAACCTAACCTAACCTAAACTAAGAACTACGTCAACTTTTATTTTATTTTTTACATTATTATGATGAATGTGTCTCTCCTCTCCCCCTACCACACCCCCCCTTCCCCTACCCTCCCCTACTTCCCCTTCCCTACCACCCTTCCCCTACCACCCACCCCTACCACCCCCTTACCACCCCACCCCCTCCCATCACCCCCTTCCCATCATCCCCTTCCTACCACCCCCTACCTCCCCCTCACCGCGATAAGACTCTCCATACTACACTACACTTTATATACATGAGAAAACCTGACTTACTTAACTCACTTGAATATATAAATTTACTTAAGAGTTGTAAGTAACTCCGGGAAACTGAAATCGGTCGTTGGTTTGATAAGAAATTTTAGGGTGAAATATATAACTTTTTTTTTTTCTCGTGTATATCTCACAAGTTATGCTAATGTTTTGGGTCAAGAAACAAAAAAAAAATTGTTGTTTTTGTTTTGGGGAAGAAATAGAAAATGTGTTTGTTTGTTGTTTTTGTTTTGGGGAAGAAATAGAAAATGTGTTTGTTTGTTGTTTTGTTTTGGTTATAGAAAATTATGTTTGTGTTTTTGTTTTGTTTTTATTTTTACCTACAAGACTATACCACTAAGTCAGGGTTATAATGAATAAATGTACTGTATTTGTTTCAGTAATTATGCTATTTACAATTAAGGTAAATCATCTAATTAACAAAAAAATTACTTTAATTAATAATCTAACAATAAAATGTCATTATATCATTATCTCAACAATACATTACAATACATCATTTACAATACATTACAATCATTTACAAT
>CAUDMG010000854.1:1172500-1207500 GCA_958450375.1 Homarus gammarus
ATATTTATGTTGATCTACACTATCAGAGAGAGAGAGAGAGAGAGAGAGAGAGAGAGAGAGAGAGAGAGAGAGAGAGAATGGACACAACTACGCCACTTTCATCACCCCTCACATCCCCTCACATCCCCTCACTCCTCATATCTCTCACACCCCCCCCTCTCCCCTCACCACACTAAAGAGACAAAAATCCCCAAATCCCAGCTGCTGTTACAGTTATGGGGAGGAGGAGAAAGAGGGAGGGGAGAGAGAGACGATGGGGAGGGGAGAGAGAGGGGGGAGGTAGAGGGGAGGGGAGGGGAGGGGGGTCAATAGGGGCCCCCACCTTGATAGGACAGGTGACCAGGAGAGCCTAAATCCCTAGCCAAGGTTACCCCAACTTCCTGCCGAGGGGATTACAGAACACGGCTCTCTGCACCCTAGGGAAGATATAGGTCCTGTTAGGGTGAGAGACTGAACGTTAAAGTAGGGTGGTTTAAGTGGCCCTTGTGAGGCAGTTGTAAAAGGTGGTGGTGGTGGCAGGAGGGCTGGGGGGGGGGGGGGATAAGGGTGTTTAAATAGATTCTAAATACATACATACATACATACATACATACATACACACATACATACATACATACATAAATACATACATACACTATACGTTATCATAAGTTTTCATAATTGTTCTATCTTTCATATTTCTCTACCCACTTCAAATTATAATCTTCCCTTTCTCTCTCTCTCTCTTTATTCCCTCTCATTTAACCTTTCTATCACCTCCTCGTTTTATCATTCTCTCATCTTAATTTTACTTTTATTCACTGTTTATCTCAGCTACTCAGGACGCATGACTAGGGAGTTTTTATAACACTGTATCATCAAGGTATATCGTCGTCTTCTTCCTCTCCATTATAAAAAAAAATAAATATTCCCGGATCATTGTGCATTCTCTGACCACTTGGGGATGATTGGCCATTTTTTTTATGTGTGTGTGTGTGTGGTTCTCTCTCTCTCTCTCTCTCTCTCTCTCTCTCTCTCTCTCTCTCTCTCTCTCTCTCTCTCTCTTGCTCTTTGTATTCATCTGTCTTTCTCACAGAGGATTGGTCGGGGATTAGGTGATTAATTGCCTTCCAATCTTTCTCCTGTCCTCGATTTTTTTTCCTGTACATTTATTTTTTTTTATTTTTTTTTTCTACTGTCATTAAGTGTTTTTTCTCCTATAGCTTTTTATTACCCAATTACATAAATATAATATCATGTCTTAGGGGGTATATCTTTTATATCCTATCAAACTATAGATCCTATCATGTTCCTATATGGTTATTGCTAGAGAATGTCATGTCACACACCCTCCTCCCCCACCCTATACTTCCCCTTCTGTTAACAAGCTAAGTCATGGTAAATGCCTTATCACCTCATCAACAGTAGTTTCAACCCCTAAGATCCCCGCTGTCCGTTTTCTGTGGGCAGGAAGGGAGGGGAAACTAAACCAAGACTGATTGATGGTACAAAAAAAAAGAAAAAAGAAAGAAAGACCCTTAGAATTAATATCAAATTAGTGGGTTTTTTTTCTTCTCCTTTTATCATTTTTTTTATCTCTATTTCCTTTCACATCTTTTATAAGGTGTGTGGATAAGGTTGGGTTAGGTTAGGTTAGGTTAGGTTAGGTTAGGTTAAGTTGTTTCTGTCTCTTTCTCTCTGTTGTGTCTGTCTATTTCTTTCCTTCTCTCTGTCTTTCTCTCTTAACAGAAACTATAAACACACTCTAAGCACAATACCTAAACACACTCTTAATACCTAAACACACTCTTAATACCTAAACACATTACCAAAACACGACATAAAATAATATCATAATGCAATAACCATTTTAAAATCCAATTCACTGCATCAGTATATTATAATCCTCTTATAGGGGATTAAACTCCATTGATTGACGTGAATACCATAGTAAAGGGAATCTAATGCTATAATATATATACCTGTGGTTCAATAAATAAGGTGTCCTTTTTAACCTGTAATTAGATGGTGTTTTATATTCACCTTTAAGGAGTATAAAATTAGGATGTATTTTTCATTGTCTTTTGTAATGAGGTTTGAGGCATATTGACTCAGGTGTTGAGGGTCAGGTCAATCCATCAATTAAGTCAGTTAATCAATCAATCATTCAAGTCAATCAATCAATCAAGTCAATTAATTGGTACAAATACAATTCAATTTTTTCAGGATTAAATTACAAACTTTTGAACGAGTTTCCCCATAAAAAAGAAAACAAGAATCAGAAACTTGATCCACTTAAACCTTACCTAAAAGGCATAACCAAAATATTTAAAGCCTCACTAACTACCCCCCCCCCCCCCACAAAAAAACATTCTAACGAGGCTATTCAACTTACCCTATACATTTTAACCCAACGTGTAACAATGCACTCACCTATAATTGAGTAGTTTAATCGCCTGATCCTTTGCAGTAATTAAAAAGATCAATATAATCCTCCCACTGTGAGATGAACTTGGGATGAGACCAGATGGAGGGTTCAGTCAGCCATCTAGATCAATGGTGCCAATGTTGGTGTGTTTTGTTAAGGGGTAGGTAGGTAGATAGGTAGATGGAGGTAGATAGGTAGATGGAGGTAGATAATTGGGAGAGGTAGTAGTAGAAGAGAGAGAGAGTGGGTGGGAGGAGTGAGAGAGAAGGGAGAGTTGAAGATAGTAGGAGAGAGAGAGAGAGAGAGAGAGAGAGAGAGAGAGAGAGAGAGAGAGAGCAATTTTAGTCATTAGATTCTGTTTATAAGATGAAATTTGTCTCATGTCTATATAATTCACCACACACACACACACACACACACATACATTAATACAACCACAAATAATGAAACAAATTCACTAAAGTCTCATTAAACTCTCAGACAACAACATTTCCTATAGTTCTCCCTACAATAGAAAATGAGATGAACAAAGAAAACGTATTTAATGACTTAACCAAAACAATGGCCAACTAAGCTTAATATTAATCAATTCTTTTTTTATCTAAATTATAAAAAAAAAATGTCATAAATTCTTTCTTCCTTTCTATTCTTCCTATAAAAAAATGGGGTAATAAATTCTCTTTCTTTCTTTTCTCCATAAATGAAAAAAAAAATGTATCTACGAACAAGAGGTCAACACAACCCCACTCTCACTCCCTCTACCATGTCTGTTAGCAACGCTGCAACAGACGTGCATATTGCAATAATACGTGACTATTGAGTGGAAACTAATCTTTATTGCAGAGTCCTGTTTGCTTCCCTTTTTTAGCCATAGATTCTATTATTTGTGTTCGTTGGTGCAGGAGGGGGGTAGGAGGGGGGTAGGAGTGGGGGGTGAGGCCGTGGGGTGAGGGTACGTGGAGAGGGGAGAGAGAGGTAGAGAGAGGGGGAGAGTAAGGTAGAGGGAGAGAGAGGGAGGGAGGGGAAAGTTAGAACAGAGGGGAAAGGTGAGAGAGAGAGAGAGAGAGAGAGAGAGAGAGAGAGAGAGAGTAAATAAATATTAATATGAAACAGAAAAGAATTAAAAGAGAGAAATGGAATAAACAGAAAGAATAAAAAGGAATAAAAAAGGGATAGAAAGAGACATAATAAAGACAGATAAAACCAAAGAAAAAAAAATTATGCTATGTGAAAATTAGACTTCTCTGAATACACATACATACATACATACAAGCACACACACACACACACACACACACACAGACAAAATCACACAAATTATTACACATACACACAAACACCTCAAACCACCCCCCCCAAACACCACCCCCACACACCTCAACCCCGCCAAACACCCCCCACACCCCCACACTCTCAAATCCTTCCAATCTCCCCAACAAACTAATCTGAAATAACCCAACTCATCGTCCCAATCCCTCAACAAATTCTTCCAATCTTCCCTTCCGATACTGAGCATGGGGGCTGAGCATGGGGGCTGAGCATGGGGGCTAAGTGGCTATATATAGACCCTCTCAGATGACGGGGAGAGAGAGAGAGAGAGAGAGCGAGAGAGAGAGAGAGAGAGAGAATGACACAGCAAAACCCACAACACAATATTATCAGGTCCAACACGAATTACCATATGTCCTTATATGTACAATGGTGGCCGTTGTTGAGTGGGGCAGGGAGAGGGAGAGAGGGAAGGAGAAGAAGGAGGGAGGAAGGAGAGGGAGGAAGGATAAAGAAGGAAAGAGGGGAGGGGATGAAGGAGAGGGAGAGGGATTAGAGAGTGGGAGGTGGATGGGGAGAAGATATGAGGGAGAGAGAGGGAGAGAGAAGTGGAGAGGTGGAGGAGAGGGAGAAGGATAAGGAGGGGAGGAGAGAGGAAGAGTGAATTACATGAAGGAAATAAGTAAAGGAAAAGAATCAAGGAGGAAAACGATACAAACACACACACACACACACACACACACCTCAACACTCACACACACACACACACACACACCTCAACACACACACACACACACACACACACACACACGCTAATTTCCTACTGCTGCCTTTTAAACCAGTAAAAACATCACCTGTCTATGATCGCTACACACAGCAATAAATCGTAGAAGCGAAGTCAAATAAAACACAGGTGTAGTGTTACCTTCTGACCTTGAGGCGATCACCCACAAAAACCACCACTCTTGATATTAGTCTTTATATTTTTGCCAAAGATTCGAGGAACATTTATTTTTCCTCATAGTGTGGTTGAAAAATTGAAAAATCTTTAATATGGTATAAATATGGAAAGGTAGACTGTTGTTTATATATCTTTATTGGTTGAAAGGGATGGTACTAGCCGCGGGAGTAAAGTATATAATAGTTTTATTGTTTTAGTAAGAGAGCGAAATATGTTTTTAGTCTTTTAAAAGGACCAAAACACACACACACACACACGTACGTCCAGGCAGGTTTTGTTCATTGAGGAAAAAGTGACCAATGTCCCTCCTACCCCCCCAACAGTTCACGGGAGTACAAGAGGAAGATCTTCACCAGAGGCTAATCTTGTGTTCAGTCTCCTTTTTTGGGCATCATTACACGTTAGACTGTGGCTACGCTATGAATATTCCCCCCAAACAAACGTTGTCCTGTCCGCCCGACCCCGCTACAGGAGGTTCCAACACTCCCTACTGTGCTGAGAGCTTTGGTTAAGTTTGGTGGGTAGTGGGTTGTGTCTTGGTTGGGTTATGGGTCGTAGGGAGGCAGGTGTGTGGTCGCCAGCATGTTGTACTTGTCTGTAGTGAAGCATCATAAAGGAAAAGTCGTTAAGACAGGCCGTCTGCTGTATAGTAACTGGTTTGGTGTGGGAGTTGCTAGTTACCACGATAATTATTTCAACCATTTGTCGTTTTCTGTATCATAATATTACTAACGTGATATATGGAATAAATGATATCACTTTGAAATATTATAGGAGTCAATATGAATGCTATAATATCATGTGGTTAAGTGAGTTAATATAGTTTACTGGACGTGGATGATGAAATGGATAGACGGCAGCTGCTAGGCGACCTGAGAGGGACCCGAGCACCCAAACAGACAAGCTTCGTCCTAAGCTGCCGGATTAGTCGAATTTCCGTCAAAACTTATGATTTAA
This sequence comes from Homarus gammarus, assembly GCA_958450375.1. NCBI lineage: Eukaryota > Metazoa > Arthropoda > Malacostraca > Decapoda > Nephropidae > Homarus > Homarus gammarus. Next base: position 1,178,095 of record CAUDMG010000854.1, read on the forward strand.
ATTTACGTTTTCTCTGTCAAATATAGCTCCTGGAAGTCTTATTTTTCATTATTAGTCTTCCTCGGGGTGTGTAATGTATCGTCGGTGGGTGTTGGAGGCTCGAGACGCTACCGTGACAAGATGGCGAGTAAATAATATTTTTTTAGGACTCAAGATCTGATCAGCTCTCGTGTTTGCTTCTTCTGATGAACCGTGACGATGACCAACCCCGATATTGTAACTTGGTTTATTTTCCTTCGTTTTTTTCTCTCCCATCGTCTATATCTCTCTTCTGGTAATAAGGAGAGGAGTGATAGTGTTGATAAGTGAGTGTACCGGGGTGTAACCCAGGGAGGTGTAGGGGGTGTAAACCTGTATATCCCGGGTGTAGTTTATCAGTTAAGAGGGTACCCCGCTGCGCCGATCCACCCACTTGACCGAGACTGCCCGAGGGTAACCCCGCTTCTATCACCTATAAAACCACTCCTATAACATCCTTCCATATGATATACCCTCGAATTATAGTTCCCGTGTCTGGTTATATCTTAATGAGGACTATACACGGCTGTAGGGAAGATAAATAATGGAAAACTGCGCAGGAACCAATACCGGGCAGTCAAGGTTCCCCGCTGCGCATCCCCGCCCTCTATTGTTCAAGGTGTTAAAATCCCCGCGGGCACAAGCCGTGTTTACCTGTTACTTATTGTTCGGTGTTGCCAAATCTCACCTAACACGAGACTTCTCTGTTTACACCATCAAACCCTCACACCATATCATAACTAACACCAAACTTCACATTAATCCGCATTATAAATCCACATCTTGAGGATTAATGAACATGAGGGATTTTCTTAGATCGAAATGTATAGACGGCTAGACAGAGATATGGCACCTCTGCAAGCATCACAGACAGGCCAATTTCTCAAGAATAATGGACTTTTACTGTCCTGTCAGGAGCCTATTCTTGAGACACAACTGACAATAAAGATTAGGGCATAAGAGAGGAGAGGATAAGCCCAGACAAGTGTTACGTCATTCACTGTCATCGGCCGAGTGCGCACTGCAGTACCTATTGTTATTGTTATTATTAGTTATATTTTTTTTAGGGAACGAATTGTTGTAGATTATAAGTTGTGATTAGTTGTGGTGGTGGTGGTGAGTTGTGGTGGTGGTGGTGGTGGTGAGTTGTGGTGGTGGTGGTGGTGGTGAGTTGTGGTGGTGGTGGTGGTGGTGGTGAGTTGTGGTGGTGGTGGTGGTGGTGGTGAGTTGCGGTGGTGGTGGTGGTGGTGAGTTGTGGTGGTGGTGGTGGTGGTGAGTTGTGGTGGTGGTGGTGGTGGTGGTGGTGAGTTGTGGTGGTGGTGGTGGTGGTGAGTTGTGGTGGTGGTGGTGGTGGTGAGTTGTGGTGGTGGTGGTGGTGGTGGTGGTGGTGGTGGTGGTGAGTTGTGGTGGTGGTGGTGGTGGTGGTGGTGGTGGTGGTGGTGGTGGTGGTGAGTTGTTGTGGTGGTGGTGGTGGTGAGTTGTTGTGGTGGTGGTGGTGAGTTGTGGTGGTGGTGGTGGTGGTGTTGAGTTGTGGTAGTGGTGGTAGTGAGTTGTGGTGGTGGTGGTGTTGAGTTGTGGTGGTGGTGGTGGTGGTGAGTTGTGGTGGTGGTGGTGGTGGTGGTGTTGAGTTGTGGTAGTGGTGGTAGTGAGTTGTGGTGGTGGTGGTGTTGAGTTGTGGTGGTGGTGAGTTGTGGTGGTGGTGGTGGTGGTGAGTTGTGGTGGTGGTGAGTTGTAGTGGTGGTGAGTTGTTGTGGTGGTGGTGGTGGTGGTGGTGGTGGTGAGTTGTGGTGGTGGTGGTGGTGGTGGTGAGTTGTGGTGGTGGTGGTGGTGAGTTGTGGTGGTGGTGGTGGTGAGTTGTTATTGTTGATGTTATGTTGTTATACAGTAATTACGGTTTCAATATTGTATTATCATCATCATCATTTCAATTATAACAAATGTTGCAATTTGTGTTAAAAAATTTATCTTCTTTGCCAGTCATCGAATCCAAAGGTATATTTTCCTCCTTGATAAATACACAATAACTCTTACACATATTACCATATTTCTTGTGTTGAAAATAAATAAATCGATTTTGTATTCCTTGTAAATTACTTTTGTTGAGGATAATTTACGTTTACAGTATTGTTTATTTTTTTTTACAATAGAGCGGATGTTTTATTGTGAGTCTAAGTCCATCTTGTGTACGGTGACGTGTGCATGTCTGTCTGTCTGTCTGTCTGTCTGCCTGTCTGCCTGTCTGTCTGTCTGTCTGCCTGTCTGTCTGTCTATCTGTCTGTCTGTCTGTCTGTCTGCCTCTCTACACTGATATCTCCTCATTACCCATCACTCGGAATAAACAACCCCAACTACCCAACTACCTAACAACTGACCCTTCAAACGACACATCCCCCATCTTCTAAACAAGCAATTAATCCCCTAACTGGCCTGTCACCATTACCTCCACACGATAACTACCCAACGACTCTACTAACTACCCAACGACTCTCCTAACTCTTTCCTTATGACTCTAACTGCCCATTCAAGGAAGAAAAATGGCGGTCATTCCTCATAAATAGGGTGGAAATAGGGCGAATTATATGACAATTATATCGAAATGGGTGTGTTACAAGGACCAATGGACCAGTACCTCCCAAGTGTGCATTATATAGATTGCTATTACGGATTAGGTGACCAGTGATGGATTAGGTCACTTGCCTATCTTCCAATCTTTCATTATTACCATCGTATTTATCATTTTTGGTTCATCTCTATTTATTTTTTACTTCTTCGACTTTGTTATCGCTATTATATTCACCTTAGTTATCGCTATCGTCTTTTCTTCACCTTTGTTATCGTTATTATCGTCTTTCTTCACCTTTGTTATCGTTATTATCGTCTTTCTCTACTTTGTTATCGTTATTATCGTCTTCTTCACCTTTGTTATCGTTATTATCGTCTTCTTCACCTTTGTTATCGTTATTATCGTCTTTCTCTACTTTGTTATCGTTATTATCGTCTTCTTCACCTTTGTTATCGTTATTATCGTCTTCTTCACCTTTGTTATCGTTATTATCGTCTATTCTATTCCATTATCATTATATCATCTTGTCTTGACTTTTACGATGTTTTCTTTTTCTTCTCTCTGATTATCATTACATTTATCATCTTTGTCTATTCCCTACTTTATCATCATACGAATTATCATCCAAATCATCATGAGTCATTAACTGAGAGAGAGAGAGAGAGAGAGAGAGAGAGAGAGAGAGAGAGAGAGAGAGAGAGAGAGAGAGAGAGAGAGACTGACCGCTTGTTCGCCACCTGCTGTGTGACTATCAAAACAAATCATCCTTAATAGGGGATAGAGAGAGAGAGAGAGAGAGAGAGAGAGAGAGAGATGATAATGGAGAAAGAGAAAGAGACAATCGACAGAAGGTGAGAAGAGGAGGAACGCGAATAACGGGAGGAGAAAGACATAGGAAATGATAAAAGAGGGTGTTAAGGGTAATGAAGGAAGAATAATGAGAAAGGAATAGGATAAGGAAACGAGGACGTGGTGGTAAAGGTACAAGAAGGAGAAACAGAAGAAGAAGAAACAGAAGAAGAAGAAGAAGAAGAAGAAGATATTTATACTCACCCATAAACACAACACAAAACACAATATATTCACAAAGAGACGACAACGGTGGAGGGGGGTACTTATATAAAATCAAGAATCCCGTTTTCTTTCGTATGTCAGACTATGATATAAATAATTCTTGGCTTGTAATTACTCTAATGGAAGTTTCTCATGGTAGGTTATATATGGTAGTGATGCTGTGTCCGTATATCACAACACATCACTATATTTCCCCCCTTCTCATATGGATAATTTGCTACGTATATGTATATCTGTCTCTAAATGTATACTGTAGAGGTATATTCATGTGTATTCTGGGAGTATATTTTGTGCGCATGGTTATATCCTGCCTGTTATATACTGACGTTCTTATATCACACTATAGGATGTGATTTATCCGGCTTATAGTTATATAGTTCTATTGAGTCTTTGGTGTGGGTGTTTCCTATAGGCCTATGTGGATATATGGTTATTTATATAGTAACTCCAAGTTGATATATGAAATGTTTTGGTTGGAGGGAATATATTTATAACTCTATTAATCTATAAGACGAGACTATCCATTTCACCTCCCTTCTTTCCTCCCCACAACAATACCTATTTCTCACCCAACAACAATCACCCATCTTCCCCCAAACCAACACCCATTCCCTCCCTTTATCTCCCCAGCATCATCTCACCCCCACACCTATTTCTCCCCCAGCAACAACTACCCCCCCTCCTTCCCCCCCACACCCACACCCACTCCCTCCCTTCATCTCCCCCCCCCCAGCATCATCTCCCCTCCTCCCTCACTATCTCCCCCCTCCTCCCCAGAGCTCCCCTTCTCCTGGTAGATACTTTATTACCCTCCCTGACAACATTTCCGGGAAGCGGGTGACCTAGCTGGGTCAACAAGTATTCATATGTCTGGTTCTCTCCCACACAATAGATCTCTCTCTCTCTCTCTCTCTCTCTCTCTCTCTCTCTCTCTCTCTCTCTCTCTCTCTCTCTCTCTCTCCGTATCTCAGCAAGAAAGGGTTATGGTACATGGTAATAGGTTCTCTCCCACCCAGCCTCTCTTCCTGTACTGGGGGACCAAGTCATTTATCTCTGTGTCACACCCCCGGTAGTTGGCTATAGACGATGCGGCGCCATACTCGCCTCCGTAACTATGTCCACTTGTCTATGTCCTCTATGTCCCCCCCCTTCTGGTTATTTACATCAATGGCGTGTAAATGAATGTTGAATGTTTAGTATATTGAGGATGTTTAGAATGTGTAGTGTATAGTTGCATTAAATATATATAGTTGTAACTAATGTAGAAATATTATTGAATCACTTGAAAAATTTCCACCTTAGTTTATTTCACCTGAAGTTTAACCTAACGTAACGTAACCTAACCTAATCCCATACCTTCAAAATAGTGTGAGGGTGGTTAATCTTCAGGTGAATCACATTATTAATTACATTCATACAGGTGAATGATGAAAATGATGAAGAAATAAGTGAATTACTCAATTAAACTACTATAGAGATAAGGTAATTAAGGTAATTATTTATCTTACCTTTCATGTCAACAGGTATACATTTCAATGGACAGGTGTGAAGGTGTCTAGGTCAGGTAAGCTTTTGCACCAGGTGAGAGAAATGAAAGCTTGGTTTATGTCCGTCTACCTGAAAGAAAAATTGTATAAAATGTATAAATGTATAAAAATGTATAAAATTAATAAAACTTATAAAAATGTATAAAAAATGACTATTAAAAAGAGTTAATTATTTGGTATTGATCTTCTTATATAGATTATTACTGCTCTTCCTTCTCCCCACTACCTTCCCCTCTCCCAATATTTTCCCCCTCTCCCAATATTCTCCCCCTCTCCCCATATTCTCCCCCTCCTTCCCCTTCCCCTTCCCCTTCACTATCTCTCTCCTTCTCCCACCTCCTCCCCATACTCTTACTCCCCTCTCACAACCCTCCCTCCCACCTCCCACACACACACATACACACACACACAAACACATACACACACACATCATCAATCTCACCAACACACAGTCAATGGTCAATAAACAGATGAGGTGTCACAGACTTTCCCTCTCGTATGTCCGCTACACTTGTCCCTGTCTCGTGTGTGTGTGTGTGTGTGTGTGTGTGTGTGTGTGTGTGTGTGTGTATCATCTCTCTCATCTTTGGTGTGTAACAATCATTAGAAAAAACAACTATTACTTCTTCACTATTTTACGTATCGTCTAAAAATAAATAAATAATAACTAAAAAAATATAATAATTATTGAAATAGAGAAATAAATAAGTAATGCAAAAAAAAAACACTTCAGAGTTGTCCATGGAAGGAAAAAATATGAAATAAACTATAATTTCAATTTTAATCTCACGAGTAGAGTAATTCACAAAGTTGGATGGGATACGCTTTAGCTTTCTCTCCCTTTCTCCCTTCTTCCTTCTCTCCCTTCCTCCCTCCCACCTTACTCTTTCCCCCTTTCTCTTCCTCATCCTTCATTCTTTCCCTTCTTCCGTCCTTCCATCCTCCCTCTTCCCCCCTCCCTCCATCCCTCTCTCTCTCTCTAAGTGACGAGATGGGACACGCAAAATCTGGTGACCCGGCGGTAGCTCACGTAAACAATGGGGGCGAAGGACAGGCTACTTTATGACAGGGCGAACTAGGTTGAGACTCTGGTGTTAAGTGTGTCATTAGTGGCGAGGGAGGGAGGGAAGGATGGGATGGGGAGGGGAAAAAATGGGATGGGAAGGGGAAAATGGGATAGGGAAGGGGAAAATTGATGGGGGAAGGGGGAAAATAGAATAAAAAAAAAGGTGAAAAATAGGAAATAAATGAAAAAAATATGAGTAGAGTAAAAATGGGATAGGGAAAATGAAAAAAAAAATATATGTAAAAAATGTTAGGAAAAGGGAATAACATTTTTCATATAATAACAATTTTTCAAAACTATTCATCTACATTAATTTCCTTCACATCATCAAAATCACACTAAACGTCAAACAGGTTCCATAAGCACCGTCAGTCAGTAAATACAAACACAAACACAAACACAAACAAACGTACAAATCAAAACGAAAACAAACACAGACTCTGATATCATAACTTATGGTATTGACATTGAAAAAAGATAAATAAATGAATCTTTGTGTATAAACATGTATCTTTTAACCCTGTCTGTCTCTCTCTCTCTCTCTCTCTCTCTCTCTCTCTCTCTCTCTCTCTCTCTCTCTCTCTCTCTCTCTCTCTGCCTTTTTTATTTCTGTCTGTCTGTCTGTCTCACCACCTCACCAACACCACAACCATCCCTGCCATGTAAGGAGGCAAGCACTATCCCCTCCTCCTCCACAACCCCCTCCCCTATCCCTCTTCTCCCTCCTCCTCCCTTCCCCCTCAGCCTTCCCCTCCTATCACTCACGCACGAAAGGGGAGAGAAGGGGAGAAAAGGAGAGAAAGTGAAAGGGGTAAAAACACTATTGAAGGGGAGCGGAAAATTACACCCGAATCTATTACTGTCTACACACCTCGGCTCAAGGGTGTGGGTAGGTTAGGTTAGGTTAGGTTAGGTTAGGGTTTTATGGCCCTTGTACACTGTTCACTACACCCTAATCACACTATCATAAGACATCACCCTCACACCATCTTCACTACACACTAATCACACTATCATAAGACATCACCCTCACACCATCTTCACTACACCCTAATCACACTATCATAAGACATCACCCTCACACCATCTTCACTACACCCTAATCATCCTAATCAACCTATCGTAAGTCATTAACAAGTGTCGACTCTTTAATGGTTAAGAGATATCATCACTAATTAACGCTAGTTCAACCACGGTTATAGGTACCTAATGTATTCTTAATTATGGGTAATTAGCTTCTTAAACACCGATGGCTGTTAATGGATAAGGATTAATTAGTTTAATGAAGATATTAAGCGATTTTATTATTATTATTATTATTGTTATTATTATTATTATCATCGGTAGTAGTAGTAGTAGTAGTAGTAGTAGTAGTAGTAGTAGTAGTAGTAGTAAAGTAGTAGTAAAAGTAGTAGTAGTAGTAGTAGTAGTAGTAGTAGTAGTAGTAGTAGTAGTAGTAAAAGTAGTAGTATTGTCACTGAAATAAAAGGAATCATACACACAGGAGAAGATAAGGCGGAAGATAAAGACGAGAGACTTGGGTAAGAGAAGAACAAGCCGAGGCATGTTTGGAGGAGCGATAAGAGGTCGTCTTTGTTGTCGTCACCTAATGAGAGTACGACCCCACCACGACCACTGGTGATACGAAGGAAGGAAGGAAGGATGAAGGGATGGATGGATGGAAGGAAGAAAGGAAGGAAGGAAGGATGGAAGGAAGGAAGGAAGGAAGGATGGAAGGAAGGAAGGAAGGAAGGATGGAAGGAAGGAAGGAAGGAAGGAGGGTTGGAAGGAAGAAAGGAAGGGAGGAAGGAAGGAAGGAAGGAGGAAGGAAGGATGGAAGGAAGGAAGGAAGAAAAAGAGGTGGAGGAGGAGGACGAAGAAGAACAGGAGGACAAGGAGGAGGAGGTTAGGTTAGGTTAGGGTTAGGTTAGGTTAGCAACTGGGTATTTATTTCATCATCAGGTGAAACAAGCTTCGTTACTAAACCTTCAGGTAAACTAATTAAACGAACCAATAAACACATCTACTCTTAATGACTCAGTTATCTCTCGGTGTAAACAAAACGCGTCAGTGTAAACAAAACGCGTCAGTGTAAACAAAACGCGTCAGTGTAAACAAAACGCGTCAGTGTAGACAAAACGCGTCAGTGTAGACAAAACGCGTCAGTGTAGACAAAACGCGTCAGTGTAGACAAAACGCGTCAGTGTAGACAAAACGCGTCAGTGTAAACAAAATGCGTCAGTGTAGACAAAACGCGTCAGTGTAAACAAAATGCGTCAGTGTAGACAAAACGCGTCACTTAATATATGTGTAAGAATCTACTGCATTAGAATCCGGTGTGTGTGTGTGTGTGTGTGTGGGATATTAAAGAATCAAGACTTACTTACCGTAATCACCATCAAACGAGCCAACTACCCTCAGTCTCTTAATCACCGTGAAATCACCCCAAGATCCCTTGCTAAGAGAAGGCCAATAGTGTCCTCCGGATAATTGAGGGAGTGTGGTTAATGACTTCATCTTGATTATCTATAGTAATTAGGCTATTACCCTCACCACGGTAGGTCTAGGAGGTGGGGGGGGGAAGAAGGAGGGGGTGTAGGAGGGGGGGGGGGAGAGTAGGAGGGGAAAGGAAATTGTGGAAGAGGCGAGGGAAGTTTAGGAGAGTGTGGGAAAGAGGGGAGGGAGAATAAGAAGGAGATGGAAAGAAAGAAATGAATAAAATTAAGAGAAATACAAAACAAAAGTGTAGTGGATGAAAGAAAAAATGTATAATATCGTAAGAGAGAAAAAACAGACAGAGGGACAGACAGACAGACAGGCAGACAGACAGATGGACAGACAGGCAGACAGACAGGCAGACAGACAGGCAGACAGACAGACAGAGAACCCCTCCTCAAGGTCCCAAAACTTTCACTTACCTTAATTGCTCTTAAACACCTTTCACACCTTCCCACAAACTGATTTTTACATACTCACACATTGACCTTTCCAAAGACTAAAACAACCTGCTCCTCTCACCTCACCATATCCTCCTCGTACACGACCTCACTACGCCCCCCCCCCCCCTCTTTACCTCACCTCCTCCCACCTCACCTCCTCTCTCCAACTGACCTCCTCTCCCTACCCCACCTTGTCCCTCACCTCACCCCTCCCACCTCACCTCACCTTCTCCCCCTCCCTACCTCACCTCTTCCCCCTCCCACCTCACCTCACCTCCTCCCCCTCCCTACCTCACCTCCTGCCCCTCACCTCACCTACGGTCAAAGACGCACCCAGCAACACGTATATTGGCTCTTTAAGGGTTAACTATTCTTTCTACAATTGCCTTTCAGAAACCTCAAGTATACAATGTATTTCAAAAGGTTCGGATATACAAGTCTCGATTTACAAAGAGGACCTCAAAACAACATAGGTCCTACCGTCAAAACAACGCCAGTACGAGCGATCACGAACGTCAGTCGTTTCTTATTTTCTTCTTTGATTCTTCTTCTTGTCATTGACTCAGGGAAGAATAATCGCTCGGCCGCCGTTTGATTACACGGAGGAGTGGTTTTTTTTTCTACACGAGGAATTGTGTGAAGTTTGAGGGATAATGGTTATTACTTAAAGATTCTGACGTACTCTCTCTCTCTCTCTCTCTCTCTCTCTCTCACACCAAAACATTCTATAGCTCAAGACAGTCTGCGGCACAGTATACTCGGGCCCTTCTCAATAGCCTCTGGTGGTCATTGTACAAACGACTGACTGTAGGAAACCCAAGATGTCTCCCTCCTTCGTCGTCGTTTCTGAGTTCTCTACAAGGTTTCCTAAGTGTCCCTCTCTGGGTAGTTACGGCCAAGATCAACAAAGAAAGAATCAACTTGGGGACGCTGCTGTGGTGGAGAGGTCTTGTTGTGCAGAGGGACCTTTGTTGCAGGGTTCTTGAGGTACGTTGGTTAGGTTAGATTAGGTTTGGTTAGGTTAGGTTTGGTTAGGTTAGGTTAGGTTAGGTTTGGTTAGATTAGGTTAGGTTAGGTTAGGTTAGGTTAGGTTTGGTTAGGTTAGGTTAGGTTAGGTTAGGTTAGGTTTGGTTAGGTTAGGTTAGGTTTGGTTAGGTTAGGTTAGGTTTGGTTAGGTTAGGTTAGGTTAGGTTAGGTTAGGTTTGGTTAGGTTAGGTTAGAGTATCAATTGTGATTTTAAAATTCTTTTAATCACCAATACTGAAAGCTAGTGTACCAATTCGCCCCACATAGCAATTGGTAAGGGGCGAGCTAGCCTAGAGGGGCGAACTGGTTATAGGGCGAATGGGCTATATAGGGCGAACTGACACTATTGTACAACCCTAATATATGAACGACTAACACAATCACCATCATTATACTCATAGTAGTTACGTCATCAGAGTGTTATATCAGGGTTACATAAAGGATCCCAAGAGCATTGAATAGGCATACAGGAGACGTGCTAGTGGTGGAGTGTGTCCTATTCACTAGCCAAGGATTACTCTTCCTCTCTATGTGAAGGATCTCTTAGGGGTCCTTCTGAACTTGTAAACAATGGCTTATTAAATGAGGCCTTATAACACCTGCAGGAAGACAGTGTTATGCCTCGCCACTGACCTCATTCTAGTCCTTTTGTTTTGTGTTGATAGTTGGTGAATATAAGGGATGGATTAGGTAGTAGTAGTAGTAGTAGTAGAAGTAGCAGTAGTAGTAGTAGTAGCAGTAGTAGCAGTAGTAGTAGAAATTATAAACTATTGAGGACAAAATACAAACGAAAAACAAACAAAGAAGTGGAAAAAAAAAACACGTCACCTGACTCATTATCCACCACCGGAATTAAGACAACGAAAATTTACATCATAATCTCATTAGCTTATAAACATTATAATAAAAAAAACAGGTAGAAAAAAACCCATAACAGTATACCTTTAATTAACCCCTTTACCTGTCATTCCTAATTAAGGTGTCATATAACCTTCATTATTTCCTACGTGTAATGACACAATTATGGTAATTAAGATATTAAGGTATAGGCCTATGGTTCATGTGTTTTTGTTATGTTTCTAATGCCTAAAAAAAAAATACTAATTTGCATATAAAGTGAAAGGAAAAAGAATATAGTTTCATGGTACATACTTAATACAGATGGTGTAAGCATTTCTTTGTATCCAACAGAAACAGCAACTACTACAACTACTACTAATACTACTACTACTACTACTACTACTACTAAAAAACAATAATACAAAAAATTAACATCTCCCACAATAAGGAATTCAGTGACCTACATCTAACACCAGCAGTGACCAGCCAGCCAGCCACTCACCAAACACAATGTAATACTTAGGCTAGAGACTGACTGAAACCCTAACGTCAATCATCTCAGCCCACCCTTACCAAACAACCCACTGTCACCCCCTTCTCTGTCCACGGTGATGGGCGGTCATGGGCGTTATTCTCAGCAGGTGGGTGTGGGATTTAGTGTGCGGGTAAGGGTTATGTGGATATATGTGGATGTGTGTGTATCTAGTCTCGTGTACGTATCGGTAGCCACATGTAATTTATATTTGAAGATAATATAACATTAAACACAGGTAACAGGAAGTCATTAGTCTTCATTAAAAAACCCTTACCTGATATTTAGTACAGGTAAGCCTATCTTCACTACACGTGTACAGAAATGGGACTAATTATTCTTACGCGTTAGTGTATCACCGCGGACGAGAGATTGGTGTTATTAAGGGCAATCGATTTTAGTATCTTAACTATCTATCATGTATACCTGTCCACTGGTGTGTGTTTATGTCATTAACAATTAAAGGTATCGTCTCTTAATTACTCTGATCAATCACTTCTTGTTTTGATCAGGTTTTTCTGTTTTTGTTGCTGAAATGTTATTGTATTGTATCAAGATTGTTATTGTTGTTGAATTTGTTGTTGTTGTTGTTGTAGTTATTATTATTATTATTATTATTATTATTATTATTATTATTATTATTATCACTATTATTATTATTATTAATATTGATGTTGTTGTTATTATTGTTTTTGTTATTGTTGTTGTTGTTGTTGTTATATGTGACTTTTTCCTTTAATATTAAAAAAATTATATCTTGTGAATCTACAGTACACACACACACACACACACACACACGCACACACACACACACACACACACACACACACACATCCATCATACTAGCCCACACGCGATTGATCCATCTTCTTGCCACTGGGCCACACCATGCTACCACCACACTGTATAGCCACATTACACCCGGGATTTAACCACACAAATACACCCTACACTTAGTCAACACAGTATACACAGCCACACTATAGCCTATGGGGTGTATTTCTTTCATCTACCAGTCACCTGAATAAAAGTGTATTGGGGGTGTATTAAAAGCCAGTATACTAATTGGTTAATCTACACCCAAAAAAAGTGTACTGGCATCAGAAAAATTGGATGAGTAGTGTATTGGACTAATCTACACCCGAGTACACTTACCAGGGGAGTACAATACCGGCCATCACCACACCCAGGGAAGTGTAGCTGACCCAGTACACCTGCCGGGCCAGAGAGAGTACTGTACCGACCACACGCTACACAGAGGTCCAAGTGTTCGTTTGTCTGGCTAGAGCTTCGGCTTCGTGTGTCGTGGTGTTGGGAGGTGAGTGTTGAGGATTGTTTATTTGTTGTTTTGTTTTGTTGTTTTGTTTTGTTTTTGTGTTTGTATGTGTGTTTTATGTTTGTTTTTGTTTACGTATGTGTCTGTTCTGTCTGTCTGTCTGTCTGTCGCTCTTTTCTTTTCATTATCATCTATTTTAATATTCCACACACACACACACACACACACACACACACACACACCTAATGAAAGATTGCATGAATTGAGTTTTCCAAGCAATTTCACACACTTTCCGCCCCCCCCCCCCAAAAAAAAAATGTAATTAGTTTTTATTAACACAATTAATATGATCAAATTATGAGTCACTGAACAGAAAAAAAAATAATGTTTAGTCAATTTTATTAGACAATTAATTAATGTATCTTAATTATATTGATGTTAAATTAATATTGAAGATGATGTATTTGTTTATATTTTTGATGAGTATTGTATTTATTGTTGTATATAATAAGCTCTTAACCCCTTCACAGAAAGACAGACATACAGACAGACATAACAAATACAGAACAAACAACAACAACATTAATACACAAACATCAACATAAGATACACACACCCAAGTGACACTCTTCACTGACCCTTGATAACATATTCATAACCATTCCCCTCAAAGACCCAAACACACATTTTTAAATTATAACTTTCTGACAGATCTTGAAATGACCGACAGGATTATTATACGTGTTATTCTTTTTTATTTTCTTGTGTGTGTGTGTGTGTGAGAGAGAGAGAGAGAGAGAGAGAGAGAGAGAGAGAGAGAGAGAGAGAGAGAGGATTAAAGAGAAAGAGATTTATCACGGGGGTGGAGGAGACTGCAGTGGTAGCGGGTAAACCAAGTGAAAGACTACAGGGAAATAGTGTTAGGAATGACGACAAAACTAAATTAGACAGGGAGTTTAAACCTAAACGCGGTAAAGGGAGGACTCAGAACACGACTAACTTAAATGTCTACTACGCGAACAGTAGAAGTATGAGAAACAAAATGGATGATATTAGGGCCTTGGGATGTACCGAAAAAATCGATATAATAGCATTCACTGAAACATGGATCAACCTAGACTCACGTGAGTTACCTGTCGAATACCAAATTGCGGATTAAAAATTGTTCCATACTGATAGGCAGACCAGGAAAGGAGGCGGAGTAGCAATCTATGTTAGGGATAATCTGAAGTGCGAAATAAATAAGGAAATAAAAACTGAGAGGAATACAGAAACAATTTGGATAGAATTAATCGACGGTCGGGAAAAATTAATCATAGGAGTAATATATAGACCTCCCAACCTTGATAGCGTCAATGAGCGACTTATCTGGGATGAAATGCGCAGGGCTTCCATACACAACAAAGTCTGTATAGTAGGCGACTTTAACCTTGGCCAAATAGATTGGACTGACCTTACGGGTAACTCAGAATCAGAGGATTTTCTCGAGACGATCCAGGACTGTTTCCTAAGTCAACATATAACCGAACCCACACGGGGTAATAATATACTGGACTTAGTTCTGTCGAACAAAGAAAACCTCATTAGCAATGTCAAGGTAGGGAACGAACTTGCAAACAGCGATCACAAAGAAATTCGATTCCAGTTAGATTTTCAGGGCAGACGTAAGGAAAATTCCACTAAAGTACCAGATTTCAGAAGGGCAAACTTTGATAGTTTAAAGAGGCAGCTGAGAGAGGGGGTGTCGCGCTTGGCCGTGAACCTGACAGATGACACCGACCTGATAACGAGATCTGAGATTGCCGAGTTCCACGACAATTTAAATAACGCGTTACTTAATGCATAAAGGCAGAACATACCATACAAAAAACTCAGATCAGACAACAATGACCCTAAATGGATAAATAATTATTTAAAGAACATTATTGGCCAAAGGAAGGCTATAGGTAGAAGGATAAATCGTGGCGAATTTTACCTCCGGGAGTATTATAAGGTATTGGCCGGTAGGGTTAAGACCGAGATAAGAAAAGCCAAGAGGAACTATGAACTGAAGGTAGCAGGGGAGGCGAAAACAAACCCCAAAGGATTCTACCAAATGTATCAAACTAAAACACGAGATAAGATTGGACCAATACGTTCAGATACCGGCGAGCTAACTGATAACGACAGAGAAATGAGCAATAATCTGATTAAATATTTTCAACAGTTTTCGCCACCGAAAATTTAAACATGATACCCGAGGCACCGACTCTATTCAAAGATAGTGAAGAAAACAAATTAAGCGAGATAGTAGTGACTAGTAACGATGTTAATAAGCAAATAGACAAACTAAAGCCTAATAAGTCACCTGGTCCCGATGAGATATATGCCAGAGTATTAAAGGAATGTAAGGATGAGCTTAGTATGCCCTTAGCAAAGTTGTTTAACATGTCATTAAAAACAGGTGTTGTGCCAGAATCCTGGAGGATAGCGAATGTAATTCCGATTTTCAAGAAGGGGGATAGATCACTATCCTCTAACTACCGCCCAATCAGTCTAACATCAATAGTAGGTAAATTACTAGAATCAATTATTTCAAACTCTATTCGAAACCACCTGGAGAAGCACAAGTTGATCAATGATTCCCAACATGGCTTCACAAGCGGGCGTTCATGTCTAACTAATCTATTAACATTCTTTTCATCTGTTTTCGAACCGGTGGACGAGGGGCACAATTATGATGTGGTATATCTCGACTTTAGCAAAGCCTTCGACAGAGTCCTCCACGAAAGACTAATTAGAAAGGTAGAAGCGCATGGCATCAAAGGTAATATCCTCAAATGGATTAGGGCGTGGTTACGGACAGGAAACAGAGAGTGAGCATTAACGGCACTAAATCGCATTGGAGCAACGTCACTAGTGGAGTTCCCCAAGGCTCAGTACTTGGACCATTATTATTTATTATATACATAAACAGCATAGATATCGGCATAGACAGCAACATAAGTAAATTTGCTGATGACACTAAAATAGGACGTGTAATTAAATCTGACGAGGACTCTGCAAAACTACAGGAAGATCTAAACAAATTTTTCGAATGGTCGGAAAAATGGCAGATGAAATTCAATGTGGACAAATGTAAAGTACTCAGTATAGGAGATGTAAACAGGGAAACCAGTTACCAGATGAACAACGATGCCATTGTGGAATCCGACTGCGAGAGAGATTTAGGAGTAATGATAAGTAGGAATCTTAAGCCAAGTAAACAATGTGTTTTTGCTCGTAACAAGGCTAATAAAGTACTTGGGTTCATACAAAGGAGTGTTAGTTACAAGATTAGCGAGGTCATCTTAAAATTATATCTAGCACTTGTGAGACCTCACCTGGATTACGTAGTTCAGTTCTGGTCACCGTATTACAGAATGGATATAGAATCATTGGAAAGAATCCAGAGGAGAATGACAAGACTAATCCCGGGCAATAGGAACCTTGAGTATAGAGACAGGTTCAAGCATCTTAATTTGCACTCCCTCGAGAGACGTAGAGTGAGGGGCGACATGATAGAGGTGTATAAATGGAAGTCAGGGTTAAACAAAGGGGACATTACAAAGGTACTCAAACTATCCAACCAGGAGCGAACTCGTAACAATGGTTTTAAATTAGACAAATTTAGATTTCGGCGTGAAATTGGTAAACACTGGTTTGGAAACAGAGTAGTGGATGAATGGAACAAGTTACCAATTATCATCATTAACTCGAATACGCTGAATAGGTTCAAACATAGGGATTGGGTATAAACGGGACTGCCCAGTATGGGTCAATAGGCCCGCTGCAGTTTCCTCCATTCTTATGTTCTTATATAGAGAGAGAGATATAGAGAGAGTGATAATGTAAATAGAGAGAGAGAGAGAGAGAGAGAGAGAGAGAGAGAGAGAGAGAGAGAGAGAGAGAGAGAGAGAGAGATAATATATTTATTTTCGCTACCAATATATTTTATGATAAAACTTAATACACAGTAACATGTTAAAACAAGTTATAGTCCTTTTCACGACTAGTAACATGACTTGGTGTTGTTATCTCTGTTATCTTTTAGTATAGGAGGAGCCCAGAGTGACGCGATAACAAGATAACATCACATGACTTCGCCAGCTGCACTCTATCTGGCTTCTGTGAGACGAATAACCCTTTTGGTTCTGTCCTTCGTTGGTGTAAGTATTTGCATCACCTGAAGATTAGACACCCCAAAATCAGATGAGCTAAGTGTACCTAACCCCAAAATCAGATGAGCTAAGTGTACCTAACCCCAAAATCAGATGAGCTAAGTGTACCTAACCCCAAAATCAGATGAGCTAAGTGTACCTAACCCCAAAAATCAGATGAGCTAAGTGTACTTAACCCCAAAAATCAGATGAGCTAAGTGTACCTAACCCCAAAAATTAGATGAGCTAAGTGTACCTAACCCCCCAAAATCAGATGAGCTAAGTGTACCTAACCCCAAAATCAGATGAGCTAAGTGTACCTAACCCCCAAAATCAGATGAGCTAAGTGTACCTAACCCCAAAATCAGATGAGCTAAGTGTACCTAACCCCAAAAATTAGATGAGCTAAGTGTACCTAACCCCCCAAAATCAGATGAGCTAAGTGTACCTAACCCCAAAAATAAGATGAGCTAAGTGTACCTAACCAGTTTTAATTGCTGATGAGGAATTAAGAGCGAATTCCCTGGGAGGACTAATTAAACATTTCCTTCTGGGTAGACACGAATGGAGTGTTATTTTCGCTTCACTTTATTGAATGTTCATTGAAAAGTCGCTCATAAGTGGCAGCAGGAAGGTGTTCTGACTCCTGGTGTAGAGAGATGGTGGTGCTTAATTTAACTAATGGTTGGATCTTGTAATAGATATTTAATTAATTCTTAGATAGTTAATGTATTAAGATATTTTAGGGGTTCTTACCTGAAGATTAGCACCCGTAATTTATTTTACCTAATGTTTAAACACCTTAATGCTACTCTATCTCAACCTAACCTAACCTAACCTAACTTAACCCCACTAGGTAGAGTTAAGAAGAATAATGAAGTTGAGGACAATTTAATTACATAGACAATTTATCATGTACGTATGTGTGTGTGTGTGTGAGCTTGTGCCCTCAAAGATAAACAGAGTGGGATAACAGTACTACGGGACCTCACTTGGGGGTAAAATCTTCTCCTATATACAAATAGCTATAGAGATTTGGCCAGTGGATGTCTAAGGGTGATGATGAAGTCTAGGATGGAGGTTTGGGAGGCTTATAAAAGGTGTTGAATACTAAGGTGATATATTTATAAGTGGTTGAAGGGATCGGGACGCGGGGTATATACGAGGGACTCCCTGCTGTGCCCTGCCCGCCCTCTCTTGTTCAAGGTGTCAAGATCCCCTCTAGCACACCCTCTCAGATATCCTCTTCGCGCGCTTTTTTCCCGTCAATTTTCGACTTCTGTTTCAAGGATGCCGACCGTAGATGACGTGAGGCGTAGTTAAGAAGCCGTAGCGATATCAGGAGGACGTAGGAGGGGTGTGAGTCCGATAAGGCGGGGGAGAGATACGATCGTCTCCAGCTGGGTTCTATTGTAGGAGGTGTGAAAATCGCCTCCAGCTACTTCTGCCGGAGACCTGACACCCAGCCCAAACTGTTCTACCGGGCGGACGAGGTGTGGCAGATCTGTCACAGTGTAATGCTTTCAGCCAATTTCTCTCGTATACATTGAGTCCTTTGTTAATTAAGTCATCCTTTATTAAATTACACTTTGATATATCACTTCAAACTAACTAGAGATGTTTTAAAGCGCAGGGATTAATATTCATGGCTTACTCGTACGGTTGGCAGCGGGATCATTGCTTACATTAGTGTTTACCTGGTCATTTCTTTTTTCAAAACAATAACATGTTAAATCTCGCTAATCTTCTAGGATGAAATGACCTTTACGACGTCTCTCCTTAAGTATCATAGTACCCCGCCGTCAGGATAGGAGCCTTAACACATTAAAGTCACAAGAGGAAAACTGTTTCAGGGGTAAAATACTGAGTCGTTTATCCGAAGCTTCGATACTATGAACCATCTCGAACCTCCCAAGAAAGTTGATACTATTCACTTAACAAGTCTTTACTACCCGTGAGAGTTGAGTTAAGTCTGTTTACCTTACTTATACTTACAAAACAAGGGATTAGTTATAGACTTGATGTTAGATGTTAATGAAGAGATGTTTATTTATATGATTCATTGATGTTAGAAGATCTATATTTGGTTTGTGTTTTATAAAGGTAATGTTTCAGTCGTGTGTTACTGATGAGGCTACAGGTACGGCTGTCTGTACGTCTGTTACTGTCATCACCACACTTATTATGACTACTACTACTACTACTACTACTACTACTACTTCTATTATTACTGGTATTATAACGACTACTACTACTACTATTACTACTACAACGACGACTACTTCTATTATTGCTGGTATTATAACGACTACGACTACTACTATTACTACTACAACGACGACTACTTCTCTTATTACAGATATTATAACGACTACTACTACTACTATTACTACTATTACAATAATAACGACATCTACTCCTAACACTACCACTACCACCACCACTACTACCACTACTACCACTAATTTTATCACTACTAATGAAAACAACAGAGAGAGAGAGAGAGAGAGAGAGAAAGAGAGAGAGAGAGAGAGAGAGAGAGAGAGAGAGGAGTGACCAGACTCAAACCTGTTGTGTGTAACAGCGGGACGAGCCTATATAAGGAGAGGGTGCGATTGTGGGCCAAGAGAGTCTGGTTGATGGTGGTAGAGGAGTGGTAGGGGAGTGGTAGGGGGGGGGTAGTAGTGGTAGGGGATAGTGGTAGGAGGATAGAGAGGTTGGGTATTGGTGAATGAGGGAGAGAGGTTAGGTCAGTTCAATGATGTGTGGAGGATAGGGTAGGGGGAGGGGTGGTTTGGGGGAGGGGGCTGGAGATGTGCTGGTAGGGAGGAGTATTGGTTAAGATCAAGGGTTACTGACATGTGTGGTTTATAACAACACACACACACACACACACACACACACACACACACACACACACACACACACACATACACACACACATACACACACACATAAACACACACACCACGATTACAATACCCTCTCATACGTTAATCCATGTTTCAATTCTACGATAAGACGATCCATCCAGCCTTATACCATACCACAAGAGATAAACAAACACAAATACAATTGCTACAACGACTAACTCACAACAAAGACAATATCAAGTTCTCATCGTTATTGCTGGGCTTGTAATATAATGCACGACTTCACAATGCAATTAGATAAAGCAAATTATGTGACAAATAATTCCTGTATTTAGCTTAGTGTAATTATGAGATGTTAGGTTAGGTGGTATGATGCTGCCAGGATTGTAAAATAAAAAAAACTGATCATATAAACAAGAGTTGAACTGTGATGAAGTGAGGGAAGAGAGTGTATCAGAGAAGCCTTGTGTGTGTGTGTGTGTGTGTGTGTGTATGTGTGTGTGTGTGTGTGTCGGGGTTGTTACATGACGTCTAAGATTCATAGGGGAACATCATGAGGACTCACATTGTAAACATCGTCTTAAAATACTCCTCTTGGTATATATAATTATTTTTTTTCGTTAATATGTAGGTTATAGACACACAAGACCTTCGCTATAGGCACACATGGGAGAGCAGTTCATTGAATTCGTCTCATTTATGATGTGGAAGGTTTGAACATAAGAACATAAGAACATAAGAATGGAGGAAACTGCAGCGGGCCTATTGGCCCATACTGGGCAGTCCCGTTTACACCCAACCCCTATTGCTCATATGAGCATCCAACCTATGTTTGAAGCAATTCAGCGTATTCGAGTTAATGATGATATTTGGTAACTTGTTCCATTCATCCACTACTCTGTTTCCAAACCAGTGTTTACCTATTTCACGCCTAAATCTAAATTTGTCCAATTTAAAACCATTGTTACGAGTTCGCTCCTGGTTGGATAATTTGAGTATCTTTGTAATGTCCCCTTTGTTTAGCCCTGCCTTCCATTTATACACCTCTATCAGGTCGCCCCTCGCTCTACGTCTCTCAAGGGAGTGCAAATTAAGATGCTTTAACCTGGATTCTAAATGTTGTGTTTGTTTAAGCTTGTGTGTGTGTGTGTGTGTTTATGTTGTGTTTGTTAGAGTATGTGTCTGTGTATGTGTGTTTGTTATGGGTTTGTTATATACATTTGAGACTGATACACTGACACTAATAGCTGACACTTTGTGATTCACCAACAATAGCAGCTGACACTATCACACTGACTCACTAACATCTGACACTAACACACCAACACTAACATCTGCCACTCTGATTCACCATAACCGTGACCCATCGCTGCCCCAACACCTAAACATACAACACTAACTAAGATATGTTTACATAGAGTCAAGTGTGGAGTGTCATCCCCCTGTACAGCCAAACACACAAGACTCGCTGCTGAGGAGAAACTGTGAAATACTCAGTAACAATGAAAAATATAATCTAATATCTTTCTCATCAAGTCTGTAGCAATGTAGAAGTATTATTTAATATTTTTTTTTACATATAATACTTTGTAGTTTATGAAGCTTATATGAACAAGGATGGTAAAATGACTGTATATATTTTATTATGGAAATATATCGGTTATGGAAGTATATCGGTAATGGAAAAATATCGGTAATAAAATAATGCTAAATTTATGTTTTGTTATAGGAAATAAAGTTGTGGGTTTTATCATTACGTGAAATGAATAACACCAATAAATAAACAAGAAATAAATAATCTCCTTTTTCACACTTTATATAGTCTATGAAAAACACTAAGTCAGATTTTAAACAACAGCTATAAGAATTAAGAAAAAACACTCCAGCTATTCTCAGTAAAGATCAAAACATCTCCAGGACACAGCTAAGACTCACAGCTGTCAGGGTCGGGTGATAACTGAACCAGGGCACACAAAGGCATCATGTTAAGAGGATGGTTGGCGCTCAGTCACATGATACAAGAAGATATCACGACCCGGCAGCCAGATGTTGGGCGTGTTGGGTGTGTTTTGGGCGTGTTGGGAGTGTGTTGGGCGTGTTGGGTGTGTTTTGGGCGTGTTGGGTGTGTTTTGGGCGTGTTGGGTGTGTTTTGGGTGTGTTGGGTGTGTTTTGGGCGTGTTGGGTGTGTTTTGGGCGTGTTGGGTGTGTGTGATATACGTGCACAGCAACAACTCCCCACTCCAACCCACTCCACCTGAAGAATCTCCCCCCCCCCCCTCAGCCCACTCCACCTTAGAATCTTCCCCACTCCAGCCCACTCCACCTGAAAACCCTCCCCAACCACTACCTGAGGAGGAGGAAATTCTACAGGTGACCCAATTAACCTAACCTAATACACTCCTTTACTCTTAAACATTTTTTATAACTATGATTTACAACAGTTATCTCTTAGTATCTTTTAATTATTGATAAAAAAAAAATATATCTAATCTATACAACACATATACTTAAAGACCTTAGTTATTAAAGTATATTAATAAATTATAACCGAAATATTTTTAATAATTTACCTAAAAAAAACAAAAACTACTAACCCTGTTCTCTCTCTTGTTTACATGAGACTTGGTACTCGAAACAATGACGAAAGTAACAGCAATTCGATGCATTTTCTGCCCACAAATTTCTATTCCTGTAACAACAAACTAACAATAGAGGAGGGAACAAAAGCTAAAACATAAGCAAGAATGAGACAGAGAGCCAGAGAGAGCCACTTTCCCCCCAACAATAGCTGGAAATAAAAGACAACTCATTAACAACGTCAAAACAAAAACAATTCAGGCGGTCGACCATGCGTTATCACCAAGCAAGAACAGTGCTTGAGAGAGCTACTAGGGAAAGATAAGGACAAAGAACAAGTACATGACGCAAGAACAACATACAAGAACACTGTGGTCAATATTGCAAACATGTTGATTTAGAATAGCAGGTAAGAATATTGGACAAAACTGTAAGCATATTGACCAAGAAACAGGTAAGAATATTGGACAAAACTGTAAGCATATTGACCAAGAATCAGGTAAGAATATTGGACAAAACTGTAAGCATATTGACCAAGAATCAGGTAAGAACATTGGACAAAACTGTAAGCATATTGACCAAGAAACAAGTAAGAACATTGGACAAAACTGTAAGCATATTGACCAAGAATCAGGTAAGAACATTGGACAAAACTGTAAGCATATTGACCAAGAAACAGGTAAGAACATTGGACAAAACTGTAAGCATATTGACCAAGAAACAAGTAAGAACATTGGACAAAACTATAAGCATATTGACCAAGAAACAAGCAAAATATACTGGACAAAACTTCTATGAATACAAAAGGAAAATATAAACTAGTCAAGAATAATTAAACAAAAACACAGACAAAAAAAAAATATTAAAAATTGATTAAAACAAAGACATATAATATTGGCTTAGACATTAAAACTATATCGAAGCAATAAACAAGAACACGAGACTAAACAAAAACAAAGACAAAGGCACACATAAAGAAACAAACACACAGATGGACACGTTCCTTCCACTCTAACAAAAACATTTTATAAAAGGAATTATTTTTGTTTTGTTTAGTGTATTATGATGGAGGAGATATGTGAGTTCATTCTTTCCTTCTCTCTCTCTCTTCCTTCTCCTTCCTTCTCCTTCTCCTATCTATATTTACCTTCCTTCTCTCTCTCTCTCTTCTTTTTCCTTCCTTCTCCTTCTCTCTCTTCTTTTTCCTTCCTTCTCTCTTTCCATCTTTCCCTACTTATATACCCTCCTCCTGCCTCTCCTCCTTCCCTTCCTTCCCCCTCCCTCCATCCTTCCCTTCCTTCCTTCCTTCCTTCCCCCTCCCTCCACCATCACCACCATCTTTGCTGTCCACAGGGAAGGGGTAAAAACACCCCTTCAGAAACAAAGATGAAATATTTGCTCAGATTTTGAAAAACATTTTACGTGGACGACTAACAATGGGAGGATAAATAATAACTGAACTACAGACCCTCTTGTCTCTCTCTCTCTCAACCTCACCTCCCCCCCTGCCCTTCCCCCTGCCCTTCCCCCCTGCCCCTCCTCCTCCTCACTCTTTCTACCTCACCCCCTCCTCCCTATCTCTCCCCCCCCCTCTTCTTCCTACCCTTCCTCACTCAGGCACTCCTTTTACCTTGGCACTCAGCTCAGGTACTCAACATCTCTCATGCGAAAAATATGCACTCACCACCACTACTAACCCTCCTCATTCACTCCCTCATTCACTCTTCTACTCGAAGTTAGAGAGACTGGAAGTGTAGCTAAAGCCATTGTTTCCTCCACACCTCACTGTTGCCCGCGAAAGAAAGTAGTCCGTGTTGATGGAGTTTTTTAGCAAGAGTCGAATCGATTTTTGACTTTTTTTTTTTTTGCGCTACGGTTGTTTATTATTGATGTTTATAATGTATTACTACGCTTCAATGATGAATTTATTTACGTACGTAGTCCTTAGGTAAATACACTATGGTTAATCTTGATGTTATAATGTATTTCCTTATGCACGCTGTCTTTAATAAATACACTATAGTTAATAAAGTTACAAAATATTACTACATTTCAATAACCCCCCCCCCCCCCCCGAAAAAAATAAATACAAAATCTTTAGGCACGTATTCCAGAGAAGTAAATATATTAGCCATTCGTCCAGTCATGAATATCTAGGCACTACTTGTACTGCGTGTGTATACCTCTCGAGGGAATAGCGACCAAAGCGTTTGTAAGTTATTCATGGACGTAAAAAAAAATGGTTAAGTGTATGTGTGTGTCCTTCATGACGGTACACACACAGGAAACAAAGGCTGGGAGCTGAATGACTGGACCTTGCAGGGCTACTTGACTATTAATGGATTTGCTTGTTTCTATTTTTCTGGGTTGAAGGTTTGCCTGTAAGTAATAACGAGCTTGGTCCTTTAAGGCGAAGTGGGCAGTGTGTATGTGTGTGTTTAAACTGGACACATACATACATCCATCCATACATACATACAAACATACATAGAATTTTCCATCGTATATCCCAAATAAGAAAATATAATACAACCCACAAAAAAAAAAATATTTCTTTATTAACTTCTCTTCTATTATAAATTACTTCTTAATTAACATCTATTGACAAGACTTAGTTAATAGTGAAGGTAATCTATTAGGCTCTACTGTATGGGGGGGGGGAGGAAGTATCTCTGAGTTAAATAATCTGGTGTTAAATTGATTATTATTAAAGGCAGCGTCCCATTAGTGAAGAGGTGCAGTAAATGGTTCTATATCACTCTTAACTACTGTACTCCCCTCCCCCTAGTAAGAGTAAGAGTAAGAGTGAGTAAGAGTAAGAGTGAGAGTAAGAGTGAGAGTAGGAATAAGAGTAAGAGTGAGTAAGAGTAAGAATAGGAGTAAGAGTAAGAGTAAGAGTGAGAGTAAGAGTAAGAGTGAGAGTAAGAGTGAGAGTAAGAGTAAGAGTAAGAGTGAGAGTAAGAGTAAGAGTGAGTAAGAGTAAGAATAGGAGTAAGAGTAAGAGTAAGAGTGAGAGTAAGAGTAAGAGTGAGAGTAAGAGTGAGAGTAAGAGTAAGAGTAAGAGTGAGAGTAAGAGTGAGCAAGAGTAAGAATAAGAGTAAGAGTGAGAGTAAGAGTAAGAGTGAGAGTATGAGTAAGAGTGAGAGTAAGAGTAAGAGTGAGAGTAAGAGTGAGTAAAGAGTGAGTAAGAGTGAGCAAGAGTAAGAATAAGAGTAAGAGTGAGAGTAAGAGTAAGAGTAAGTAAAAGTAAGTGTAAGTAAGAGTAAGAGTGATGGGAATACAACAAACACACTCTTGCTCGTCTCTACAACAGTATAACTCTCTACTTTTCGTGTCTTTTAGCCTCAGGTTGTTTCAATTAATCTGACGCCCAATCCGTTCCAAAAATTCACCTCTCATTTTTTTTACTCTCAAGGAACAATGACTTACTGATCCCTGTTGTGATAAATTGGTACTCGGTCTTTTAATACTTGTTAGATGTATGTTTATTTATCTCTGAGTTAAAGGTGTTGGTTATAGTCTTCAGGTCATAAGACTCGTAAACAGACCGTCAGGCAGAGCAGGGCAGTAGCACCAACAGGCCACGAGATTACATTCAAATCACGATAAAACTGATTTTAATTAGCACTCTGTCGACCAATAAAATCATAGACTGGAGACCACAATGCTAGAGGGCAAATTAAGTATAATTAACGAGTAATTACTGGAGCCATTACCCCACGGGAGATAATGATAGCCCGGCTGCCTTTAAGTCGTGCCATTGAAATCGCTTTTGTGGTTTGTGCCTGCGGTCCCTCAGCCAACACGCGACTGTCTTCTGTTTCTCCTGGAGACAACAACACTCACGCCTCCATTCTCTGATAGATTTCCCTCCTTGCTCGTGTTTTTGTTTTTTACATGTAGACAGTAAATGTTACTAGCTAATGTATCTGACTAAATGTATATAATCACAGTGTTTAACTCAAGGGTTTAGTAGAGGTTAAAATATTATTAGGAGTTAGTTAAGGTGAGATAGGAGCAGCTGAAGATAGGTTTTTGGAAGGAAGATGAACGGAGAGAGAGTTAATGTTACGTTGTGTCATTCTTTAACAAGTTTATCTTATCTTTCTTATCTAATCTTGACTAGAAGAGTAAAACATTATTAAGCAAAGTATATACAATTAAATATCTTCTTAAATAAAAGTCTTGGAGCTACACTAAGAAATCTAAATGTCGATGAATCATAATAATTTCTCTTCGTCGAGGAATCATAGTTTTAACCCCGCGATCAGAAGCAGCTAATGGAGGCCTCAATTGTGCCTAATACTCGATAATAAGTAGAGAAGAGATATAAACGACATCCATTAATTATACTCGAGTTTTTTTTTTAACACTTTAGCCTCAAGCAAACCGATTGAAAAAAAAATAATTTAGGTTCGTAATCCAGTAGTCCAAGAAGCGGGTAAATGTAAACAAATACATCATTTCTATTGCATATACTAGTGATTAAATGTAATACCGGATTTATTTATTTATGTTTTATTATCCGAGGAGAAGAAAGTTCTTGGGTACATAAAAAAGAGATGGTTTAGGAGTGATAATTACGGTCTAAATTGCGCTAGTTAGGGACGCCGTGGGCCAGAAGCAGGTATTGTGGTTAAGGTCGGTACTCCCTGGGGACAAGACGTGCCAGGCTTTTGTTTTCACCCAGCGTGTTTGTTTATTTACGTCCAGGTGTTGACTGTTGCCATTGTGCTTTTGTCTCTTGTTTCATTCATCAGATGCCATTTTTATTTTATTTTTTTTTTTTACATTTGCTGTGACTGTTATTATTATTATTATTTCCTTGTGTAATATTTTTGTTTTTCTTAAATAGTTTGTTGGTTTGTTTCTTCCTGTCTTTGTTTCTTTGCTTTTTTCTTTGTTTTTTTTTCCTTCAATCTGATTCCTTTATTTATGTCTATTGTTTATCCCAGAATCTTCCCGTTTATCTCGTGTTTTATTTGTTTATTTTCTTATTTCCATTTCTCTCCCTGTTACTGTTCTTCATCCCTCCCTCCTTCTTTCCTTCCTTCCCTCCACCTCGCCCTTCTCCCTTCCTTCACTCTTTCCACCCCATCCTCCTTTCCTCCTTCATTCCTTCCTGCTCTCCACCCCACACCCCTCCTTTCCCTCCTTCCTTCCTCCCTCTCTCCACCCTATCTTCCTTCCTTCCCTCCCTCATTCACCTCACCCTCCTCCTTCTTCACCTCACCCTTCCTTCTCCCCACCCTCTCCCTCACTCCCTCCTTCCCTCACTCCCTCCTTCGAATTCTTAACAAGCCAACAACAACTCTTCGGTAATTTCTCGCATCAAATTTTACGAGATAGTGGCACTCTGATCTCTCCAGTGGCACTTAGTATTAACAGGGTGCCAAGCGATCACGTCAGGGCCAAAGTTCAGGGCATCGGGGATTTAAGGGGATAAATAGATAAATGACTAGTTAAGTGGATAGGCAGGGTAGTAATAAGGTAGATAGATAGATAGGATAATAAGTAGATAGTGATGTGATGTAGAGCCCCTATAGAGAGGTGTATCTGTGTCTGTCGTGATAGGACTCGTACTGTTGTTGTCGAGGTAAACAAACGACACCCTAACACACATGAAGACCCCCCTCCCCCCTCTCCTCTCCCTCTCCCTCCTTCCCTCTCTCCCCTTCCCTCTCCCGTAGTCCTCCGTGTGGTATAAGGAGCCCCGAGGCACTGAAGGTAGTATAGAACTGTCATGCCCTTAAGCCCTATTTCATCTTGAGGGAGTGGAGGCGGGGGGGGGTGGGGGTGGGGTGGGGTGTGGGGGTGGGGGGGAGGGGTAGTGTTGTGGTTTTCGTCGTGGATAGGCGCTAGAGGGCGACACGTGATGGGGAAAATGTTCTTTCTTCCTCTAGTGCTGTCAGGGTGTGTGTGTGTGTGTGTGTGTGTGTGTGTGTGTGTGTGTGTGCTAGATGTGTTCTGGTTCAACTGGGTCTTCCTCCTCCTCCTCCTCCTCCTCCTTGTCCTCTTCTCCACCTCCACCTCCTTCTCCTTCTCCACCTCTTCTTCCTCCATCCCCCCTCTTCCTCCTCCCCCTCTCCCCCCTCCTCATCCCTCCACCCCCTCCATATGTGATGCCTCGACTGAATTTAAATACATTAATCTTCTCTGATATTTATGGTCTATTTAACTCTCCTGGCTGACGTAAATAGTTAAGGTAAATATAACACAACTGAGAGAGGTTTAGAGCTATATTTACTCTCTCTCTCTCTCTCTCTCTCTCTCTCTCTCTCTCTCTCTCTAATTATCTTTCACAGTACTGATCGTAGAGATGGTATTAAAATGATAACAAAAACAAGAGAGACAAAAATGCAATAATGATTAGAAAAAAAAAACAAAATAAAATAATTCAAAACCGAGAAAAATTAAGACAATAATAATAATAATAATAATAAAGACAAAACAACAACAACAACAACACCCAAGAAAACAAAAACAAAAGCAACAACAACACCTTACAACAAACCCAACAAAAACAACAACAAGCAAAAATATCCTTCAAGACAGACAGACACACACACACACACACACACACACACACACACAGGTTCTCTCACCCTCCTGGACACAGTCGAGGGATTTAGGGAAAACTCTTGTCTCTATGCGGGGTAAAATCTGCTGTCCTTAGAGGGATTTAGGGGAAGAAAAGACGATGGTTTAGGGATATTATGTAAATCGTTTTGTCCCCTCACACGATACTTGTGGCTGAGGTATCGTAGTCTCGGAGTATCGTATATATGCGTTAAGTTATTGTATTATACCTTGTCTAGTGATAAGTTAATAATGTTAACTTAACCTAATTCAACCTTGATTAACCTGATACTAAATTAATATCACTTAATGTAATCT
>CAUDMG010000854.1:1210000-1242500 GCA_958450375.1 Homarus gammarus
AGGGGGGAGCAGGTAGAGGTCTTCTGAAAGTTGTTCCAAAGCAAGAAAAACACACACACACACACACACACACACACACACACACACACACACCAATTGGATGAGGGATGTGCATGACGTTCCTTGTATATCCTAGATTAAAAAAAAATAATCAGATTTCATTAGCGATTAATAGGTGTTTGTATGACGTCTCTTGTACGTACTGGGAGAAGAAAATATAATCCTATTAAAGACGAAAATAGAGAAATAGGGAATAAATAGAAAAATGGGGAATAAATAGAGAGAGGAAATGGTATTGGATTATAAATAGTTACATATTCTTGATTTATCTGTTATCCTTATCTTCTTATCTTCCTTCCTTCCCTTCTCATTCTTTTCTTCCCCTATCCTTCTTCCTTTTCTTTCTTCTTTCTCTACCTCTCTCTCCTCACCTCTCCTTCCTTCATCTCCTCCTTTCCCTCTACCTTTTCCTGCCCTCTCCATTCCCTTCACCCACTCCTTCTCTACCCCTCTTCCCCCTCTTCCTTTCTCCATACCTTCCCCTATTCCTCTTCGTACACCATATAAGCCCCCTCCCCCACCCCTCACCCCCCCCTCACCTCCCCCCCCCTCCCTCCAAAGAACCAAAAAATCGACAAGAGAAGATGATTTGGAGACGTAGGTAAACACCAGTGGACAAACAGTAATTATGAGACAGTCTCTAATCTCTAACGTTCATCTCCCTTCCACAACGTCATATCTCTCCCCACCCCCCTCCTCCCCCTCCTCCCCCCTACCCCCCTCCCAACCCCACCCACCCCTCACGTGATTCTCTATGGGTCGAGTGTTCCTCCTTTTGCCTATAGAAATATCGACTCTATTTACCTCTGTCGTCCTTATCTTCTATTCTTTGCCGTATTCGCTAAGACTAAAGAGGAGGTTGAAGGAGGAGGAGGAAGAGGAGAGGAGGAGGGGGGGAGGAGAGGGGGGAGAGGAGGAGAGGGGGGGTAGGGGGAGTAGGAGGTGAAAAGTTCTAGAGGAGTATAAAGTATCAGGTGAAGGGAAGGCTTCTTTATCCTCCTTCCCTCCCTCCCTCCCTCCCTCCCCCCCTTTCTTCCCTCCATCTCTTCCTCCCCCCCTTCCTTCCTCCTTGCCACTCCAACACAGTTTTCTTGACTTAGGTTAATGAATCACGAGAGATTATTGTCTTGTTGTCAGGAGAGAGGGAAGGAGGGAAGGAGGGA
Source organism: Homarus gammarus (assembly GCA_958450375.1). NCBI lineage: Eukaryota > Metazoa > Arthropoda > Malacostraca > Decapoda > Nephropidae > Homarus > Homarus gammarus. The sequence continues at coordinate 1,211,224 of CAUDMG010000854.1, forward strand.
GGGAGGGAGGGAAGGAAGGAAGGAGGGATAGAGGAAGAAATGGAGGGAGGGAGGGAAGAAAGAGGGGAGAAGAGGGAAGAATGGAGGGAGGGGAGGTAGGGGAGGTGAGAGGGGAATAAGATAAGGAGGGGGAGGTGGGGGAAGAGTGGGAGGAAGGTGGGGAAAGGGAGGGAGGGGGAGGGAGGAGGGAAGAGGAAGGAGGGATTTATCGTGCTTTCGCCTCCTTAACGTCTAATAAAGGGATTTACAGCCTGAAGTGTTGAGGGATTTTGTGATTTACCTGAAACTTTGAGGATTTACCGTAATTTTTCTGAAATATAAAGGATTTACCTGAAATTTTAAGGGATTTATTAATTTACCTGAAATTTTAAGGGATTTATTAATTTACCTGAAATATCAAAGGGATTTACCTGAAGTCTTGGCAAATTTAGACTTGTTTGCCTGAAGTATCATTAAACATGAATAATTCCCCTGTAAGTGATCTTTAATTACCTAATATATAATAAAGTTAACGAGTGAATGGTTGTTAATTAGCCTAAAATAAATACAGTAACATCAACAATTAAAGGAATAACAACGACAACAAAAGAACAACATCTACTACAAAAACAACAAAAACAACAACAATTACATAAAAAAAAACAACGATAACAAAAACAACAACTACAACATAAAAGACAACAGCGACAATAATAACAACAATAACAAAAATGACTACAACAAAAACAACAAAAACAACAACAACAATAACAACAAATTCTAATAAAAGTTTCCCATTGCCGACGTACCGTAAAAAGTTCCATTGGCCACTGTGTAGAAAAGTTCCATTTGTTCCTGTAAAGAAAAAAAAACAGTTCAGTCAACACACGTGTATACACAAGAGGTCCTCGTCACACACACACACACAAACACACACACACACACACACAATTGACCAACATAACTCTGAAGTAAAAAAAAACAAAAAAAAAAAACATTACAATTCGACACAAACTAAAAAAAAAAAAAAATTATGCAAAAATTTTCTTCCCGTCTTTAAGAGTCGTGGAAAGTCAAACATTACCTGACGCTTAATTAACGACATTACCTGACCTGCAATTGTCCTGTGTAGCAAACAGCTCGACACAAACGATGGGAGAGAGAGAGAGAGAGAGAGAGAGAGAGAGAGAGAGAGAGAGAGAGAAATAAATAAAGAGAGAGAAAAAGAAACAAGAGACAGAGAGACAGAGCGATAAATAAAGAAAGAGAAAGAGAGACATAACGAGAAACAAACAGACATAACGATAAAGAGAGAGAGAGAGAGAGAGAGAGAGAGAGAGAGAGAGAGAGAGAGAGAGAGCGAAAGACATAACGACAGAGAGACAGAGAAAGAGAGACAGAGAATTTTCCCTCTTTCATGTCGCGAGGAAGGGGAATTAATGTGTACTCGACAAGCCAAGAGAAAACATTTTGTCTCATGGCTTCAGGTGGTAGAGAAAGACCCGTGTTGTCTCACCTGAAATATGCAGGTAATGAGCGAGGGAGCTGAGAGACTTGACACAAATTATTCATGACTAAAATCTCCTGTTTTTCTCTTGTTTTGGGGTCTTTTGTTTTTGCTGTTGTTGTTGTTGTTGTTTTTCTCTTGTTTTAGGTCTTTTGTTTCTTTGTTTTGTTGTTGTTTTTAGTTGTTTTTTGAAGGTGGAGTATTATTATGGTCGACAAAAGAATGTTATTGTTTTTGTTACTACTACTATAACTACTAACACACACACACAACACACACACACACACACACACACACACACACGTACACACACGCACACACACACACACACATCACCCAAATAAAACAAAATCCACCTTGATCTAATTCGAACCCACGTCACTCTCACCACACCACGAGAACACTCCCCTGATGCCACTGTCATCCCTCTCCCCTGCCCTCTCTCTCCCCTTGCCCTCTCTCCCCCTCTCCACCGCCCCCTCTCCCCTGCCCCCTCTCTCCCTCTCTTCCTCTCCCCTGCCCCCTCTCTCCCTCTCTCCCTCTCCCCTGCCCCCTCTCTCCCTCTCCCTCTAACTTATCTCCTCCCTCACTCTTCTACCCCCTCTTCCCTTCTACCATCTCTCCTCCCTCTAACCCTCTCTTCTTCCTCCCTCCTCTCTCCCTCTCATCCCTCTCCCCCTCTCCCTCCTCTCCCTCACGCTCCGACGACTTCAGAAGGCAACAATATTCTGAAGGGGAGGAAAAGTTCACCGAGTCATTAGTAAAGGTGAAGAAAATCTCAGAGATGTGGTGGTGGTGGTGGTGGTGGTGGTGGTGATAGTGATGGTGGTGATAGTGGTGGCGGTGGTGGTGGTGGTGATAGTGGTGGTGGTGGTGGTGGTGGTGGTGGTGGTGGTGGTGGTGATAGTGGTGGTGGTGGTGGTGATGGTGATGGTGGTGGTGGTGGTGGTGGTGATAGTGGTGGTAGTGGTGGTGGTGGTGGTGGTGGTGGTGGTGGTGGTGATGGTGATGGTGATAGTGGTGATGGTGGTGATAGTGATGGTGGTGATAGTGGTGATGGTGGCCTAGGGTCGATGGATGGTAAGGGTGGTGTAATAATAATAATAATAATAATAAATTTTCTTCAGTCTGACGAAGATTCAGACCGAGTATCCTTGAGTGGTCCAAATTAGGGAGAGAAATTGGGAGGGTAGAGAGATGAGGGGGAAGGAGTGAGGGAGGTGAGGGGGTGAGGGCGGGAGGGAGGTGGTGAGGGGTGGGAGGGAGGAGTGGGGGAAGTGAGGGGGAGATGGGGGAGGGAAGTGAGGAAGTGAGGGAGACAAGGGAGTAGTGATGAGCGGGAGGGGGAAGGAGGAGGAGGAGGGGGGGGGGAGTGGAGTAAGGAGAGAAGAAGAAAAATTGAAGGAGAAGAGGAGAGAGAGGAGATAAAAGGACGAATAGGTGGAGCGAAGGGAGAAGGAGGAGGTGGAGGAGGAAGAGAAAAGAAGAATAAGAAGAGGAAAGGGAGGAAGAGAAGGGAAGGGCGGAGGAAGAGGAGTAGAGAGAAGAAGGAAGTAGAAGAAGGGAGAGCCAAATCGCTCATTGGGTACGGATAGTGGGAGGGAGGGGGGAGGGAAGGGAGGGAGTGGGAGGGAGGGAGGGGGGGAGGGGGGAGAGTGAGAGAGTTTAAAGGAACGAACAGGTGAGAGGAGGTGAGAGGAGAGTAGCTAGGAAGAAGGAGAGATGGAATAATAGGTTAAGAAAGAGAGAGACAGAGAGAGATGAGAAGAAGAGGGAGATAGATAGAAGAAAATAGACTGAATGTAGAAAGAGGAACGAGGAAGAAAGGAAAGGGATGGAAAGAAGAAGACGAAGAAAGGAATAGGGAAAATAAGAAGAAGGAAAAAGGGGTGAAAATAAGGACAATGTAAATGGAATAAGAGGAGGGGATGGGAGGATAGGAATGATAGAGGGAGGAGGGGAGGAGTAAGAGAGGGGGGGGAGGGATAATTAGATAAAGAGGTGCTGAGAGTAAGGGTGGAGGAGTGATGGAGAGAGGGAGGAGGAGTTGATGATGATGGGGATGAGCTGGAGGGGGGAGGGGAGAGATGAGGGGAGGGGGGATAGGGGGAAGAGAGTGAAGAGGGGGGAGGGGCGCAGTACGAAGTGTTGTACCTGGGTGAGGCGAGAAGAGGAGGTGGAGAGAGGGAGGGAGGGGGAGAAGAGAGATTAGGGAGGGGAGGGGGAGGGCAGGGGTAGAGGAGGGGGGATGGTGGTGAGGGTCATCGATTTTGGTACGTTTAGAATACGATAGATAGATAGATAGATAGATATACATTCATACATTTATATATACATAATATATTACTATTTTTTTACTCTTCATTAATCTTTGTTTATTCTCAGCTCCATTTTCTAGTATGTATGTATGTATGTATGTATGTATGTGTACAGAGAAAAGATACTGTGCGTAGCTGGTGTACGTACACAAGTAGGTGGTGGTGGGTGTACACAGAAGAAGACCTTATCTCACTCGTGTACACAACTACTCATTACCCAATAAGGGCCAAACAAGCTCAGGCCATCATACAGTTCACGACCAATTAACACGACACACAAAGAGCGACGCCTTAACAGCACAAGACGAGTTAGATGTCCGATAGTGTTTTTACTTACCTGTTCTGGCCACCTAATTAAGTGTATTTTAACCCCAGGTGTATTACTTTGTTGATGTGTTTGTTTAAAAAAATTGTCTTTGTTTACTTTGATTGTTTGTGTTTATGTTAGGGGTAAATAAGAAGCAAATTGGCATCTTACTCATGAGGACAGACAGATGCCGTTATTATCCCATCAACGCTCTATTAATCCGCCCCCACCCCACCCCGCCCCCACCCCACCCCGTCTCACCCCGCCCCACCCCCTCCTTCTTGGACACCCGGGAAGAAGAAGTGATGGTAATTTCAGTCTTATTTCTCTTATGTTTGAGGTTTGAAATCCTAGGTGAGTATCAGATATTCTCTCAACCAATTAGAAGCCATCGGTAAATCCCAGCTTGATTCTTACTGGTCTTCTCTCGTTGGTGTTTCTTAGTCACGGGGATCCGAGAGGCGTTTCATGAGCCAATCAAAGACAGGCATTAATGTCTTCAAGGCTCTAATTGGTCAATATGATCTCAGACGCAATCACTTTGTTTACTATTTTGACGGCAGCACCTGTTTACTACCTCAACTGCTTATTATCTCAGGAAACTGGTCATTTACGGTCAGAAAAGATCTTAACTGGTCATTTACGGTCAGAAAAGATCTAATGGGTTCTCTTTTATTCATTATAAGTTATTAAAGTCAATTTAGGAGAAGGTTTGAGCAGTGGGAGCGATTAAATGCGTTGTTTTATATTGTAAGACGAATTTTACTTCCTTGATTTTATTTGATTTATTTTTCTTAGGATAAATTCGTTTTATATTTACAAATAGATTTTAATCATTTATTTTATGGCCAAAGAAACGTACCAACACTTGATATTTATATGATACCTGAGACGTAAGAAAACGGTGATAAAAGTAAGAATAACAATAAGGAATAAAAACGCACACAGGTAAGACAGTCACGGGTTGTGTGCGTGACCTTGAGGCTCCGAGGTGTGTGTGTGTGTGTGTGTGTGTGTAATAATAGACGTAAATCACTATTTTTATGGTGTTGTGGTTCAGTCATCAGAGACGCATGACCATGACGCATTACCGCATTACGACGACGCATTACACACGATATATGAGGTGGAAGGCATACAAGGCATATAGAGCATGACGCATTGAACATCTTCCGCATGTTATATGACGCATTGTAATCCATGCGTCATATGTAACGTTTGACGCATTAGACATAAGACAAACAAAACACGTGAAGCATATACGCAAGACGCATGGATCAGATTGCATTACCAATTATTCATATAACGCACTACGTATTCTTGTCTAAATTCACTATACGCATAACGCATGACCTACAAATTACTGCCTGTGTAGAATATGTAAACAATTAAATATAATAGTGTGTGTGTGTGTGTGTGTGTGTGTGTGTGTGTGTGTGTGTGTGTGTGTAGGGGCCAAATTCCAGTCATATTCCCACCCCATTCCAAGAAATTCCCACACTATTCCCACCACCTTCTCAGATTAATAGGTACACGCGCAGACGGTCCACTTCCATTACCTTTCATGGGTACAAAGAGATCAATAAAGATTATGTGGAGGTAAGTCAACAGACAGACAGATAAACAGACAGACAGACAGACAGACAGAGGTGTGACTCCCCTGAACACGTCTGTCTCTTTCTTATGTTAGAGAACGTGGAAGATTCATTTTTTTTTTTTCTCCCTGACTCGAAGAAAATTGGTGAGTCATTGTGGTATTGAGAGCGTATTTGTGTGTGTATGTTAATTTGTATTGCGTGTGTGTGTATTCATTGAGTGTGTTTGTATGTGTGTGTGTTTGTTAAGTTTTATTGCATTGTGTGTATTCATGTTTTATAATACAGACTACAGGGGTATATACACACACACATACATGCAGAAATATATGCATACACACACACAACGTCCCTCCATACACACAAATAATGCCCCCCCCCCCCACAAACACACACAAAACTCCCTACAAGCAACCCCCACAAACACACAACCCACACCCACACAAACAATCCCCACCCCACAACCCACACCCACATACAACCAACCCCTCCCCCACGTAACAAACTGAGAGGATTTACAAAACAAAATCACGTGACCAACAAAGATTTATCATATTATAATCCCACGAGTTAGAAAGAGTCTATAAGCACCAGCACGTGTAAGGTAATGGATTAGTGAGGTGCATGCTAATAATTGATGAGATGTTTGGAATATCGGTGCGGCTTTACTTCCCCATGACGGCTGCGACAGAAATTAATGTGTTTGGGGAATATTTGAGTTACCCCTCTAATTTTTTTTCTTTTTTTCTTTCTTCGTTTTTTCTTTGTATGTATGTATGTATGTCTCAGTGAAAATACCATAACAAAATAATACATACATACATACATACATATATACATACATACATACATACATACATATATACATACATACATACATACATACATATATACATACATACATACATACATACATACATACAATCAAAACAACAGTTACATACACCCAATCAATCATACACACAGAAGCATACAACATACCACAGCATACAGCCAAGTCAAAACAATACACACAGGTAAGTATAGCCCTTTAATCTCCTGTAATCACACCTGGCTAATGATAAATCACCTGCCATTAATCTCCTTACAGAAGAGTAGTCGCCATCTTGCTTATATAACTACACCTGGACTTGCTACTACCTGGGCATAATGACTTTACCTTGACTTATAATAAATCCTATCACTCATATACATTACCTGGGCATAATGACTTTACCTGGACTTATAATAAATCCTATCACTCATATGCATTACCTGGGCTTAATGACTTTACCTGGTTTTAATACCATCACCAGGTAAGATAAACAAGAGGATGTCTAATATTCATATGATCCTTCCAGTGAATCGTAAAGTAAAAACAAAGTTCATTCATGGTTAAGTCTTTCTTCTCTCGCCTCATACCTGCCGTCTCATGCCAAGTCAGAAACAGGGGGAAATCTCTCCACGGGGTTAGAAAAAAAGATGTATCAAAAACACGAGAGATAATTGAATAAAAGACGATCACTATGTTATGACAATTATCTTGAGTAAAGAGAAGATAACCAGGAGTCTCCAATCAGCGTAAAGTTCTTAGCTAGTTTTATCGGTGATTAGCAGGCAATTAGCACTCAGTTAACTCGCATCCAACATCTAATTAGCCGGGGTTGTTTACGTGTGGAGTACCACAGGGGGCCTGGCTTGCATGGGTCCACCCCTGTTTGAGAGTGAACGGCCGACCAACACACAAACAAACACACACACACACACACACACACACACACACACACAAACACACACACACACACTGTATCTCATTAGTGGTCACATTATGAATATCCAGCCACCAATTAGTTCACAATCCTAATGGTCTCCAAAATTAGGCAATAAAATTCCTCTTGAGGTAAAGTCTAAAGGTAATGTAACAATTAATGAAACAGGTAAAGGTATAGAGACATTTAAAAGAGTAGGAACATAAACTTTCCTTCTTTTGGAGTCATCCTATACCTGGGGACCCATTAATTGTAATTCATTTATTGTGTGGTTAATTATGCGTAATAAATCGTTGTAGTCTTCACAATTTATTATTATTATCAATGACCGCAGATAACAAGAAGCTCACTTAACACAGAGAATACTAATGACTGTTGTGTAGCCTGGAGGGGAGGGGGTCTCAACCTACCAAGCAGGTCCTCAGTAGACTCAAGAACACGGAGTGGGTTTGTTTTCGTCTGCGCTTCGGTGTCGCTTGTCCGTATACAGTGGAACCTCTATTTAGCGGACTATATACAGAGGAAAGTCCATTTTGTCGAGGGTTTGTTAAATGTGAAACCTTCCTTCCCCCCCTCCCTCCCTCCCTCTTCAATCTAATGAACTATATAGTGATGGAATTCCGTTATATCGAGGCATCGTTAGATATAAAACAGCCCCTCATCTGATGGCTTATATATAGAGAGAAGTCCGTTATTTAGAGGTTTCACTATATAGCAACTAAAGTAAACAACCAATTTAATGTCTATCTATTAACACAGTCAATGTATTTAGCTACAAAAGGAGGAATTAAAAACCGAGGAGATGGTTTGTTCTCACCTGTTAATTACTACCTGTTTAATTACTACCTGTGTTTGGGTCAATTTTGTCTATATTTGGGAACGAAGTAGGTGGAGGTATTTGGCTTTTGAGAGAGGGATTTTTTTTTTTTGTCTGCTTTTGTGGTACCATAGCTACAACCATCACCACAACCAAAATCACAACAATAACAACAACCACCACCACAACCAAAATCACAACAACAACAACAACATCCACAACCCCCACAAAAATAACAACAACAACCACCACCACAGTCAAAAATCACAATTACAACAACAAAACCCACAACAACCACAACCACCACCATAACAACCAGTTCTACCAAGCCTAACCATATACCCACCATCACCACCACCACTCAACACCTCATTACCATATATCTTCACTATATTCACCATACCCAAACATTTCATCATTATCCTAGCAAGATCCTACATTATCATCCTCATCACCATACCTGTATTAGTTCATATTATCATCCTATCCTATCATCCTATCCTTTAAACCTACATAAACCCATCCTATTATCCTATTTATAACTACCACAAGATAGTTTTTCCTTGTATCCTATCTATTAAACCTATATAAACCTATCATTCTATCATCCTAGTCACCGTACTTACTCTAGTCCTATCATAGTACCCAACGCAATAGTCAGAAGTGGGCAACTGACCCTATCAATATGTAACAACGTCGAGGCAAAATGAGAGGGGAGGGATTCTCACTCGACCCATGCAATGCTGTGTGACATAATGCTTTTAAATGCCATGTCTCGCCACATCTACTTGCAATGGCACCTGTCTAAACAAAGTTATTTATCATTTTCCCACTTTGACAGATGGATTCAAGAACTTCCCTACTCACCCCGCGCCACACCACGCCACTCCCACCCCACGCCACCTAACCTCACCTCACTCCACACCACCCCACCCCACCCCACTCCACCCCACCTTCCTCCTGAAAAAATAATAGTTGTTTCGTGTTTTGGTACGTGGTTGGTTGATGGTGATGGTGGTTAATGGTGGTGGTTGATGATGATGGTTGGGGGGTTGTGGTTGGTTGTGGTTGGTGGTTAGTTGTGTTGATTGATGGTTGTGGTTGATATTGGTGGTTGGGAGAGAGTTGACTGGTTGTGTTGAATGGTGGTAGGTGTTGGTGATAATAGTGGTTGGTTGTGTTTGGTGATAAATGGTGGTGGTTAGTAGTAGTGGTGTGAAATAAGCTATCATAATAAGAGCTTTGTGTTTACATGCAATCAGCTGTTTTGAGAATACTGTACTGAAATACGTCTTGTTTACAATACTCCTTCCTAACCCCCCCACACCTAACCCCCTCCTAACCCCCTCCTTCCCCCCACACACACAACCTCTCATACCCCCTCTTTCTCCTCCTACCCCCCCTCTCCACACACAGGAAATGAGAGCAGTAGCAGCAGGAGGAAAAGCAAGAGAAGTGACTCGCTTCCCTGCATCAAGGAAGTACACACAATAGCCCTTAAAGGGTAGAGTAAATAAACCCTTAGACGGAGAAGCACCCTTAAGGGCTCTCAGGGAACAGTCTCATTAAAATGGAGAAGAAGGAAAAATCATAACAACAACGGAGGCGAAATATACGTAAAAAAAAATAACCCGCTAAGGAGAAAAATATGTATAGTGATAAACAAATAAGAAATTACGCAGTTTATATATAGAGATAAATAAGAAATACGCAGTTTATGTATAGAGATAAATAAGAAATACGCAATTTATATAGACAAAAAATACGCATTATATATAGTCTTAAATAAAAATACGTAGTTTATGTAGAGATAAATAAAAATACTTAATCTATATACACAGGTAAATATATTCACCTATGATACGCATATTTACGTATATTCGTCAGTATTCAGATATACATATAAATATACATACATACGCACATAATAATACATATACATATACTTAAGTGAAAAAATATACTTACACACGTACTAATATACATATGGCAACGTATCATCAATGTGTATACGTATAACATACATATATACAGGTATCGTAGTAGACTTGATGGGTTAATTAATGGAAACGAGAGGTGAAGCAACAGGTAGGGTAAAATGAATGATTAGAGAGAGAGAAGAGGGAAGAGGGAAGAAGAGAGGAGGGAGGAAGAAAGGGAGGAGGAAGGAAGGAAGGAAGGAAAGAAGGAAGGAAGGAAGGAAGGAAGGAAGGAAGGAAGGAAGGATAATGTATAATAATTCAACTTCATTTATTCAACGCTTGATAATAAAAATAATAACAAATGGCCTAAGAGAATCAATAAACTCAATGAAACTTTGTGTAAAATAGTAATGCTAATTAAAATAGGTCAAATAAAATAGCTCCAGACTATATTGATTAATTACAATAAAATCTCGAAGACAAAATTAAAATATATTCTTTTTAATCTCAACAAAAATTTATATTCCATTAGGATTTTGAAACATAATAAAAAAATAATAAGTATTGAAATAAATCACCTAAATAATGAATAATCCCAAACAACAACAAAAACAATAACAGCAAAAACAATAACAAAAACGGCAATGACAACAACAACAACAACAACAAAAATAATGACAACAACAACAACAACAACGAAAAACAAAAACAAAAACAAAAAAAACTACAAAAACAAATACATCTTTTCTTAACTAAATAAAATCCCTTATTAGATCTGTGAAAATAGACAAATAAAAGTCTATATTGTTGGCACGAGTGTTAGCAGGACGTTTTGCTCAACCCATATATAGGCAGTGATAAAACCGGGTTGTCCTGAGGCGATGTGTGGGGATACGGGTAGTGTAGTGTGGCTGGTGTGGCTAGTGTGGCTTGATGGGTTGGGTAAGGGTGGTGGTAGGGGTGGTAGGGGTGGTAGGGGGTGGTAGGGGTGGTAGGGGTAAGGGTGGTGGTGGTGGTGGGGTTGTGGTTTGGGAATCGTTCTTTACTCTTGAGGGGGTTTGTGGGTTCGAATCTAGTGTTTGTTTGTATGTGTGTGTAGGTTGTGATGTGTGTGTGTGTGTGTGTGTGTGTGTGTGTGTGTGTTTGTGTGTGTGTGTGTGTGTGAATTATGACTTACGTATAAGTTGAAGATACAAAAATAATTATAAACAGTAACACACACACACAAACACACCCACACAAACACACCCACACAGGTAAGGGCTTCCGAGAACACCTGAATAACGAGACGGTCAGAGGGGAGTGGGGGGGGGGGGAGGGGTGTCTGGGGGACGGACAGACAGACAGACGGACAGACAGACAGACGGACAGACAGACAGACTAGACTCATAGACAGATATACCGGATAGACCGACAGAAAGACTGACGAACAAACAGTTGAGGACAGAGAGAGAGAGAGAGAGACAGAGAGAGAGAGAGAGAGAGAGAGAGAGAGAGAGAGAGAGAGAGAGAGAGAGAGAGAGAGAGAGACGATAAATAAAAAAATAATAATCAAAATAAAAAAAAGGAAACAAAAAAAAACACAACACATACAATAAACAAACGAAGATAGATAGAGAAAATAAATAAAGATAAGAATAAGATATAATCCCCGAGAACAGGAAACAAAGGGAGAGAAGAGGTAGACACAGATAATGAATAAAGATAGGAATAAGGATAGGACTCAAGAGAAGCATTCACACTAAGGGGGAAGTAGATGGAAAGAGGGGAGAGAGAGAGAAAGAGAGAGAGAGAGAGAGAGAGAGAGAGAGAGAGAGAGAGAAAGAGACACATACAGATACGTAAATAACAAGAGTAATAATCAGAGGAAGAGGGAAATAGAGAGATAGATGGATAGATATATTAGCCAATAAAGGGGGTGTAGGATAAAGTTAATGATATTATCACTGGGAGAGAAGGAGAGAGAGAGAGAGAGAGAGAAGGAGAGGAGAAGAGATGAGTGATAAAGGGAATGAGAAAGGTTTTAATTGAATAACAAGTGAACCAAAGGCAAGGGATGAGGTGTTTGATGATTAGAGAGAGAGAGAGAGAGAGAGAGAGAGAGAGAGAGAGAGAGAGAGAGAGAGAGAGAGAGAGAGAGAGAGAGAAATGCAATAAAGCAAATTAGGAAATGACTCACAAGCGATAAATCAGGGGAGAGATGATAATACGATAAATTAATGAAAGCGGCAAAGGAAAGGCGAATAAAAGATGAAACTATTAAACACGAAGAAGGAAAAAAGGTGAAGGGGGATAACAAGAAATAAGAAGAGAGATAGAGAGAGAGAGAGAGAGAGAGAGAGAGAGAGAGAGAGAGAGAGAGAGAGATACACAAAAAGAGAGAGATAGAGAGAGAGAGGAAGGGAGAGAGAGAGAGAGAGAAAGAGAGAGAGGTCAGGCAGAGGTCGTGAGAGGCCGGAGGCGATGGTTGTGGGAGCTGGGGGATGAAAATAATGAACCGCAACCTTACTAACTGAAGGAGAGAGAGAGAGAGAGAGAGAGAGAGAGAGAGAGAGAGAGAGACTGGAAGAATTAAAGACAGACAGGTGAGCCGTGAGAGCCTATTTACCTGTTGTAGGTAACTCCCATTAACACCTTAACTACCTTTACTATCCTCAACGATAACTTACCTGCCCAACATAATTATGGTTATCTTGCCTCTACCCTCCAACTCATGATAACAGATGATAACAACCACACACAGAACCAGGATAACACGTCACACCATGCTAAGTAACAGGTGATAACACGTCACACCATGCTAAGTAACAGGTGATAACACGTCACACCATGCTAAGTAACAGGTGATAACACGTCACACCATGCTAAGTAACAGGTGATAACACGTCACACCATGCTAAGTGATGTTATCTTTTCTTCTGAATATAGGAGGAGGTTGGTTATCAATGTTCCCACAGTGACTAAGATAACAAGGGGTAATGATCACGCTATCCTAAGATAACAGTGGGAGGGGGGAGCTACAGTAATAACATAGTGGAAGGATAACATTTAATGCCCTCCTGATGTAGTTCGTAAGGCCTTAAGATAATAAGATAACTTACTCTCTTAGAATTACAAAAACAAACAAAATTACAAGATGGACAGACAAACACAAAGAGCAAACACACACACACACACACACACACACACACACACACACCAGCCTCAACAACTTTACGACCACTCAGGATAATCGCCACACACACACACACACACAAACAAACAAACAAACGAACACTGTGGTACACGACTTGCCACAAACGTAAACAAACATTGGCTGACCCCCGGGAGCTGGTAAAGATTAAAGACATTATTTTGATTTAACTAAAACACTGGATTAATATTTTAGGAAGATTTAGTATTGGTAGTTAAGAAACGCACTATGTATGTATGTATGTATGTATGTATGTAAGTCACAAACATTAACATCACTTCTGCAACACATATACACACCTGACAACATACCCAGGTGAGGTACCCCCACACTGGGTATATAATTTGATCAACAGTTATCGGTAAGGTAAGGTAAGGTAAGGTAAAGGTCTAATTTGCATATACCTTGAGCCGTAATGAACAGGTAATGAGGGAGAAGACTAACCTATTTTACTAACCTACCTGAGGGAGGAGGGTGAGGGGGGGGGGGAGATGAGGGAGGGTAGGGTAGGGGAGAGAAGGGTTAAAGAAGGGGGGGGGTAGGGAGAGAGAGTAGGGTGAGGGAGGGGTAAGGACCCGTGAGGGGAGAGGGTTAGGAAAGAAGGTGGCAGGTAAGAGGGAAAGGTGGGGGGGGGAGGGGAGAAGAAGAAGGGAGGGGTAAGGGAAGGGAGAAAAAGGAGGAAGGAAGGAACAGAGAGAGAGAGAGAGAGAGAGAGAGAGAGAGAGAGAGAGAGAGAGAGAGAGAGGGGGAAGTGTCTTGATTCTTCATTTTTACCATAAACAACAAAATATAATTACCAACAGAGCTAAAACACAACAAAATGAACCAATTCCTATTATTACCTACCGCACCATTCAACCTTAACACTTCAATAACTCTCTAGTTCAATCTACCTCTACCTTCCTCTCTATAGGCACCAGAAGAAAACACAAAAACAATCGATAAAGTTAGAACTATAGGCTAGAAAAAGTTGAGAAGTGAGGTAACACCATCCATGCAGCATCCAGACATCATCCATGCAGCATCCAGACATCATCCATGCAGCATCTTGACAACCATCCATGCAGCATCCAGACACCATCCATACAGCATCCAGACATCATCCATGCAGCATCCAGACAACCATCCATGCAGAATCTAGACAACCATCCATGCAGCATCCAGACACCATCCATGCAGCATCCAGACAACCATCCATGCAGCATCCAGACAACCATCCATGCAGCATCCAAACACCATCCATGCAGCATCCAGACACCATCCATACAGCATCCAGACATCATCCATGCAGCATCCAGACAACCATCCATGCAGAATCTAGACAACCATCCATGCAGCATCCAGACACCATCCATGCAGCATCCAGACAACCATCCATGCAGCATCCAGACAACCATCCATGCAGCATCCAGACAACCATCCATGCAGCATCCAGACACCATCCATGCAGCATCCAGGTCATTGGCACTCACACGGTAGCGTACAGTAATCTGTTTTTTTTTTTGGGGGGGGGGGGGAGGGGTTCAATAAATCACTTTTACGAGTACTGTACTACTCTGGAAAATGAAACATATTGGGAGCGGTGGGTCGTGCCTTTGGGTGTGTGTGTGTGTGTGTGTGTGTGTGTGTGTGTGTGTGTGTGTGTGTGTGTGTGTGCGTGTAAAACTTTAAGCCTCAGGAGAGACAAGTTTTAAGGAGGTCGTCTTGGCAGGTTCATCTCCCTCCCTCCCTCCCTCCCTCCCTCTCTCCCTCCCTCTCTCCCTCCCTTCCCCTCTCTCTCTCTCTCTCTCTCTCTCTCTCTCTCCCTCTCCCTCCCTCCCCACGTCTCTCTCCTTCCTTCCTTCCTTCCTACCTGGGGTTTCAGGGAAGGAGGAGGAGAGGGAGAGGGAGGTGAGGATAGAAGAAGAAGAAGAAGAAGAAGAAGAAGACGAACAAGAACAAGAACAAGAACAAGAACAAGAAGATATTGATAATGAAAAAAGATGAGAAGTTAAGTGGGAGAGAGAATTGGTAAGAGGAGGGAGAGAAGAATGAGGGGAATAAGAGAGACTAGAAAAGATAAAGAAGAAGATAGGAAGTACAAGTAGATAATTGAGAAGTGAACAGGTGGGGGAAGGAAGTAAGGTCAGGAAGAGTATTATTGTACCTTACCTGTACCTTACCTGTACTGTACCTGTAATTTATACCCTACACCTGTAACAAACAATGACAATCGTGATTAATTAACCTCTTTCATCTTGTATTAACTTAACCCATTCATTTATGCATTATTAATCACTGTCACCTTCCATGTTTGTTATTTCCCTTTAATTACCTGTTGATTAGCCCCCTTAACCTGACCAAACCTAACCTGCACCCTTCTCCCTTTCTCTTCTTCCCCCTCTCCCTCTTCCCCATCCCAACCCCTTCCTCTTCTCTCCCATTCCTCTCCCCCTTCCCTACTCTTTCCCCCTCCTCCATCCTTCTTCCTCACCCTTCCCCCCTTATTCCCCTTCCCCACCCCGCCCCTTTTCCTCCTTCCTCCTTCCCCCACCCTTCCCCCACCCTTCCCCCACCCTTCCCCCTACCATCACCAATCTCATCTCAGTTTCAATTCTGTACGATAGTTTGCAACGATTGGTACAACTTTGGCGTTATCTAGTCAGGTGCAACCCGTATTGCAGCTGCTTAGTGCTGGCGGGCGTAGGACGTAATCTATATATTTTTTTTCTTATATCTTACAGTAAAGTCAAACCCTCTCTTACTACCACCCTTTTAGAACTAACTTTAGGAGGAGGAAGGGAGTATAGACAGTGATAATGCAAACGGACAGAAAGACAGACAGATAAAGATCATTTTAACACCATACAAAAAATTCTTTCTTCTCCTAAGACACCTATAGAGCCAGGTAATATGGTTTATCCTCTTGTAAAAATTTAATGTAAGAATTTCACAGGACACGAAGCTCAACACACGACCGCTTCTACTGTGCAATTTTTTCATCTCAATTATAGTAATCTGGTGCAGTGATCACTAACAGTAGCTGAACCCCCAGGCGAGGAGATATAACCGCAGTATTAACTCTGTGCCTGGCCTGTTGGTTAGGTTAGGTTTAGGGTAGGTTTAGGTTAGGTTTAGGTTAGGTTAGGTTTGGTTAGGTGCTATAATGCTGACGTAAGGGATGAGGTGGGCTTGTCTATATATGGGTGTCAATTGGTGGTAGTTCTCTGAGGTCATGTTTACTACTACTACTACTACTACTATTACTACTACTACTACTACTGCTACTACTACTGCTGCTGGTAATAATAACAATGATGATACACACACACACACACACACACACACACACACACTAGAGGCGGGTCATCATCAGGATGCTGTGAGCGTAGCAACGATAACTAATGGACTGGAACACCATGGAGCGTGTGTGTGTGTGTGCCTGTGTTTGTGTGCGTGTGTGTGTGTGTGTGTGTGTGTGTGTGTGTGTGTGTGTGTGTGTGTGTGTGTGTGTGACGTACACGAAAGACTTCCCGGAGGCTGAAGAAGCAAGAGGGCGTCGTGTGGTCGTGTTGGTGATAAGATCTTGTACCACGACCCATCAACACCCCCTCACACCTGTCCCACCTCACACCTGTCCCACCTCACACCTGTCCCACCTCACACCTGTCCCACCTCACACCTGTCCCACCTCACGCCTGTCCCACCTCGCACCTGTCCCACCTCACACCTGTCCCACCTCACACTTGTCCCCCCTTACATCTGTCCCACCTCACACCTGTCCCACCTCACACTTGTCCCACCTCACACCTGTCCCACCTCACACTTGTCCCCCCTCACATCTGTCCCACCTCACACCTGTCCCACCTCACACCTGTCCCACCTCACACTTGTCCCCCCTCACATCTGTCCCACCTCACACCTGTCCCACCTCACACCTGTCCCACCTCACACCTGTCCCACCCCACACCTGGCCCACGTCACACTTGTCCCACCCCACACCTGTCCCACCTCACACCTGTCCCACCTCACACCTGTCCCACCCCACACCTGGCCCACGTCACACTTGTCTCACTTAGTACATGTAGTGGAGAATTGTACTGTGCGTAGAGAGAGAGAGAGAGAGAGAGAGAGAGAGAGAGAGAGAGAGAGAGAGAGAGAGAGAGACTATCTGACGTATACACACACACTATCTGACGTATACATACACACTACCTGACGTACATACACAACATACACCACAGTAAACAATAAATAGACATGTGTACGTATCCAATAAATAAATTACAAACAATTATTACACAAACACCAATTAACATAAACAACTTCAATAATTATATCAAACTAAGATGTATAACTAATTTTAATCAACATAAAAAAATAATTAGTTCCTGTAACACAACGACACAAACAAACACACGGACAACTAAATAAACATTACTCGTTCGTACCCTAGGATGGGGGGGTGAGGGGGAGGGGTGAGGGGGAGGGGTGAGGGGGAGGGAGAGGACGGGGGAAGGTAGAGAAACTGGACCATTGGTGGTGGGTTAGAGGAGGAGGAGGAGGAGGAGAAGAGAGAGAGGGAGGGGAGGAGGAGATGAAGGAGAGATAAAGAGAGAACGAGAAAGAGATGGAAAAGTGAATGTGATAAGATTGGGAATGGGTGAGATGAGAGAAGGAGAGAGAAAGAGGAGAGAACGTGGGAGGTAAACAGAGGAAAAGAGGGAGAGAGAGAGAGAGAGAGAGAGAGAGAGAGAGAGAGAGAATGACCCTTCCTTCGTTCCCAGATTTCCCCGCAGTTGGGGTCTGAGTCCACTGGCCAGTTCCGAGAAACATAACAATATTGCGAGTGGTTGTAAGCATTGACCCGAGGGAGGAGGAGGAGGAGGAAGAAGAGGGAGGAAGAGGAGGAGGAAGAAGAGGGAGAGGAAGAGGAAGACGTGGTGGAGGGATAGAAGAGCGGAAGACAGGTGGTGGGGAGTGAAAGGAGGGGAAAGGAAGAGGAGGAGGAGAGGAGAAGAGGAGGGTGAAGCGGAAGATGAGGATGGAAGAGAAGGAGGAGGAGCAGGAGAAGAGGAGGAGGAGAAGAGGAGGATGGAAGAGGAAGATGAAAGAGTGGTAAGGGGAATAGGAGAAGGAAATGAGGGAGAAAGAGGAAGAGGGAAGAAGTAGAGAAGGAGATAAAAATTGGAGTATAAATGAAGTAGAAATAGGAGGAAGAGGAAGAGGAAGAGGGGGATTAAGAAGAAGATAAGCTTATAACTGAAGAAGACACAAGAAGAAAGATATAGAGAAGGAAATCTCATTATTTGAGACGTGATTCGAATCCAAACTAAACCAAATGCTTCAAATCCCAACCAAACCAAAATGCTTCAAATCCCAACCTAACCAAAATGCTTCAAATCCCAACCAAACCAAAATGCTTCAAATCCCAACAAACCAAAATGCTTCAAATCCCAACAAACCAAAATGCTTCAAATCCCAACCAAACCAAAATGCTTCAAATCCCAACTCAACCAAAATGCTTCGAACCACCAACCAAATCACCCTCATCGAAAAATAAAATCGACCTCCCATAAACTTCACATCAATACAGACATTGTACTTCCGGTGGTTATATATAAAGGAAAATAAAAGTCTTTCTCGGAACTTTTGATCTTTAAGAGTTTCTGAAGATTTCCTCTCTCAGTCTTGAAACTTTTTAAAAATCTTGTCGTAGAGAAGTTTAAGGGAATAAAAGAAAGATGTTTTTTTTTTCTTTTCGATGTTTGTAAAAGGATATTGAAGGGTGGGGGTATGGGATGGAGGAGGGGGTATGGGATGGAGGGGGGGTGAGATGGAGGGGGTGGGGGGGGTATGGGATGGAGGAGGGGGGTGAGGTAGAGGGGGTGGGGGGTATGGGATGGAGGAGGGGGTGAGGTGGAGGGGGTGGCGGGGTATGGGATGGAGGAAGGGGGTAAGGTGGAGGGGGTGGGGGGTATGGGGTGGAGGGGGGTGAGGTGGAGGGGGTGGGGGGTATGGGATGGAGGAGGGGGTGAGGTGGAGGGGGTGGGGGGTATGGGATGGAGGATGGGGGTGAGGTGGGGGGTGGGGGGATTGGATGGACGAGGGGGTGAGGTGGAGGGGGTGGGGGGTATGGGATGGAGGAGGGGGGTGAGGTGGAGGGGGTGGGGGGTATGGGATGGAGGATGGGGTGAGATGGAGGGGGGGTGGGGGGGTATGGGATGGAGGAGGGGGTGAAGTTGAGGGGGTGGGGGGTATGGGATGGAGGAGGGGGTGAGGTGGAGGGGGTGGGGGTTATGGGATGGAGGAGGGGGTGAGGTGGAGGGGGTGGGGGGTATGGGATGGAGGAGGGGGGTGAGGTGGAGGGGGTGGGGGTATGGGATGGAGGAGGGGGGTGAGGTGGAGGGGGTGGGGGGTATGGGATGGAGGATGGGGTGAGATGGAGGGGGGTGGGGGGGTATGGGATGGAGGAGGGGGGTGAGGTGGAGGGGGTGGGGGGTATGGGATGGAAGAGGGGGGTGAGGTAGAGGGGGTGGGGGGTATGGGATGGAGGAGGGGGGTGAGGTGGAGGGGGTGGGGGTATGGGATGGAGGAGGGGGTGAGGTGGAGGGGGTGGGGGCGGGGGGTCTGAGGAGGGGGGAGGAGGGGAGGGTATTTTTAAAAGGATTCGAATGGGTGTTTTGGAAGGTTATGTCATGGACGTTTGATGTTGTTCTGGAGCGGATGTAAGCACGAGAGTATGCCGTGACGTCACGAGAGGAAACACGGAGAAAATTTGAACTCTTGACGTGTAAGGGTAATGAAGGGGGAATAAGAGAGAGAGAGAGAGAGAGAGAGAGAGAGAACAAATAAAGAAAGAGGTAGAGAGAAAAAGAGAGCAAGCAAAAAGAGAGAAAGAGAGAGAGAGAGGAAACGAAGAGAGAGAGAAAAAAGAGAGCAAGCATAAACAGGAAGCGAGAGCAAACAGAGAGAGAGAGAGAGAGAAAGATGAAAGCACAGTATCAAGAGGCACTGGAATACCTTTGAACCACACACCAGAATACAATACGTCGAAAAATGTCTTTCTTATTACTGCCGAAATAGCTTCCTACGCCCTACCCACCCCCCCCCTCCCTCCCTCTCTCTCTTTCTCTTTCTCTCTCCCCCTCCTCCCCCCCTCTCACCCCCCCCAACCACCACTCATACCCACTTTGAAATATTCAAGAAAAAAAAAAAGTGAATGGTAACCCCCGCCGCTAAACTTTGTGAACCATGTTAGTGCTAAAACACACCTCGTTTGATAATCACCCGCAACCATTAAGTCGAAATTCCCATACAGATTCAAGGTAATAATGACCCTTATGAGTCCCAACAAAATATTAACCCGTTAAAAATACCTCTGCTTGAGTATAATTAATGCATTGAAGTAATGACGTATTTTATACATTATATTTTCGAATGAGTATTATTATTATTTTTTTTATAGGAATTCTTATCCCTTAACTTACCTTGAGCTTAAAACAGGTGAGTGTATTAAATAATAACCCTTTTACAATTTGTGTACTATTGGCTAGTTCTTACCTGGCTCGTCTTAATTAGTAGTGTA
Organism: Homarus gammarus; assembly: GCA_958450375.1. Lineage (NCBI taxonomy): Eukaryota > Metazoa > Arthropoda > Malacostraca > Decapoda > Nephropidae > Homarus > Homarus gammarus. Next base: position 1,232,177 of record CAUDMG010000854.1, read on the forward strand.
CAGGTAGGGCACAAAGCCACCCTACATACATACATACATACAATACACACACACACACACACACAGACACACACACACCTGATAGCAGCTTCTCACCTTCACTGGGGGATCGAAGGCATCAAATACACCTCCAGTTTTATACTCCAGTCAATATACAGAGTCAAAAGGGGGAAGAAAATTGCACTATGTCTCACGTGTCATAGAGAAATGAAATATAGAAGATATGACAATATTGAAGGTATATTTTTTGGGGTTGAGTTTGTGTGTGTTTGTATGTGTGTTTGTTTGTGCTTGTTATTATGTGTTTAAATGAGACGTTTTTCTGTGTGTGTGTGTGTGTGTGTGGTCGTGTTTGTGTGTATTTGTGATTGTGTTTGGTTTTGTGTGTGTGTGTGTGTTTGTGTGTGTACTTGTGTATTTGTGCTTGTTATTATGTGTTTAAATAAGTGTTTTGGGTGTATATGTGTTCTTATGTGTGTGTGTGTGTGTGTGTGTGTGTGTGTGTATGTGTGTGTGTGTGTGTGTGTGTGTGTGTGTGTGTGTTTATTGTTTGACTGAGGGGTCCTCTTATTAAATCATAGCTGAGATAGACCAACAAACAAGCTATAATCACCTATAACTCAACCACAAGCTAAGGCTATCTATCATCCACTTAACCTATGTATATCCAGCTATAATTAGTTTTATAACCCATATAATAAACTCGATTATAGAACCCGTATATACCAACTAATCACAGCATGATTATAACCTAACCACACCACAACAAAGCCACACCCCAAGCTATAACAAAGCCAGACTCCCAGCTATAACAAAGCCACACCCCAAGCTAAAACAAAGCCGCACTCCCAGCTATAACAAAGCCACACCCCAAGCTATATAACTCAGCTAAAGCCAGCTATACTACCGTCAACACAGGGCAAGATTCATGCATTCATAATCACGTAATCTTGGTCCATTAGAGTCGACTCCTTTGTGAAGCGCTTCGAAACGTCAGAGAGTCGAAGCTCATTGTACCGAACTGACGACGCAACGTTGCTACCATTACTTGATGAAGTTTTTCCTCCATAACAAACGTTTACAAATGTTATTATATGATTAATGCTTTATAATAACAGGGTGAGGGAGGGAGAGGGGAGGGAGGGAAAGAAGGAGGGAGGGAGGGAGGGAGGGAGGGACAAGCACAAGGAAGAGAAGAGAGAAGAATGTTTTTGAAGCTTCGGTTTGTTTACATTTACAATGCTTCGGATCACCCAGGAGTACAATGTGTGTTTAAGAATGTTTTTTTTTTTTTGTAAATTGTGTAAATAGTAAACTACAGTACAACGAGGGTACGAAAATATCATCTTTTTTTGGTAAATTGTAAATGAAATGTCCTCCTTTACAACGAGAGTAAACAACTATGTACCAAATTTAACCACCACAATTGCAAAAGGTAAACAAAATTCGTTCTTTTAGTAAACAATAAACAATAATACAACGTAAATACAAAATTGAACAAGGTAGATAAAATTGTACCGCTTGTTAAATGTTAATTAATCATCCCAGGACAATGAAGGTATAAAGTTGTTCTTTCTAGTCACCTGTACAAGTCGGGATATACAGGTGTGTGTCTCTGTGTACCTGACCCTATTGACCTTTGAAGAGAGAGAGAGAGAGAGAGAGAGAGAGAGAGAGAGTGTGTGTGTGTGTGTGTGTGTGTGTGTGTGTGTAGGAGGCGATAAGATTTCCTCACCTCACCTGCCCGGTTAATTCGACACACACACACACACACACACACACACACACACACACACACACACACACACACACAAACACACACACACACACACACACACACACACACACAAGAATCAGCCCCTTAATTGACTTAACTTTATGCTCCACCATTATTCACTACAACTTACGTGTGCACTGGCAATTACGCACATGTATAATTACGTACACGTACAGCCCCCGCAAGGTAATAATGGGAATAATTGAAGTACATGTACGTATTAATGGTGATGACTGACTAATGTACTCATACGGAGGGAGGGAGTGACACACACACACACACACACACACACACGCACCTTCCACGCTCCCTCGAATACAAGGAATTTCACGCTAATTATATCTCAGTGATTGTGACTAGTGAAAAAAAATAAATAAATTACGATATTTTGTGACAATGTTAAATTTTTCTGGGATCTTTTTTGTTTTTCTTCCTCTTCCTTGTTCTTCTTCTTTATCGCTAATCTTTCTGTCTCATTATCTACTCTCTCTCTCTCTCTCTCTCTCTCTCTCTCTCTCACATGTCAATTTACTGTCACTCTCTCTTTCACACTGTACATAATGTAGAGCTTAGCCTAACCTAACCTAACCTAACCTAATCTAACCTAATCTAGCCTAACCTAACCTAATCTAACCTAACCTAACCTAACCTAACCTAACCTAATCTAATCTAACCTAACCTAACCTAACCTACCCGACAGGTGAGTTGTGCTACATTGTTTTGTAAGAACTGATTCATAGTTGACTGTTGAATACATGATAATCTCAATTGCTTGGGACAGGTAACTTGATTACTTGGGACAGGTAACTTGATTACTTGGGGCCGGTTACTTGATTACTTGGGGCCGGTAACTTGATTACTTGGGACAGGTAACTTGATTACTTGGGACAGGTAACTACATTACTTGGGGCCGGTAACTTGATTACTTGGGGCAGGTAACTTGATTACTTGAGACAGGTAACTTGATTACTTGGGACAGGTAACTTGATTACTTGGGGCAGGTAACTTGATTACTTGGGACAGGTAACTTGATTACATAGGAACAGGTAACTGGATTACTTGGGACAGGTAAATTTACTATTAATAAAATCTAATTCAATAATCTAGAACAGCTAAGTTAATTATATCCAGAAAGCTATAATGAACAAAGCTTGATTCTCTAAGACAGGTAAATAAATTGTTTAAGCTGCATGACTGTGACAGCTTGAGATGGTACACAGTGAACTAAGCTGAAGTATTACAATTGCATGACAGCTTAGACACACACACACACACACACACACACACACACACACCGAAATGGTTTATCTAGCTGAGGGTTTAAGGTTTAATGTTGTTTTGACAGCTTACGGGATTGGTGACCCTGATGGTGTGTGTGTGTGTGTGTGTGTGTGTGTGTGTGTGTGTGTGTGTGTGTGTGTGTGTGTGTGTGTTGAAAGGAATTACAACGGGATGAGACGTATGGAATAGGCAGAGAGATAAGAAAAGAGACTAGAGAGAGAGAGAGAGAGAGAGAGAGAGAGAGAGAGAGAGACACGTGGTGGTAGAACCGTATAAAGTGACTGGCTTACTGGCTGATTGACTGGCTGACTGGCTGACTGGCTGACTGGCTTCTCTGTTAGCCTTAAGATAGGGACGAGGAAGGGAGAACATTTTGCCTAATTTATTTCTCGTAAGTTTTATTTCTAGCGCTGTGGACATTATGGAGATATTTTTGTAATTATGGAATACCCCAGCTCAAGCTTTAACTGATCCGCATAACCCCGGCTCAAGCTTTAATTGGTCCACATAACCCCAGTTCAAGCTTTAACTGATCCACATGAAACCAGCTCAAGCTTTCCCTGATCCACATAACCCCAGCTCAAGCTTTAATTGATCCACATAACCCCAGTTCAAGCTTTCCCTGATCCACATAACCCCAGCTCAAGCTTTAACTGATCCACATACCCCAGCTCAAGCTTTAACTATTAACATTCACTGATCAATGTTTTTTTAACCCAATCAATTAAGTATCCGATAAGGTGAAGTCTTGTTACAAGCTTCTAACGACCACTTAAAAGGTTAACCACCCTGTTGTCTCGTTAACGCTGCCCTCCTCCCCCATCTAACTACTTTATCAGTAAGTATAACAGTCTATAACTATCTTAATTAACGTCTATTCTACTCTAATTTCATCATGTTAAATTACTATAATTACGGTCATTAAGTTACCAATTTAACATCACTTAATTACAGGTAAACTATTCTCTAAGATGTAATTACTTGTCATGTTAACATTTTTATATCTAAATTACAGTCAATATCTTACCGGTGTTAAGATAATTACCTGATATTAAAACTAATTACCTGTCATATTAACATCTTGATATGCAGATTACATTAATTATCTCACCTGTGTTTAAATAATTACTTGATATCAACACTAATGACACGATATAAAACTTCAATAACAATCTAAATTCAATATACCAATAGAGAGAGAGAGAGAGAGAGAGAGAGAGAGAGAGAGAGAGAGAGCGAGAGAGCGAGAGAGCGAGAGAGAGAGAGTTCCCTCCCCTCACTAATACACACCTTGACCTCCTCCTCACCTTTGACCTCTCACCGCTGGTTAGGTTAGGTTAGGTTAGGTTAGGTTAGGATGCTTGTTTCCTCTCCCGTGTGTTTGGATAAAATGACAGACAAACACGACAGACAGATGGGTAAAAGACAGACATACAAACACACCAAAATATTTGAGCGGGGAGTAATAACCTATTTGTGTGTTGGTAATAATGATGATTAAGTGAGGGAGGGTGAGGGAGGATGAGGGAGGGTGAGGGAGGGTGGGGGAGGGTGAGGGAGGGTGAGGGAGGGTGAGGGAAGGTGAGGGAGGATGAGGGAGGGTGGGGGAGGGTGAGGGAGGGTGAGGGAGGGTGAGGGAAGGTGAAGGTGAGGGAGGGTGAGGGAGGATGAGGGAGGGTGAGGGAGGATGAGGGAGGGTGAGGGAGGGTGAGGGAAGGTGAAGGTGAGGGAGGGTGAGGGAGGTGAGGGAGGGTGAGGGAGGGTGAGGGGGGAGTGAGGGAAGGTGAGAGAGGGTGAGGGAAGGTGAAGGTGAGGGAGGGTGAGGGAGGATGAGGGAGGGTGAGGGAGGATGAGGGGGGAGTGAGGGAAGGTGAAGGGGGAGTGAGGGAAGGTGAAGGTGAGGGAGGGTGAGGGAGGTGAGGGAGGGTGAGGGAGGGTGAGGGAGGGTGAGGGAGGATGAGGGAGGGTGAGGGAGGGTGAGGGAGGGTGAGGGAAGGTGAGAGAGGGTGAGGGAAGGTGAAGGTGAGGGAGGGTGAGGGAGGATGAGGGAGGGTGAGGGAGGATGAGGGAGGGTGAGGGAGGGTGAGGGAAGGTGAAGGTGAGGGAGGGTGAGGGTGAAGAGGTGGTGAGGAGGGTGAGGGAGTATAAGGGAAAATGAGGGAGAGTGTTGGAGAATAAGGGAAAATGAGGGAGAATGAGGGAGAGAGGAGTGTGTGTGTGTGTGACCTTTCTGACCTTCCTCCTCCGAGCTGCGTAGTGCGGTGTGTTGCAACCCTCCTCCTCCTCCTCCTCCTCCTCCTCCCTCCTCCTCCTCCTCCTCCTCCTCCTCCTCTTCCTCCTCCTCCTCCTCCTCCGTTATCCCTCCTCCTTCTCTTGTCTATGTTTTTCTTCATTTCCTTCTTATTCTCCTCTATCTACCTCCCCCTTTTTTATCTCTTCCCTTCAACTGTCTCTTATAATTCTTCTCTATTTCCCTCTTCCTCCATTCCTCTCCATCTCCTCACTTATTCCTATTCCCATTTCTCTTCTTCTTCTTTCCTCCTCCCTCTAATCCTCGGTTCTGCCTATCCATCCTCTTCTCCTTTTCTCTATATATCTCCTCTTTCTTCATCTCCTTTCCCCATCACCCTCTCTCTCTTAGTTCCCTCTTTCTCTCTTCCCTCTCCTTTATTCTCCGTTATTCCTTTTCTCTTCCTTCAAGGTATCTTTAACCTCTCAACCTTCCCTCCCACACCCCCCTTCCCTCCCTCCCACACCCCCCTTCCCTCCCTGCACCCTTCCCTTCCCTCCCTCCCTGCACCCTTCCCTCCCTCCCACACCCCCCTTCCCTCCCTGCACCCTTCCCTCCCTCCCACACCCCCCTTCCCTCCCTCCCACACCCCCCTTCCCTCCCTCCCACACCCCCCTTCCCTCCCTCCCACACCCCCCTTCCCTCCCTCCCTGCACCCGTTCCTTCCCTCCCTCCTCCACACCCCTCTGGCTCCTCCATGTCTACAGGCAGCTGTCCCCTCCCCCTCCTCCTCTTCCTCCTCCTCCTCCCCTTCTTCTTCTTCCTCTTCCCCCTCTTCTTCTCTCCTCCTCACCCTCCTCCTCCCCTTCCTCTCCTCCTCCTCCCCTTCCTCTCCTCCTCCTCCCCTTCCTCTCCTCCCCCTCCTCATCCCCTTCCCCCTCCTCCTCTTCCTCCTCCTCCTCTCCCTTCTTCTTCTTCTTCTCTCCTCCTCACCCTCCTCCTCCCCCTTCCTCTCCTCCCCCTCCTCATCCCCTTCCTCCTCCTCCTCCTCTTCCTCCTCTTCCTCTTCCTCTTCCCATTCCTCCTCTCCTCCTACAGTTATCAATGATCCGGTCGCTACAGGGTAAGCGCAATACGTATTCTCAGCAGCTGTTATCACGGATGTCAAACACACCAGAAGCTGTTTTTACTTTTGCTGTTATTAGCTGTTCTTGTTATTAGCTGTTCTTGTTATTAGCTGTTCTTGTTATTAGCTGTTCTTGTTATTAGCTGTTCTTGTTATTAGCTGTTCTTGTTATTAGCTGTTCTTGTTATAAGCTGTTCTTGTTATTAGCTGTTCTTTTTATAAGCTGTTCTTGTTATTAGCTGTTCTTGTTATTAGCTGTTCTTGTTATAAGCTGTTCTTGTTATCACGTGGCTGTTATCATTATACTGGAAGCTGTTACTACTGTCGCTGTTGTTATCAAGATTATATCCAATAGGAGCTATCGAGTCAATGTGAATTACGTAGAGGGCTATCGTGTGAGTGCTATCGTTAGTGGAGAGGTTAGGTTACGTTAGGTTACGTTAGGTTACGTTAGGTTATTGATATGTACTGTTGTTCGTTCTTTTAGGGTTAATGATCTGTTAAGTAGCTTCTGTTAATAACTGTTTCTGTTCATACCGTTGCACCGTTGGGGTTTAAAGAGCTGCCACAACAGGTTGGTTTAATTAACTCTCTGTTGCTGTCATGTGTATGTGTCTGTATACGAGTAGTAGTAGTAGTAGTAGTAGTAGTAGTAGTACGAAAGAGTGTAAATAATAGTCATCAAGTATACCTGTAGTGTAGGTAGTGTGTTAAGGTGGGTGTAGGAGGGTGTTGTGGGCAGGTGAGTAGCCTCTAGCGCTCCAGTCACTGTTACACACACACACACACACACACACACACACACACACACACACACACACGCTACCACAGTCCACGGTTTTTGTTAAAGTCTCCCCCCCCCCCCTCTCTCTCTCTCTCTCTCTCTCTCTCTCTCTCTCTCCCAATTATCAAATAATTTAATATTCCACTATAAAGGTCTATTGATTAACCCAGGATAGACTACCATATATAAAGATAATGTGTCAACCCCTTGTTATTTACAGTATATAAACATAACATTACCTCCTTCCTGGAAACAAAAATAAACAATTCATTCCCTCATCAACGACCATAGCTAAAAGACGATATATAAACAATCATGTCATACCTTTACGGTGCTAATTTGCATACAGGTAAAGTAAATAAACTAACTGTATAAATCATAAGATGGTATAAGGATATTATTCTAATTTCAGTACCGTTAAGTTTTATAAAGTTTCAGTGTTTAGTTATGTGGGTATTCTCGAGGCCACTTGTCAAGTATAGTAAAGCTGGCAACACCCATCTGGCGCCGGTCAAAATTATTATCGTTCTGACATACAACCAATAATCATATTCTTCTGAGAAAACCTGTACGGCGTAGTAAGTGTTGGTGGTAGTAGTAGTAGTAGTAGTAGTAGTAGTAGTAGTGGTGATTGTAGTAGTAGTAGTAGTAGTAGTGATTGTAGTAGTAGTAGTAGTAACAAGAACCAAAGTGAACAAAAGAACACACTGGATAAACTCACGAACAAATATCAATAAAAGAGAACAAGAGACATAACAAACAGACTAAAAAAAAACTATCAAGAGAAAGGATAAAAAAAAGAGAAGATGAGGAGAGACAAAACGAGAGAACAAGAGAGAGAAGGAAGTGAGAAAATAACAAATGACAGTAAAAGAGAAACGAAAACACAGATATAAAACAAAACACGAAGAAAGAGAGAAGACGAGAGGAAGAGAAGCAAGAGGAGGAGGAAGAGGAGAAGAGGAGAAGGGAAATAGAAGAAAAATACAATAAAAAGAGAACTAGACCTCAAAGAGAATAAACAGATAAGCATAAGCAAAGATAAGAATGTTGAGGGGGAGGGAAACAGAAAGAGACAGGAGATAATTAGACAAAAAAAAGGGAGATGAAGAGAGACAGAGAAAGAGAGAGAAAAAAGAAAGAGAAGGGGTTAAAAAAAACGATGGACGTAAACAAAGACGAAGATAAAGAGCATAAAGGAACGTGATGATTTAGGGAGAAATGAGATAATTGAGGAAAAATGAAAACACGAAGAGAGGAAGGACAAATATTGGGACATGGAAAGAGAGAGAGAGAGAGAGAGACATAGAGAGAGAACAAGAAGCAAACAGACAGAAGAATTTACAAGGAGGAAGAAGAGGAAGGGGAAGGCAAAGAGAGTTAGAAAAGAAGAAGGAGGAGGAGGAGGAGGAGAAGGATGAGATAATTAAAGAAAAATTAGAGACATGAAGAGACAGGAGGATAAAAGTAGGGAGTGGCATAAACCCCAAAAATTTTGTTTACTTAAATGGAGTTCGAAAAGTGCGTTTGTAAGTAAATAGAAAGTAATGAAATGCAAATAGTGACACCGTCTGTGAGGGAGATCAAGAGAGAGAGAGAGAGAGAGAGAGAGAGAGAGAGAGAGAGAGAGAGAGAGAGAGAGAGAGAGAGAGAGAGAGAGATTATGGGAAAGTCAAAGAGGAAAGATGATAAATATATTAATGAAAGGTGGATTAGGAGAAGGAGGGGAGAGAAAGAGAGGGAAAGAGAGAGAGAGAGAGAGAAAGGGTGACAAAAGGGAAGATACATCGGGAGAGAGAGAGAAAAAAGAATAGGATGAGAGAAAGAGAGAGATAATGAGAGAGTGAGGAAGAGATGGTTGAAGTAAGTGAAGAAAGTAAGATACAGCAAGTGAGTGAGTGAGTGAGTAGAAGAGGGAGGAAGGGTAGGAGGAGGAGGAGGAGGAGGAGGAGGAGGAGGAGGAGGAGGAGATTATCACCCCGAGGCAATACACCTGACCAGTCCCTCCCTCTCTCTCCCTCTCTCTCTCTCTCTCTCTCTCTCTCTCTCTCCCCCCTCCCACCCCTCTCTCTCTCTCTCTCTCCTCCAGGGTACAACACCTTTCACAAATCTCCTGTTGTTTACATCTTGCCAGGCGGTGCATCTTTGCAATATTTACTTTGCAATCATCAACAAAAACAGAATAAAAGAAGGTTTGTTTACAATAGCTTAGAGAAGGTGTGTGTGTGTGTGTGTGTGTGCTTGAGGAGGTATCGTAGTAGTTCAAAATAATGGGGAGGTTTAATAGACAATAGGTATCGTAATAAGGGACAGTAACATATTGGTTGGTGCTGGTGGCGTCATCACCCCTCCCCCCTCCCCCTCCTCCTGCCCCCCCTACCTCCTCCCCTCTCTTCCTCCTCTCCCCAGTATAATTATCCTGCACCAGACTTCATGTTGTGTTATTCTCTCCTTCCCCCCCCCCCCTCCTCCTCCTCCCGACTCCTAAATCCCCCCCCTCTCCCCTCCCCTTCCCCACGTCTCCCTCTCCCTCCCTCCCCCACTCCATCCTAGGGGCTAACTGCTTCTTGTTCCTAATGTTATTATCGTTGTTGCCGTGTTGGGGCTACGGTGGCTCCTGGGCTATTATTGCTACTACTACTACTACTACTACTATTACTGCTGCTATTACTACTTCTACTACTGCTACTATTACTACTACTACTTCTACTGCTGCTGCTGCTATTACTACTACTATTATTACTACTGCTGATGCTACTACTACTACTACTACTACTACTACTGTCAGTGCTACAATTAGTACTCTTACGAATATTGGCAGGATTAGTTGTGGCTAATCCTGCCAATAATCGAAAGAGTTAAGACCATCTCTTATGAGCACACACACACACACACACACACACACACACACACACACACACACACACACACATTTACACGTACACCAACCGGTCGACCAGCACCTGCAAGACCACCCCCCTTCCCCCTTTACCTCCTCTCCCCCCTCCTCCTTCCCCCTCCCCCTAACCCCTCCCCACCTCCAGAAATCTGTGTTGTGGTGTGACGTCACGGCAGCCGCTCCAGGGGGAACCTGTTGCCCCGAGTACAAGTTTTTGTTCTGGACTG
>CAUDMG010000854.1:1247500-1272500 GCA_958450375.1 Homarus gammarus
ATAATTCCTAGTTATGGTAGTAATTATTCCACATAATTTTAGTACTGCTGTTGTTACCTGGTTATGGTAATATAATCAACTAAAAAAAAAGAGCTTAATTAATCTCAGGTGTTTAAGATCATTAACTACCTGACAACAAAGGCTCGTACAAAATACTAACACACTCACTCTTTCTATATCTCATAAGAAAACAAAGAGAGAAACACATTAAATTACTATAAAAATCAAAGTCAAAATTTAACGCAATAAATACGTCTTCATGCCGGATTTTAGAAGAAATTTGGTGGGATTTAATTTTCGTCGTGTTTTTTGTGGGTTCAGTACGTGGGTTGCCAAGTAACCAATTAAGGGGTTTGTTTAGGTATTTTTTTTTTAAGATTTCTATTATGTATCGTAATTAAAAATAATGTTTTTTTTTTTTTTTAGTACCAGAGAGATAATATATTGTAGTGTATCAACCAATGAGAATCCATATGCTAAACTTATTGCAGCGTATTAACCAATGAGAATTTATATCCTAAAGTTAACGCGTAGTGAGAGAACAGAGTCGGAGCCCAAACTTAGCCCTAGGGTACTCCAGCATATGTGTGTGTGTGTGTGTGTGTCTGTGTGTGTGTGTAAACCAACCAAAGTAATGATCTATATACCACTGCAAGAATTATCATGGCTTAAAAAGAAAAAAAAAGAAAGATACTAACTTATAAGATTGAATTAGTTCAGAGGAAGAAAAAAATCCTTTCTGTGATGGAATAAATCTTGAAGACTTACTCTATGTACGTAAGTAAGTTTGGTGTCGAATATGGCCAAAGGGGAGATGTATTCCATAACACTATATCAACTTGGTACAATGGCCGGAGGGGTGTGAAAAAGTGGAGAGAGAGGGAGAGGAGAGGGGGAGGGGGGAGAGAGAGTGGGGAGAGGAAGAGAAGAGAGAGGAGAGAGGAGAGAGAGAGAAGGGGACGATAGACAGAGAGAGGAGAGAGAGAGAGAGAAGGGGAGGAGGGTGGTGGATTAAAGTGAGAGAAAGAGGGTAAAGGAGACAGACAGACAGACAGACAGACAGACAGACAGAGGCAATAAGGACGGGAGAGAAACCTTCTTTACGATAGGAGTCTGGGGGCAGCGGCTCTTTTTTTTATAAATATCTAAAGTAACAAGAAAAGACCGAGCCGAAGTTGTCAAAAACAGATTTAAAACTTACGAGTGGACAGCTAGAGTCCCCCCCCCCCGCCCCCCCCCAGCAGAGTGCCCCCCCCCTCCCCCCCTCCCCCCTCCCAACAGAGTGCTTCAGTGGGTACCAAAATAACGTGTTGGTATGGAAGTGAAACTGAATTGTGTTGTCGATGATAAAAATTATACGATATTAATTCTTCCATGATCAGAATTATTATCGCTGTTATCTATTAAAGCCAGGTAACCTAACCTAACCTAACCTAACCTAACCTAACCTAACCTAACATAACATTCATCTATTCAGTATTTTTAGTACAAGAGAAAACAGAAAAACCCGGAAAATGTCAAAAAAAAATATAAAAAAAATATATAAACTTTAGCAATTTTTCACATATTCGTCAATAAACACCCATCTCAAATCCGACCAAAACATGGCATCGAACCCAGACCGTGGTGGTAAGAGATACACACACACAGACACTACCACTAACCTTCCATATTTAGTATTTCCTCTACACTTCTACGCCTTTATTACCCTTGTCGTCATTATTATTACTATTACTATGTCTCTCTTCGTTTCTCTGCTTGTTAAAATGCTGTTCAGGTCTGTTATAGTTGCTGTAAAATGCTGTTTCGCTTATACTATATTCATTCCTAATTTTTTCCCTATTCTCATTTTCTCGGTTGGTACACCTGCTATGACGTCACTAAGGTGGGTAGGGTTGGCTGGCCTGTGTTGACATCACGAGGTGGGGTTGATGAACTTACGGTGACGTCATATGATGCTCTGACGGGATTGGTAGACGAGTGATGATGTCAGAGATGGGCGATGATGAGTGGTTGTTATGGTGTGTGTATGTGTGTGTGTGTGTGTGTGTGTGTGTGTGTGTGTGTGTGTAAACTCATTTGCGTGCGCCTCAGAGAAACTGTATACAAGAACTTCACACACACACGCACACACGCACACACACACACACACACACATCCTTCATTCACTATATCCAGAAGAGAGAGAGAGAGAGAGAGAGAGAGAGAGAGAGAGAGAGAGAGAGAGAGAGAGAGGGTTAAGGTGATAAAGGGGTTAAGCTTCTGAATAGAGGAGGAGGGAGAGGGGGAAAGAGAAAAGGAGAATTAAAGAGAGCGGTGCAAAAAAGGTCGATAGGGGAGAGAGAGAGAGAGAGAGAGAGTAATAACGGTAGAGAGAAGAAGAGGAGAGCGGATAAGGAGGAGGATAAAGAGGAAGAAGACTCTCTCTTTCTCTCTCTCTCTCTCTCTCTCTCTCTCTCTCTCACTCACCATAATGAGTCATCGAGACACAATTGCTCTTTTTCTGCCTCTTCTCCTCTTCCCTGCCTGCCTCTCCCTCACTCCCTGCCTCTCCCTCACTCCCTGCCTCTCCCTCACTCCCTGCCTCTCCCTCACTCCCTGCCTCTCCCTCACTCCCTGCCTCTCCCTCACTCCCTACCTCTCCCTCACTCCCTGCCTCTCCCTCACTCCCTGCCTCTCCCTCACTCCCTGCCTCTCCCTCACTCCCTACCTCTCCCTCACTCCCTGCCTCTCCCTCACTCCCTGCCTCTCCCTCACTCCCTGCCTCTCCCTCACTCCCTACCTCTCCCTCACTCCCTGCCACTCCCTCAACTTAGGTCAGGTTCGGTTAGGTCACTAATTATAATACGAGAATTGGCAAGACTGTGTAGTGGAGGTAGTTACACCTCAACTAGGTGATTAGGGTCGTAATTGCTGTAAGTGGTTTGTTCCAAATTACCATGACGGTGTGATGGTGATGGATGGTGGTGGCTATGGAAATCATGGTAGTGTGGTAGGGTGGTTGTGGTTGTTGTGGTTGTAGGTATGGTGGTAATAGTAGTGTGGGATGTATAGTGGTTAATGGTGGTGATAGTAGTGGTAATGGTGGTAGACGGGAATGGGAGATCCAATTGTGGTAATGGTAGTAGGAATGGTAGTTGTAATGGTGGTAGTGAACATGGTGGTAGAAATGGTAGTAGTAATGGTGGTAGTGATGATGGTGGTAGTGATGATGGTGGTAGTGATGATGGTGGTGCTATTATGTCGATCACACACACACACACACACACTTAATCACAATCGACCAGTGGGTAATAGATGCCACCATACCTCACCATAATGGCCATTGGATAACTCAAATGATCTCTAATTGGGTAGTTAGCTCGTTATCAGGACTGGATATTACTGAGGTCTATTTTCTTCGTTTGTGTAATAATAATAATAATAATAATAAAAATAATAATAATAATAATAATAATAATAATAATAATAATAATAAAAATAATAATAATAATACTTCTAACAACAACCTACAACAATAATAACAACATACGTCACTAACAAGTCATTACAACCTACAACCATCGTTCGCGGTAGGGGGTGACGTCACGCCTAAGAATCCGTTCGTCTTGGCTAGTATTATGAAGACGGATCCGGTGTTGGTGCTGGTAGTGGTAAACAAACACACAGGAAAAACTAACACCCTAACATTCTTTCACAAACGAGTAAGTATAAAAAGGCTTCACATTACCTTAGTAGAAATTCTGAAGGATGTTCAACTCGTAGGAGGTCACGAGTCCTGTATCACGAGTCCTTTATCACGAGTCCTATAATCTTGGTTGATTACTAGTTCTTATCACGAGTCCTTATCACGAGCACTTAACACAGTACTTAACACGAGTCTATAGCCAGGGTTGATTACGAGTCCTTATCACGAGTCCTTATCACGAGCACTTAACACAGTACTTAACACGAGTCTATAGCCAGGGTTGATTACGAGTCCTTATCACGAGTCCTTATCACGAGCACTTAACACGAGTACTTAACACGAGTCTATAGCCAGAGTTGATTACGAGTCCTTATCACGAGCACTTAACACGAGCACTTAACACGAGTACTTAACACAGTACTTAACACGAGTCTATAGCCAGAGTTGATTACGAGTCCTTATCACGAGTCCTCATCACGAGCACTTAACACGAGTACTTAACACAGTACTTAACACGAGTCTATAGCCAGAGTTGATTACGAGTCCTTATCACGAGTCCTATCACGAGTACTAAGCACGAGTCCACACACAACAAAAGTCCAACTTAATATGAGTGTTTCAAGGTGTTGTCAGGTGTGGTCCTGTTGTCTGTCACTTCTCTACCAATCAGAAGACTCGGAGAAGCGCTAACTACCTTCCTTAATTGCTTGTTGGACTGATTCAGCTTTCTCATTGGTTTTAGTGAATGGTGTTGACGGAGAGGCGACTTGACATAAATATTGTAGTCTCTCCCTTCCCTCACCCTCCCCCTCATCCTTCCCCCTCACACTCCCCCCTAACCCTTCCCCCTCACCCTTCCCCCTCATCCTCCCCCCTCACCCTTCCCCCTCACCCTTCCTCCCTCACCCTTTCCCCCTCACCCTTCCCCCTCACCCTTCCCCCCTCACCCTTCCCCCTCACCCTCCCCCTCACCCTTCCCCCTCTTACCCCCTCACTCCCTCCCCCTCACCCTTCCCCCTCACCTTACCCCCTCACCCTTCCCCCTCACCCTTCCCCCTCATCCTTCCCCCTCACCCTCCCCCCTCACCCTTCCCCCTCACCCTTCCCCCTCACCCTCCCCCCTCACCCTTCCCCCTCACCCTCCCCCCTAACCCTTCCCCCTCACCCTTCCCCCTCACCCTTCCCTACCCCCCCTCACCCTCCCCCCTCACCTGCCAACAGCACCCGACAACAGTAAAAAAAAAGACAAGATAAAATATATTAACAATAGGTAATACACTTTTATTTCATCCATTAAATGAAAAAAAAAATAATTAAAAAATAGCTATGAAAAAAAAGTTAATGTGTTGACAAATAAAAACAAAAATATTTAGAGTACGTAAGAAAAAAAAAATAGCTGGGAAAAAAAAGGGATCAAAAAACAGATGATAATGACCTTTAGACTAACGCTTGTGTACATATGATCAAAGAGACGGAAACAAAAGTCGAGAAAAATAATAATGAGGGGAAAAAAAGACTAGGTAAGATGAAAGCACTGGGAATATTTTCATTCTCGTGAGATGAAATAAGAGAAGGAAAGAGGAGGGGAAAAAAGGGGGAGAGGGGGGTCATTTAGCTAAGAGGAATGAGCTATTTAATTTCCCTCTTTAAATTTCGGGAAAAAAATTTTGAGAGAAATATGAAAGAAAACGGGATTTTCCTCAATCGTAAAGCACAAACTAAGCTAATTTTTTTTCTCCATTATTTCTGTCGCTGCCTCTCTCCCCCCCCTCTTTCTCTCTCTCTCTCTCTCTCTTGCTTTAACCTTCCAGGGCCGACACCATTTCTTTGTCTGGTGCTAATGAGAGACAGAGAAGCCTGGAAATATTAATAATGTTTGAGATCTGAGCGTGAAAGAGTTAATTAAACACATAAACTCGGAGGGAATATTGGACGACAAGCGAACCTAACAGACGCCGCTACCACCACCACCAGTGTTAGTCACCCAGCCAAGTACACTGAGGCTTAATTAAACAGCATCATGCACCTTTGTTTAACGAGCGTTGTACATTTGTGAGCGTGTGAGGAAGGAGGGAGGGAGGGAAGGAGGGAGGGAGGGAGAGAGGGAGGGCTAGGAAAGCTATGAGAAAGGAAGGGAAGGAAGGAAGGTGGTAGGAGCATGAGAGAGGGAAGGAAGGAGGGTAGGAGGGAAGGGCACGAAGGAGGAGCATTAAGGAGAGAGGGAGGGAAAGAGGGTGGTGTTCTAGGAAGGGAAGGAGGGAGGTGGAGGAAAGAGAAAGGGATGGAAGGAGAGACTCGGTGCAGTATAGGTCAAGAAGAATATGTAATAACGGAGAAAATTAGAAGAAGATAAGTTTGATGATGAAAGTGATAAGAGAAAATGAATAAAAATAAGATGAGGTTAAGAACTAAAAGAAGAAAGAGAGGAGAGAATAACGAATGACAAACGATAGAGAGAAAGCGAAAGAGAGAAATAAAGATAAATATGAAAATAGTTATCTTCTCCATCTTCAGACGCATAATAATAATTCAAGATGAATCACCTGAAGATTACTCACCTCACCTTATTACACCTGCTAATTAAACACCCAAGCGTTACCTGAGGGGTTTGGTTAGGTTAGGTTAGGTTTGGTTTAAGCTAGGTTTGGTTTAGGTTAGGTTTAGTTTAGGTTAGGATTGGCTTAGGTTAGGTTAGGTTACGTTAGTGCTTTTTCCAGACTCGAACCAGGGTCTTATAGGTCACAGAGTCCAAGAGAACAATGACTCGCCCCTTGTCCATGTTCTACCAGTGACCCATCCCCTCCCCCACCCCTCCCTCACCTCATTTCCTTTCCGGCGTCACCTCACATCCACACCCATCCACACTCTACCTCCTTCCCTCCCTCGCATCCCTCCTTTCCTCCTTCCTACTTTCCACCCCACCTTCTTTACCCCCTCCACCCCACACCCCACACACCCTCCTTCCTCTAGGACTCGTTCACTTCTCCCTTCTCTCCACACCTCCTTACCCCCCTCCTTCCCCTTCCACACCCAACCATCTCCCCTCCCACACCCCTCCATCCCACTTCCTCCCTCTCCCACCCCTCCATATCTCCTGCCTCCATCACACACACACACCCCCTCCAAACCCTCTCCCATCCCCTCCCCCACCCTTATCCCCCCTTCCCTTCCCCTCTTATCTCACGGTTATCCTGTCAAACGGTGTTAATGGCGCTGATGGTGGTGTGGTCGTGGCCGGGGACACACTATGGCGCAGTATAAAGCTCCAACAAGTGTTATGTTTATCTTTTACACTGTACTAAAGTTAATTATTGTACTACGGTTGGGGACGTTATAGAGGAGTGTACGTTATATGAGGGAGTGGTTGGTGTGTGTGTGCGTGTGTGTGTGTGTGTGTGTGTGTGTGTGTGTGTTGGCTGGTTGGTTGGGTAAATAAACCATACTGTTGTTTACATTGATTGTTTTAATTACTTGCTTGCTTGCTTGCTTGTTATCATTATGGGTCTAGTTCATGTTTACGTTATCATTTCCTAACTGCTTTTAATTCCTTTGTGTTTCTTTGTCATTTTTGTTATATTATTGCTTTTGTTATATATCAACCTCTTTTGTTTCCTTGTATGGACGATATCACAAGCAGTTTTTTTTTTTTTACTTGTGATTCAGAAACTTATAAACAAAAGCGATCAAGTGCTTTAGGAATTGGTTTTTTTATATAGGTTTTAACTCATGTTTTGGCTACGGTGTGGCTGGGGTGTGGCTGGGGTGTGGCTGGGTGGGGGATATACAAAAGACATACTAATTGTTGCATTTTAAACATTTCTCAAGTGGTGTGGTCTCAAGTGGTGTGGCTTTAAGTGGTGTGGTCTCAAGTGATGTGGCTTTAAGTGGTGTGGTCTCAAGTGGTGTGGTCTCAAGTGGTGTGGTCTCAAGTGATGTGGCTTTAAGTGGTGTGGTCTCAAGTGGTGTGGTCTCAAGTAGTGTGGTCTCAAGTGGTGTGGTCTCAAGTAGTGTGGTCTCAAATGGTGTGGCTTTTTACTCATTGTTTTTATAGACTATGAATACCACTTTCACTTATGTTTTTATTATTCTATTAAAGAACATAAGGAGTTAATTAAATAGTTACTGAGATAAATATTTTAATTGTTATGTTGATTTTGATGAGTTAAAATAACTTAAATTATAACTATTATTTTTTTGGGATGATGATTTGAAATGGTTCCTGATTTTTACTTTCATATCTCCGCTTTCTTCCCTCCTTCCCTCCCTCCCTCTCTCCTTCCTTCCCTCCTTCCTTCTCTCCCTCCCTCCACCTACACGACAGATGTCAGGCGTCAAGCACTATCATGATAACATCTAAGACACAATAAAAAAGGAAAATGGTTTTATCTCCCAATGGCTTCTCCATCTGTGAGTTATTTACGGGTTGTACAAGTAGTTATTTACGGGTTGTACAAGTAGTTATTTACGGGTTGTACAAGTTAATGGTTGTTGGTACGACCCTTATAGAGGCTTTGTGTGGTGTTGTAAGCATGTAGTTGACGATAGTACATTAATCATTATAAATTAAGAATATATCATGATTTATTTTCATTACTTTGATGATGATGATGATGATGATGTATGAGACTCATGACAAAGAGTTGCCGGATCTCTTATGATGATGTATTGACCTGAGAGTTTTAAAGAGTTTCGTCAGGAGGAAAAAGTTGCCGGGTGAATAGTCAATATTGGGCCACATTACTGAAACTTGAAATGCAATGATGTAGATTGCCGGAGGTGGAGAGGGCGAGAAGGAGGTAAGGAGAGGAGGTGGAAGAGGAGGAGGTGGTGGATGAGGAGGAGGAAGGGGTGGAGGAGGAGGAAGGGGTAGGAGGAGGAGGAAGGGGTGGAGGAGGAGGAAGGGGTAGGAGGAGGAGGAAGGGGTGGAGTAGGAGGAAGGGGGTTGGTTCTTTAACAGGGGGTACCAAAGGGGGGTGGGGGGGTCAACAGGGGATCCTTCAACAGTAAGGATAGGTGGAAAAGTGGATAGGTGGGTAGGTGGGTCGGTGGGTGGGTGGGTGGGTGAGGATAGAACATGTGGGTGGATGAAAGGGTGAATGTGGGATATAAAACATGATAAACAGATGGATAGATGGACAGGTGTGGGTAGGTGTGGGTAGGTGTGGGTAGGTGTGGATGGGTGTGGATGGATGTTATTGGCTCATTCTCCACAGCTCTTTAACAAGGTAATTACCACAGCCTACAAGTGCACCGTCAACAAGCCTCGGCCACTCACCAAGTCATTTATCTCGTAATGGTGAAATGAATAAAATTGCTACCCATATTGCGAGCAACTTGAGAGTTTTTGCAATGGTGAAAAAGCTTTGTATCGGTGAAAAATGACTGATATTGGTGAAAAGACTTATTGTAGTGGTGAAAATGGCTAATACTGGTGAAAGGACTTATTGTAGGAGTGAAAATGACTTATATTGGTGAAAAGGCGTATTGTAGTGGTGAAAATGGCTAATACTGGTGAAAGGACTTATTGTAGGAGTGAAAATGACATATATTGGTGAAAAGGCGTATTGTAGTGGTGAAAATGACTGATACTGGTGAAAGGACTTATTGTAGGAGTGAAAATGACTTATATTGGTGAAAAGGCGTATTGTAGTGGTGAAAATGACTGATACTGGTGAAAGGACTTATTGTAGGAGTGAAAATGACTTATATTGGTGAAAAGGCGTATTGTAGTGGTGAAAATGGCTAATACTGGTGAAAGGACTTATTGTAGGAGTGAAAATGACATATATTGGTGAAAAGGCGTATTGTAGTGGTGAAAATGACTGATACTGGTGAAAATGAGTGATATTGGTGAAAATGAACTTACTGTATTGGTGAAAATAGATTGTTTACATTGATGAAAAAGATCTCTCATATTAACATCGTGAAATAGACTTTTAGTATGGAAGAAAAATATACACATTAATATAATAAAAATAACACTAGGTAAAAAATGATATTATAACAAAATAATGAACTTTTAAGGAATATACACATTCTTATAGGACATATTATATACAAACCTGAAATAGACTGAATAAATACATAAACAAACAACAAACTTAATAAATACAAATAAAACAAGAATATCAAAACAAACAAAAACACTAAACACAAAAAAACACATAAAAAAACATGAATATAAAAACAAAATTTGCTTGATTTGTTTTTGCTTTTTACCAATATACCAACAAATGGACTTGAACCTAAATGACTTATATTATTGAGGCACTTTGAGACAATAAAAGGCACTCAAAAGGCCTTCAGTGATTGCCATTTCCTGACTTTTATTTCCATGTATCATAAAAAAAAATTAAATTAAAAATAAAAGACCCAGAGGTGAATTTATTTTGGGGGGTTAGTAATATTTAATTAAGTTTCTCCCTGGGGTTAGGTTAGGTTTGGTTAGATTTGGTTAGGTTAGGTTTGGTTAGGTTTGGTTAGGTTAGGTTTGGTTAGGTTAGGTTTGGTTAGGTTAGGTTAGGTTAGGTTTGGTTAGGTTAGGTTAGGTTTGGTTAGGTTTGGTTAGGTTAGGTTTGGTTAGGTTAGAAATTCGTCTTTTGTTTTGAGATCTGTTTATGATTTCACTGTAAGGTCTTGGAGAAGGGGGAGGAGGGGGAGGGTGCTGGTGGGGAGATATATATATATATATAGAGAGAGAGAGAGAGAGAGAGAGAGAGAGAGAGGGAGAGAGAGAGAGAGAGAGAGAGAGAGAGAGAGAGAGAGAGAGAGAGAGAGAGAGAGAGAGAGCTACATATACACCAAGCTAATGTAAATAATGCGTGTTTATAGGCACTGCCACGCCCTCTGTGGGTAATATATGGTAACAACTATCAAGACATCACGATAACCATACGTCCTGAGAGAGAGAGAGAGAGAGAGAGAGAGAGAGAGAGAGAGAGATTCCATCCGTCACTCCTATTGGTTGATACTAAAATCCCTTTTATACTGCCCAATCACAGGTTTTGTTGATATCTGACGTCACGGGATACCATATGTTTTGTTTCCTATTCCCCGCGCTTTTTCGTTAGATCAACAAAAACATAAAAATACACAAAAAAAAAACAGATAAAAAGAGATAGAATAATATGTTTTTGTTCCCAAGTACATAGGATTATATGAAAGGAAATGAAAAGTGATGATAAATGACTTAAGAAGAGAGGAAGGTAATGTTTGGTGAGGTTATATCCGCCTAATGATCTTTGTACTCTATAGGTTACCAACTAATGACAGGTTCAGTGTCTTGTAATAGTTCGTACTTGACCATCGCCTTTCTCCTCGACTGTACTTATCCTCCCCCCCTCCTCCTCCTCTTCTTCTTCTCCCCTACGCCTCCTCCTCCGCTTCTCCTCCTCCCCCTCCTCCTCTTCCTCCTCTTCTTCTTCTCTCCCTCCTCTTCTCCTCCTCCTCCTCCTCCTCCCTCTTCGTCTCAACCGTCCTCCTCCTCTTCTTCCTTGAATATTTTTTCTTAGATCGCCTTATTCCTCGACCTTCCTACTCCTCGACCTTCCTACTACTCGACCTTCCTACTCCACGACCTTCCTACTCCTCGACCTTCCTACTCCACGACCTTCCTACTCCACGACCTTCCTACTCCTCGACCTTCCTACTCCTCGACCTTCCTACTCCTCGACTTTCCTACTCCTCGACCTTCCTACTCCTCGACCTTCCTACTCCTCGACCTTCCTACTCCTCGATCCACCGTATTATGTCGCCGTGTCCATGAAACACAACTACGACAACCTTTTAAAACTCTCCCTAACCAAAACCTAACCAATACCTAACCTAACCTAACCAATACCTAACTGAAACCTAACCAATACCTAACCAAAACTTAACCTAACCTAACCTAAAGAGACATAAATAAGAGCCGACTCTCATCAATAAGTAATAACAAGTTCTCCATCAAGGAACATAATTGATCACCTTTCAACACCTACCATTGAGTACCTATGTCCAACAACCAGACTTAACAACCAAACAACCATAAGCTGACAACCTCTCCTATCACCTCCCCCCTTACCCCCTCTTCCCCCTACCACTCTCCTACCCTCACCTTCCCCCCACCTCTGTCCTTCTGTCTCTCCCCCTCCTCCTCCCCTCCTCCTCCTCCCCTCCCCCTCCTCCCCCTCCTCCTCAACCATCAGCAGCCAACGCTAACAATCATTCCTAGCATCTTTCCAACAATGGGGGTCAAACTACTTCTTCTCCCGTCAGCCAAGAATCGTTTGTCACAGTGCCGCTAGGGGGTTCATCAGGGGGGGGAGAGGAGGGGAGGGGTAGGGGAGAAAGGGGGCAGGGGAGGGGAGGGGGGTAGGGGAGAGGGGGGCAGGGGAGGGGAGCGGGTAGGGGAGAGGGGGGCAGGGGAAGGGAGCGGGTAGGGGAGAGGGGGGGCAGGGGAGGGGAGCGGGTAGGGGAGAGGGGGGAGGCAGGGGAGGGTGTCGGAAATCTCAAAGGTTCAATGTATTTTCGGATCATCTGAAGGTTAAATATCCCAGCTTATTTTTTACCTGATGATTAAATACTTAAAAAGTTACCTGGATGGATTAGGTTAGGTTTAGGTTAGGGTAGGTTTGGTTAGGTTAGGTTTAGGTTTAGGTAGGTTTGGTTAGGTTAGGTTTAGGTTAGGTTAGGTTTGGTTTAGGTTAGGTTAGGGTAGGTTTGGTTAGGTTAGGTTTAGGTTAGGTTAGGGTGTTTAATCTGCAGGTGATTTAACTGTCACACATATAACAAGTCTTCACCCTAACAAACGTTCAGACAAAAGCCTAGTGGTAGGGGTGGGGTTAGGGTGAGAGGGGAGGAGTGGGGGTTGGGTGAGAGGGGAGGAGTGGGGGGGAGAGGTGAGAGGGGAGGGGGATAATCACACTCGCGCCTTCCAGTATTGTCCAACAGTCTGTCTGTCATTATTACCTAACTACCAGTCTTAGCAAATGACACACACACACACACACACACCACACACACACACACACACACACCACCTTGATCATCTCCAGCAATTATTATCCCCAACACCCATCCTCCTCCTCCACTACCACCCAATTACTGAACTACCATTTAGGATAATTACCATCACAGACGACCCAATTGGCGAAAGGGTCGGCTCCTCCTGACCGTGAGAGAACCAGGTCAAAGGTCACGGAAACAATCACTGGGAGACAACTGATAAACTGGTCTGATGCCTTATGGAAGTTACGGACCTTTGGAAGTTACGGACCTTGGAAGTTACGGACCTTTGGAAGTTACGGACCTTTGGAAGTTACGGACCTTTGGAAGTTACGGCCCATTGGAAGTTACGGCCCTTTGGAAGTGCTGATGATGATGATGATGATGATGATGATGATGGTAGTAATCCCAGCAGTAGTGATGATGATGATTGTGATGATAATGATGATGATGCCAACAGTAGCAGTAATGGTGACATCTGTGATGGTGAAGCCTGAGCGACATATGTTACAGTGATTTGTATGGTGACATTGGTAAGGGATGGTGATTACTGCACTGTCAATTGTCGTGACTAAAGTAAATGAGAGAAGTTGGGTGAGGGAAGGAGGGAAGGAGGGAGAGATGAGAAGGAAGGACAGAGAGAAGAGAGAAGGAGGAAAAGAAGGGAAAGATACAGAATGGAAACGCAGAGAAGGGAGAGAATAGAAGAAGCAAAAGAGAAAGAAGGATGCAAGAAATAAAGAAGAGAGAGAGAGAGAGAGAACACATACACACAAACACACACGGGGAGGGGAGAGGGAGAGGGGAAAGAGGAGATGGAAGAGGTGTGATTGGGGGTTAAGAGGGAAGGGGATGAGGGGATTAATATACGGTAAATCACTAGAAATCCCTCCTCCTCCATCCCACCCCACCTAACCCATCCCTCACCTCCCTTACCTGAGAGATGTCACCCTGGAGAAAAGGAATCAAAGGGAATCAAAGGGGTATGTTTACCTCTCACTCCTAATCCCCCTCCCTTCCCCCCATTAACTAGACGAGGGACCATCCATTAGGTCAGGTTGGGTCGACGGGTCATCTCGCTTATCCTCTACCACAGATAAAAGATAATAAAAGGGTGAGAAATGACATAGAAGAGGAGGAGGACGAAGAGAGAAGCAGTCAATAGTGTGTTGGTGATTATGAAGGGGTGTGGTAAGGGGGGGGGTGGTGAGGGGTGGGTGGTGAGAGGTGGGTGGTGATGTGGTGGGGGTAGGGGTGGTGATGAACTATTAAAACACACACACACACACACATAGAAACACACCATAAAAAAAAACTTATCCTACCAGCAGCTATATACCATCTACCCTCCCCTCTACCCCTCCCCCCTTCTCTCCCCTCCCCTCTACCCCCTCCCCCCCACCACCCCATTCATCTCTGCACTCTCTTTGACATCCTAAAGAGACGGGCAGCCTTCCACGAGACGACCTCCAGTTAGCGATATCAGTTACAGACTAACACCAACACAATCTCTCCCACCCCTTATGCCTCCGAGTTAACCCAGACAAGCAGCAGATGTCCTTCTCCTAATACCACGATAATTAGTTGCTTTAATATAATTTTACTCATTTAATTATTCAGGTGATCGTTTTACCTGGTTGTGAAATTGTGATTGTGTTGGTTGTGTAAATGTGTATTGGTTTAATGAATGATATACTGTGAATGTATCGTAATTACTGTATAAATGTGTGTAAATGTGTGTAAATGTGTATTGGTTTAATGAATGATATACTGTGAATGTATCGTAATTACTGTATAAATGTGTGTAAATGTGTGTAAATGTGTATTGGTTTAATGAATGATATACTGTAAATGTATCGTAATTACTGTATAAATGTGTGTAAATGTGTATTGGTTTAATAAATGATATACTGTAAATGTATTGTAGTTACTGTATATAAATTTCCTTATATAAAGTCTTGATGAGAATTTATTATACATTGATGGATAGGTTACTGTATTTTAATCATTGAAGCTTGAACAGGAGAAAAGCTTAAATATGAAAGCTTAATAATCACAACAGGAAAACGTATAACACTGTTGCCCCCTGCGTCATCACACACCTGTACGCATGGTTGATTCACCGATTTACCTGCCACACCTTAATTACCTCAGTCGTATGGAAACAAGAGGAAATGCCAGGTTAATAACATCGTCTCACCTTTGATCAATACTCACTTCTAAGAAACCAGTTTAATAATGTATTTTCAGCTTATTTGTCATAGATTTCTTCCTTTCGTGAAGTTTGTTTTGATTTTGAGGTTTATATTAATTGTCATTCGTATAAAAGAATAAATAATTCATAAAAATACTAAAAAAAGGTAAGAAAATAAACAATAATATGACGAGAAAAACTATAAACGCCTGGATGGAAAACTATAAACGCCTGGATGGAAAACTATAAACGCCTGGATGGAAAACTATAAACGCATGGATGGAAAACTATAAACGCCTGGATGGAAAACTATAAACGCCTGGATGGAAAACTATAAACGCCTGGATGGAAAACTATAAACGCCTGGATGGAAAACTATAAACGCCTGGATGGAAAACTATAAACGCCTGGATGGAAAACTATAAACGCCTGGATGGAAAACTATAAACGCATGGATGAAAAACTATAAACGCCTGGATGGAAAACTATAAACGCCTGGATGGAAAACTATAAACGCCTGGATGGAAAACTATAAACGCCTGGATGGAAAACTATAAACGCCTGGATGGAAAACTATAAACGCCTGGATGGAAAACTATAAACGCATGGATGAAAAACTATAAACGCCTGGATGGAAAACTATAAACGCCTGGATGAAGAAAAAAAAAACAAGTGAGCATCGCATCATGATCTCAACTCGGGGCACCAAACCTCTATATCCCTATTTACTTAAAATGGGGGAAATAGGATTCAAGTGTGTGCGTAATTGTTCGGAAGATAAAGGCAGACACGACAGTTATACCTCACTAGTAATATATTTTTCCCCATATCTTTTCGTTCGTTTAAATTTTTTTTTTATATATATATTCAGTTAAAAAAAAATCATCCATATAAACAAAATATTTTTTTTTATCGTTTTAGGAAATATTAAATAATTTTGACTTACTATAAAAACAGAAATAAATCTACTTAAGTCAATACACAGATGATAAAAAGACACTTATGAAAGATATTAAGTAGTCGAAATATATTAGAAAACGAACGATAATGACTGATAACATCTGGGAGGGTAAACAGAGACAAGCCACATCATTAATAACATCACGTCAGCAGAATCTTACCGTAATGCTCACTCCGCCTCTGTCGTTTAGGATTTTCGTTGTCCTTTCATGGTCTTGGTAGACTCCTGAAGGTGAACTAGGCCTTATAAAGTCACCTTAAGCCTCCTAAACTACTGACGGTGTAGTGAGAACTTCTTCAGGTTGAATTTAACCAATGTAATGTGGGTAGATTATTTTTTTATTTTTTTTTTTTGGGTGAGTTAATGCTGGTTTAAGTTTGTTCCTCTCTCTCTCTCTCTCTCTCTCTCTCTCTCTCTCTCTCTCTCTCTCTTTCACCCTCTCACTCTCTCCGCCTCGCCTATTTTCTCTCTCCCGGCGCCTTGAGAACTCTGTGATAAAGTTGGACTGGAGACACACAAACTCTCTCTCTCTCTCTCTCTCTCTCTCTCTCTCTCTCTCTCTCTCTCTCACCTGTTATCCCCTGTCTCTGGTAATATTGCCTGTCCCTGCCTGTCCCTGCCTCTCCCTGCCTCTCCCTGCCTCTCCATAACTCCCTGCCTCTCCCTGCCTCTCCCTGCCTCTCCATAACTCCCTGCCTCTCCCTGCCTCTCCCTGCCTCTCCATAACTCCCTGCCTCTCCTTGCCTCTTCCTGCCTCTCCATAACTCCCTGCCTCTCCCTGCCTCTCCCTGCCTCTCCATAACTCCCTGCCTCTCCTTGCCTCTTCCTGCCTCTCCCTGCCTCTCCCTGCCTCTCCATAACTCCCTGCCTCTCCTTGCCTCTTCCTGCCTCTCCATAACTCCCTGCCTCTCCCTGCCTCTCCCTGCCTCTCCATAACTCCCTGCCTCTCCTTGCCTCTTCCTGCCTCTCCATAACTCCCTGCCTCTTCTTGCCTCTCCCTGCCTCTCACCCTTGTAAAAAATCACCCCCCAAAATGTCAAATAACAATAACAATCACAATAACCTGACCACCAGTACATCATTCTGCTAGTATGTAATCACTAATAGTCACACGAACTAAAATGCTATTAGCAACTATTAGCAACTAGCAAATTATTACATACAGCTTAATATAATTGCACAACTCAAACCTAATGGACTAGAGGGGGAAAAAAATAGCTCTCCCATTATCTTTTTTAAACACTAATTGAAGGGGTGACTATATCAATCACCTCTGTGTCATTATAATCTCAGTTTATTAAGACCTTACAAGTAGTTATTTTCCACTGAGGATAAAATTAACATCCATTTCCTCCTGTCAACTTGATCCTATAAGAAATCTATGTTTGAGGCTAGATTAGGCTAGGTTAGGTTAGGTTAGGTTAGGTTAGGTTAGGTTAGGTTAGGTTAGGTTAGGTTAGGTTAGGTTAGGTTATTATCACAGTCATACAGTCATTGAAGGTAATTAATAAAGGTAATTATATAAGTTAATAAAAGCAGGTATTTGTTATCGTATAAAAAGAAGTTCAGGAAAAAATACGTTGGTTATTTTACCTAAGAAAACGTTTTGTTGATTTTAAAAGCATTTATTTATTTTTTAATTGATGCAGTAAGTTGATATAGGAATGTTGTTAAGAGAATTTGTAGAAATAAATTGGTAATATTATTAATTTTTTATATTATTATGTTGTATTAATATTATGTAGTTCCATTATTATTATTATTATTATTATTATTATTATTATTAGTAGAGACTTTTAAATACCTGTGAACACTCATATATCTGTCAGTCTATCTGTCTGTCAGTTATAAAACAAGATAACTGCAGTAAAAGGTAAGTAATTTTTAACTTAATTTACTACGTAGATACAATAACAAAATTCAAACGAACTCAATAATTAGTTTTCCTGTCAAGAACTCCAATCGTATCAGCCACAACGATAAACAAGAACACAGACAACAAATAAACAGACATGTTTTAGTTACGACCTAAAACTTAATTCTTGTTTTGTTGTTGTTTTTTTTGGTCAGGATGTTATTTTTGTTGTGATTTATGGATTTTTTTATTAGGTTTATTTTGGTAATTTTTTTTGTTTTGTTTTTTTGTTTTGTTTTTTGTTTGTTTTTTGTTTTGTTTTTTTGTTTTGTTTTTTTGTTTTGTTTTTGTTTTTGTAGATTTGAGAATTAATGTTATTTTTTCTTTCTCTTTTTTCTTCCTCCTCCATGTTCCTTCTTTACTGTGTCCTTCTACCTCCTTTATTCTCCCCCTCTTTCTTCCTCCTGTTCCTCCTTCTACCTCCTTTATTCTCCCCCTCTTTCTTCCTCCTGTTCTTCCTTCCACCTCCTTTTCCCTGCTTCTCTTCTTCCTTCCCACACCTCACTCCTCTACCTTCTTCATTCTCCCCCTTTCCCCCTTCCTTCCTTCCCTCCTCCTCCTTCTCTTCCTCATCTACCCTCCTCTTTTATCACCACCACTACCACGAGTTATCACCATCCCCCCCCCCTATTCCCCCCTCCTCCCTCCCCCTCCTCCCTCCCCCTCCCCCTCCCCCCCCCCTCATTTATAAGGTTGCCCGCTGATCCATCTCCCCCTAGCGGAGAGGACAACAATTAAGGAAGGTTGACGGTACACTGGACACAACTGGACCTAAAATCGATCGAAAGTAGCGCGAGAAATTAATGGAATCCAATGACCTCTAGGGAACAGCTCAACCAAGTGTGAAATGTGGCGTTATGGTGGTGGTTGTGGTGGTGTGGTTGGTGTGGTGGGGGTGTGGTTGGGGGTGTGGTTGGGGGTGTGGTAAGGGTGTGGTAGGGGTGTGGTAGGGGTGTGGTAAGGGTGTGATGAGGGGTGTGGCAGGGGTGTGGTGTGGTAGGGGTGTGGTGTGGGGGGGTGTGGTAGGGTGTGGTAGGGGTGTGGTTAGGGTGTGGTAGGGGTGTGGTGGGGGTATGGTGTGTGTGTGTGTGTGGTGTAAGTGTAGGTCTCTCTCTCTCTCTCTCTCTCTCTCTCTCTCTCTCTCTCTCTCTCTCTCTCTTTCTCTCACTCCCATACATCTCCCCCCCCCCCCATTCCTCATTCCTTCCACTTTTTCATCTCTCCCTCTCCCCTTTCTCTTCCCTCTTTCATCTCCCTAGTCATCCCTCTCCACCTATCACTCCCTCTCACTCCCTCTCCAACACACGGTGGGTCAACATCTCCCTATGTAAGAGTCACGTGTGTTTGTTTACATTCTGGACGTCTGAGTGAGTGCCAGTGTTATGGTATCGACAAGAGTGCTTCTGACTGTACTAATGATGGTGGTGATTGTGGTAGTTGGTGGTAGTGGTTGTTAGTTGTTGGTTATAGTAATGTTGGTTGTCGTGTAGGTGGTAGTTGAATGGTGGTTTGTTTATGGTTATAGTAATGGTAGTTGTTGTTGGTGGTTATTATATGGTGAGGTTGTTAAATGGTGGTTGGTGATGGTTATAGCAATTGTGGTTATTGTGTGGTGGTTGTCATGTGGTAGTCATTGGTGTGTGGTAGTTGTAGTAATTGATATGTGTTGATAAATAACAAAACCCAAGCTTGCTAATTGCTGTAGAAAGCGATACTCTGAATGGTTGTTGGTGATAGTGGTTATCGCAATGGTGGTAGTTGTTAGTATTTATGGGAGGTTCCTAGTGAATTGTGGTTACAGAATGACAGGTTAACTTACTGATGGACAATTTGAATGGCAGCTATTAGTAATGGGAGGGGGGGGGGGGGGGGTGGGGGAAATAGTGGTTCCTAGTAGATGGTTACAATGTGTTTGGCACTGGTAAGTAATGTCAGTGCCAACAGTATCTCACGAACTAAGAAGAACCATACATAGAAATCGTCAATAATGCCCACTACCTGACTTTGCAAAGGAGTGCCAACAGTGCCTGACGAGCCTGGAGTGCCCCCCCCCCTCCCCCCAACAAGGTAGCACAAAGAAGCGGTGGCACCCAGATGGCTCTTCATTAAGACAGTGCCGCCTCACCATCAGTCAGCTGAGCTGTTAGTGTCACTTGGCATCGGTGCCACCTGGGTCGAGAGTGCCACTAACTGTTTGTCTTAATTATAGGTGTGTTAAGGCTTGTTCACGCCTGTCATTGTGGGTGTGAGTGAGGGGTGAGGGGGGTGTGAGTGAGGGGTGAGGGGGGTGTGAGTGAGGGGTGAGGGGGGTGTGAGTGAGGGGTGAGGGGTGGTGTGAGTGAGGGGTGAGGGGAGGTGTGAGTGAGGGGTGAGGGGAGGTGTGAGTGAGGGGTGAGGGTGGTGTGAGTGAGGGGTGAGGGGAGGTGTGAGTGAGGGGTGAGGGGAGGTGTGAGTGAGGGGTGAGGGGGGTGTGAGTGAGGGGTGAGGGGAGGTGTGAGTGAGGGGTGAGGGGGGTGTGAGTGAGGGGTGAGGGGAGGTGTGAGTGAGGGGTGAGGGGGTGTGTGAGTGAGGGGTGAGGGGAGGTGTGAGTGAGGGGTGAGGGGGGTGTGAGTGAGGGGTGAGGGGGATGTGAGTGAGGGGTGAGGGGGTGTGAGTGAGGGGTGAGGGAGGTGTGAGTGAGGGGTGAGGGGAGGTGTGAGTGAGGGGTGAGGGGAGGTGTGAGTGAGGGATGAGGGGAGGTAGGGGTGAGGGGAGGTGTGAGTGAGGGGTGAGGGGGGTGTGAGTGAGGGGTGAGGGGAGGTGTGAGTGAGGGGTGAGGGGAGGTGTGAGTGAGGGGTGAGGAGAGGTGTGAGTGAGGGGTGAGGGGGGTGTGAGTGAGGGGTGAGGGGAGGTGTGAGTGAGGGGTGAGGGGAGGTGTGAGTGAGGGGTGAGGGGAGGTGTGAGTGAGGGGTGAGGGGAGGTGTGAGTGAGGGGTGAGGGGAGGTGTGAGTGAGGGGTTAGGGGAGGTGTGAGTGAGGGGTGAGGGGAGGTGTGAGTGAGGGGTGAGGGGAGGTGTGAGTGAGGGGTGAGGGGAGGTGTGAGTGAGGGGTGAGGAGAGGTGTGAGTGAGGGGTGAGGGGGGTGTGAGTGAGGGGTGAGGGGAGGTGTGAGTGAGGGGTAAGGGGAGGTGTGAGTGAGGGGTGAGGGGGGTGTGAGTGAGGGGTGAGGGGAGGTGTGAGTGAGGGGTGAGGGGGGTGTGAGTGAGGGGTGAGGGGAGGTGTGAGTGAGGGGTGAGGGGAGGTGTGAGTGAGGGGTGAGGGGAGGTGTGTGAGGGGTGAGGGGAGGTGTGAGTGAGGGGTGAGGGGAGGTGTGAGTGAGGGGTGAGGGGAGAAGTGAGAAGGGGGATGTAAGAGAAAGAGGAGAGGAAGAGAGGAAGGAGAAAGAAAGAGACGTGATGCTAAGAGGAAAGGAATGGAATGGGGAAAAGGAAGAAAAGGAAAGGAGCAATGATGAAGTGATGACTGGAGGAAAATAAACGAGAAGAGAGAGAGACGGGAAGAGATGTAGATAAAAGAGGAGAAGGAGAGATAGATGGGGAGAGAAGGAGAATTAATGATAGGAGGGAAAAGAGGAAGAGAATGCAAAGACTGGGTCCTATTAAGACTGGGTCCTGTTAATACTAGGGCCTATTAAGACTGGGGCCTGTTAAGACTGGGGCCTGTTAAGACTGGGTCATGTTAACACTAGAGCCTATTAAGACTGGGGCCTGTTAAAACTGGGTCCTGTTAACACTAGGGCCTATTAAGACTGGGGCTTGTTAAGACTGGGGCCTGTTAAGACTGGGTCATGTTAACACTAGGGCCTATTAAGACTGGGGCCTGTTAAAACTGGGGCCTATTAAAACTGGGGCCTGTTAAGACTGGGGCCTATTAAGACTGGGACCTATTTGACCAATCACCTTCTGAATAAACACACTAACAACTAGCTAAGCAATACAGACACACACACGCAATTCTAACAACCAGGTTTAGAACATATCTCAAAATCATGTATTAAACGTGTTTGAAAGTAGTATGCTGATTGGTTGACTCCAGCCAATCAGATTAATGAAGATATTACTAGTGATGAACCAAACTGTCATGGTTCCTTTCCTGTCGTAAACGCGTATTATTCGGATTTGTCCTCATTCTCCTTATTTTCCCTCTCTGATTCCTCTCCCTTTCCCCCTCCCTTACCCTTCCCTTCCCTCCCTTTCCCCTTTCCCCTTACTAACTCCCCTCTCTCCCCCTTCCCTCATTCCCCTCATCCTCCCCTTCCCCTCCTTCCCCCTCCCTCATTCCCCTCATCCTCCCCTTCCTCCCCCTCCCTCATTCCCCTCATCCTCCCCTTCCCCCCCTTCCCTCATTCCCCTCATCCTCCCCCTCCATTCTCCCCCCCCCCCGTACACCTGTAACTCCTAATTGGTGTTATTACCTTCAGTGATTCGATAAAACCCGACACGCCAACAGCCTGCTGGGAAGGTTATGTCCGTCGCAGGTGTAATTGGCCGCTTGATGGTTGGATCTAAAAGGCAATTTGCATAGCTTAACGACTGTACCATTGTGAGAGGTCAATTAACAGGAGTCAAAATATCCCCTCCTACCCTCTCTTCCTTCCTTCCTTCCTCTCTTCCTTTTGTACCCCTCCCCCTTACCCCTCCCTTACCTATTTCCCCCTACCCAATTTCTCTCATCTTTCTTTATCTCTTTCTTCCCTATTTCTTCCCTCTTCCTTTAACCCCTCACCTACACATTTTTCCTTCCCCTTTCCTTATTTTCTCCTTTTACCTCTCTCTCTCACTTTGTTTCCTCCCTTCTCTACTTTTCCTCCTTTCTTTCATATTTCCTTTTCCCTTGCCTCTCCACCTACCTATTCTCCTTCCTTTCCATTTGCTCTCTCCTTCTCCCTCCCAGTTCCTTTTCTCTTTCCTATTTCCCTCTGTCTTTCTTCTCTTCCTTGATCTCCCTATTCTTTCTCATCTTGCCTTTCCTTTCATATTCCTTCTCCCCGCTCTCTCTCTCTCTTCCATCCCTTCTCTTTCTTCCTCCTTTTCTCTCCCTTCTCCCCTCCTCCAATTCTTTCTCCTCTCCCACCTTCTCCCCTCCAACAGACCAAATGACAGACAGACAGACAGACAGATTGACAGGTAGGGTAAGTTAAGTCAGGTCAAAGTTCAAGTCTGGGTCAAGTCTGATTACTGAAATTAATAAACAAAGAATAATCAACACTTACCCTTAAACCACGTTCAAGTCCATTTCCCTCCATGTGGCCACGTGGCCCGATAACACGTGGTGTGGTCCGCGTGGCCACACTTCTCCAACCAACATTTTGATGGCGGTCAGGTAGCGGCCAGGTGTCAAGACTTGGTAATTAGTCTTCACCCCACCTGAGCTCCTCCTCCTCCTCCTCCTCTGCGTGACGTCTCGGAAGGTAGTGGTGGTAGTGGTGGTAGTCGTGGTAGTGGTGGTAGTCGTGGTAGTGGTGGTAGTCGTGGTAGTTGTGGTAGTTGTGGTTGCTTGGTGAAGATATTGTAGTCTACCCTGACAACGAGAGTCTATTATTATTATTATTATTATTATTATTATTATTATTATCGTCAATACTTAGATATGAAATAAATTAATAACTCAGAGAAATACATAGAGAAGAAGAAGAAGAAGAAGAAGAAGAAGAATAAGAAGAAGAAGAAGGAGAAGAAGAAGAACCTATAGACAATTTATCCTGACAATACACACACTCAGACTCCTCCCACGATACATGTCAACCCTCACTGTGTGTTTGTCTGTCCTTAAGCAGCTTATTGAGGCCGTGTTTATACCTTACACCCTTACACGTATGGACACGCTCCCTCTCTCCCCCCTCCCTCCCTCCCTCCTTCCCTCCTAACTCCCCCTCCTTCTTTACCCCCTCCCTCCCTCCCTCCTATCCCCCCTCCCTCCCTAGTCCCTTACCTTTCTCTCTCCCTCACTCCTTACTTTCCTCCATCCCTCCGTATATTCTTCCTTCCTTCTTTCTTGCCCTCCCTACCTTTCCCCCTCTCTTCCTTCATCCTTCCTTACCTACCTATCTCCCTTTCTCCCTCCTTACCTTACTCTGTCCTTCCTACTCCTCTACCCAACCTTCAAATCCCCCCTCCCTCATAACCTAAACCTTTCCTCCCCATCTTCCCCTCCCCCCTTTCTTCCCCTACCCTCCCCCTTCCTCCATAACCTTAACCTCTCCTCCTCTCCTCTCCTCCTCCTCTCCTCTCCTCTCCTCTCCTCTCTTCTCCTCTTCTCTCCTCCTCACACACACACTTAAGCTCCTTCCCCAACACAGTAAACCTCCTCCCCCTTCCCCCCCCCATAATCCCCCCCCCCCTTTGACCACAGTAAATAACAGCCTTGTTTGTCTCAGGTGTCAAAGACCACCCTAAATCTCGTTTTCTATTTAGGTTATTGTGCTTAAGGGTCAAACTGGTCAATACCGCTCGTTAGGGACACTAGGAGGGGTCTAGGATAGTTTCATTTTTTTATTAGAAACGAATAACACACACACACACACACACACACACACACACACACACACACACGTACGTACACCGATACCATGGGCCCTACTCCATCCTGGGAAAAAAAAGGTTATGACATTAATAAGGTAATAAGTGTCGGTAAATATAAAGGACATGGTGGAGTTTTATTCGTAGGATGAACTAAGACCTATCGTGTTACACTGAGTTGGGCAGGACGAACGAGGGAGGGTCTGTTGTTGCCGAGGAGAGAGAGAGAGAGAGAGAGAGAGAGAGAGAGAGAGAGAGAGAGAGAGGGGTGGTGTAGAATTTCCCTAATAAGCCATCACGTCTACAGGGTGTCTACATGTCTACAGAGAGGCTCTCATCTGCTCTTTGTCTTGGGCCTATACCACACTGAAGAGAGGGGGGGGGGAGGTCACGTGATGTGGTAGAGGGGGGGAGGAGGTCACGTGATGTGGTAGAAAAGGGGGGGAGGTAAGTGAGAAGGAGGAGAGAAAGAGGGAGATAGAGAGCCCTGACACGTAGGGAGAGAGAGAGAGAGAGAGAGAGAGAGAGAGAGAGAGAGAGAGAGAGAGAGAGAGAGAGAGAGAGACAGAGCGATGACCACCTCTAAACACCCCCCTCCTATACCAAGTCAGGACTACACACACACACACACACACAATTGAAAGCAACAACGATAATATCCTCTTCCTCTCCTCCTCTTCCTCTCCTCCTCTTCCTCTCCTC
>CAUDMG010000854.1:1277500-1297500 GCA_958450375.1 Homarus gammarus
CAGAGTGTAATAACTACCCTAGAATTTTAAGTACAACCTAGATTCTATATGTAGTTACCCCCAGAAAGAAAGTACTTATCTCAGGGAATAAGTACTTGCCCCAGAGAGTAAGTACTTGTCCCAGAGAGTAAGTACTTGTCCCAGAGAGTAACTACTTGTCCCAGAGAGTAAGTACTTGCTCCAGATAGTAAGTACTTGCTCCAGATAGTAAGTACTTGCTCCAGATAGTAAGTACTTGCTTCAGATAGTAAGTACTAACCTCCAGAGAGTACCAATACACACGCACATATTAAGTGGCAAGGCTTAACAAGATAACAGCTCAATTATCGCGCTAACCTCATAATTAATCACCTAATTTTCATAACTCTTTCGGTAATTTTATAATTTGTTACTCAATTACATTACTAAATACCCAATGTTATTTTCTTTTGGGGGGGGGGGAGTGGGGGCGTTATTGCTTCTATTCTGGTCTAATTAATTATGAGATTTGTTATTATATCTACATAGACCACAGGTGACGTCAGAAATGTCAATAAACTATTTTCCTCTCAAAATCCACCAATAACAAGATTTGCATCACATGACATCACATATTTCAACAAAATCCACCAATAAGAAGACTCCTATCACATGATGTCACGTATATCAACAAAATCCACCAATAAGAAGACTCCTATCACATGATGTCACATATTTCAACAAAATCCACCAATAAGAAGACTCCTATCACATGACGTCACATATATCAACAAAATCCCCCAATAAGAAGACTCCTATCACATGACGTCACGTATATCAACAAAATCCACCAATAAGAAGACTCCTATCACATGACGTCACATATTTCAACAAAATCCACCAATAAGAAGACTCCTATCACATGATGTCACGTATATCAACAAAATCCACCAATAAGAAGACTCCTATCACATGACGTCACGTATATCAACAAAATCCACCAATAAGAAGACTCCTATCACATGATGTCACATATTTCAACAAAATCCACCAATAAGAAGACTCCTATCACATGATGTCACATATTTCAACAAAATCCACCAATAAGAAGACTCCTATCACATGATGTCACGTATATCAACAAAATCCACCAATAAGAAGACTCCTATTTCATGACGTCACACATATCAACACTAAGCACACAAGAATGCCTTTCCTCGCCCCTCTTAAACAACCCTTCGTCCATTTACTCAACTGGACGTCATATAAAGCACAATCTAACTATCGCATGACTAAACTCATCAAACGAGGTCATTAAGTGGTCGTAATGATTGAGGCGAGCCCGTTCATTGGCTGACGTGCACGGTAGTTCCTGAAGGGTAGTTATTTGCTGCTCATTTACCTGTCGCCTTGTTACAGGTTAATGGTTACTGCTTGACAACTGTGTGGGGAAAAAATAGGCCCGATTATAATGGGGTTGGCATTGATTTGACCCGAGTGAGGCTTGGTTGGAATGGGAATGGGAATGGGGAGAGTGATAAAGGGTTGGAATGGGAATGGGAATGGGGAGAGTTATATATGGTTGGAATGGGAATGGAAATGGAGAGAGTTATACATGGTTGGAATGGGAATGGGAATGGGGAGAGTGATAAAGGGTTGGAATGGGAATGGGAATGGGGAGAGTGATAAAAGTTTGGAATGGGAATGGAAATGGGGAGAGTTATATATGGTTGGAATGATATCAGGTAGAGTGAAATTCTCTCTCTCTCTCTCTCTCTCTCTCTTTCCGTCAGTCTGTCTGTATGTCTGTCTGTCTGTCTGCCCATGCATCTATCTATCTATCCATCTATCTATCTATCTATCCATCTATCTATCTATCTATCTATTCACCAATTTTCTTCTCTCGTCAAAAAATCATGAAGCAACAAAGAAAAAAAATCAGAAAAATAAGTGAAATAAGAAAAAAAAATACAAAATACGCAAAAAAAATACAAAATACGCAAAAAAAATACAAAATACGCAAAAAAATACAAAATACGCAAAAAAAAATACAAAATAATTCGACCTGCAGCGGGAGATTGACAAATAATCTACATATTCAGTAGAGGGGGATTACTGGGAGGGAGAGGGAAGGAGAGGGAGAGGGAGGGAGAGGGAGGGAGAGAGATAGAGAGAGAGAGAGAGAGAGAGAGAGAGAGAGAGAGAGAGAGAGAGAGAGAGAGTAGGTAGGTTAGGTTAGGTTAGGTTAGGTTAGGGTAGGATAGAGTAGGAGGATAGATAGATGAATAGGTAGGGGGGGGTAAGGTAGGATAGATAGGGGTGAGGGGGGGGGAAGAAGGGAAAGAGGGGGGGGGGGAGAATCAACCACAAGCACGGATCAGACCAGCAGTTTAAAACTTAACCTAACCACGATCCACCACCGCCATACACAACCCGTTAAGGGAATTAGTTTCTATACACCACAGTATATAAATGGTGCATTATGAGGCCACCACGAGTGATAAAAGATGAAGAATGGTGATCTGTGCATAGTGATGAATATTCAGAGTGAGTGAGAGTGAGTGGTGTGTGTGTGTGTGTGTGAGTGTGTGTGTGTGAGTGTGTGTGTGAGTGTGAGTGTGTGTGTGAGTGTGTGCTGTGTGTGTGTGTGTGTGTGAGAGAGAGAGAGAGAGAGAGAGAGAGAGAGAGAGAGAGAGAGAGAGAGAGAGCTTTGATATGTACTATATATATATATTTACACTTGTTTACACCCACCTCTATTTGTTTACACCCACTCGTATTTGTTTACATCTACCTGCCTTTGTTTACTCTCACCTGTCTTTGTAATACCAATAAAAAGGTTATTTACCTTCTGGGTGGTCATCATACGAGAGTAAAGTTGGCGATTTTGGCGATTTTAGCGATTTTGACGAAGTTGGCGATTTTGGCGATTTTAGCGATTTTGACGAAGTTGGCGATTTTGGCGATTTTAGCGATTTTGACGAAGTTGGCGATTTCGGTGGTTTTATGAACTCTTATTTATATTGCGGATGCTTTCAATGATGAAGGTTTTGGCGATGTTAGTGTTTTTTGGCGATTTTGGTTATTATTGACGATTTTGGCGATTGTTGGCAATTTTAGCGATTATCTGCTTGTTTTTAATCCCTCCCTTGTGTCGCTCAGTGTGTGTCCTGATGGGCAAGTGTAGTACTGTATCGTGTGTGTGTGTGTGTGGGTGTGTCAGGTCCTAGTGGTGTGTGTGTGTGTGTGTGTGGGTGTGTGTGTCAGGTCCTAGTGGTGTGTGTGTGTGTGTGTGTGTGTCAGGTCCTAGTGGTGTGTGTGTGTGTGTGTGTGTGTGTGTGTGTCAGGTCCTAGTGGTGTGTGTGTGTGTGTGTGTGTGTGTGTGTCAGGTCCTAGTGGTGTGTGTGTGTGTGTGTGTGTGTGTGTGTGTCAGGTCCTAGTGGTGTGTGTGTGTGTGTGTGTGTGTGTGTGTGTGTGTGTGTGTGTGTGTGTTAGTGTACGGGTGGGATTGTCTACTATTACATATGTAAGTGTGTATATATGTATGTATATTTTTAATCTCATGACAACTAATTTACATACATACAGATTTTTTACACAGATTTCCACTATAACTAATTTACACTTATTTACAAATTTCACTACTGAGAAAAGTATACACTCTCTCTCTCTCTCTCTCTCTCTCTCTCTCTCTCTCTCTCTCTCTCTCTCTCTCTCTCTCTCTCTCTCTCTCTCTCTCTATTATAGCGAGGAGTGAGAAGGTATTAATTTAAGTCTTTATTACTAAGGTACTAAGCCAATAGCCCCCCCTCCCCCCTCCCCCTTCCCCCCACCCCTCATACCTGTCTATTGTCACCTGTTTACTCAGTACTAATCTGCTATCGAACTCCAGTAAATAATTTCAAAAGGAAGCTTAGGCAGTTGGTGTTATGGTCAAGTTATTTTTCTTTGTAAGTTGGTTTACCCCTTTCCCCCTTCCCCCTTTACCCTTTCCCCCCTTTTCCTCCTCCCCCCAACTCCCTTTCCTCCTCCTCCCCCCCTTCCTTCCTTCTTCCCACCCCCTTTCCTCCTCCTTCCTCCTCCTACCCCCTTTCCTCCTCCCCCCTCCCCCTTCCTTCTATCCCCCTTCCTCCTCCACCCACCCTTTCCCTTCCCCTATTATCAATGTAGGTGGGGGGCACAGAGCCTTTGATATGGGGGGTTGGAGGAGGGGGTGTTGGGGGGGGGTATTATCTAGCTATGGTCTGTGGGTATGGGAGGGAGGGAGAGAAGGAGGGGGGGGGAGGGATGAAGGGATGGAAGGAGGGAAGATAGGGAGAGAGGGAGATGGGAAGGAATGGATGAGGAGGGAAAGAGGGAGGGAGGGTTAGATTAAAAGGTAGGGAGAGAAGATGGGTTTGAGAGGTAGGGAGGGAACTAATGGGAGAGGGGAAGGGTTAGATTGGCAAATAAGAAGGGAGGGAATAGGAGGGAAGAGAAAGAATTAAATGTAGGGAGAGAAGGAATAGGAAGAAATGTAAGAATAGGAAAGATGAAGGAGAAAATGGGAAAGTGAGAGAGGGGGTAGGTAAAGAATGGGAAGTAAAGAGGGTAAGAATAGAAAAGAGAATAGAAGAGAAAGATAAAAAAAAACAAAAAAGAAGTAGAGGAACAAACACAACAACAACACCAATTACAAAAACACCATCTAACACAACACTCTCACACCCTAAGCTAATGAAGTCATGAGTAGTCTCCTTCTAGCCAGCGTTACTCTTATAAATGGCCATAAACGAGCGGCTAATGTTGTTTATTTACCTATTTTCACATGCTATTCTCGTCTCGCAAATCAATTTCAATGGGTCTCACCTTTCTAGAAAATCATATGAGCTCGGAAGTTTATTGCTGTTGTTGTTGTTGTTTGTAATTTATTTATTTACGGTTCGACGAAAAGGTAGTCATTAATTACGGGTCATGTTCCGGTACTTTTAGCCAGCTATTACCCCTCCCCCCCCCCCTCACACACACAAGACAGTTACTTGGCCCCCCCCCCCCATCCTATCCCGCTCCTCGCTGCCCACTCCATCCCGCCCCACCCCGCTCCACCCTGCCCCACCCCGCTCCGTCTATCATAATACTACACATATTCGATTCGGTTCATGGTAGTCGTATATTCATGTTCCTTCTACTTTTCAATTACCTATTTGTTATGGCCCTTGCGAACGATCAAGGTAGTATACAGGTGTGTGTGTGTGTGTGTGTGTGTGTGTGTGTGTTAGGGTACAGTAAAGGTGTATCGTCGTAGATATACTGAGGAAAATAAACCTGAATGGTGAATTATGGTGTGAATGATGGTATAGGCAAGAGAGGGAGGGGTACCACAGGGTGTGTACATAGTCCCTTGATGTTTGTGTTTATACAGTCCCTAAAGAAAATTATATTGTGTACTTAATCATTTTCTATCCATAACTTTTTTTTTTTTCGAATGACATGAAAATTAGGCACCCGCAACTTTATTCACCTGAAGATTAACCACCCCAACACTAGCCTATCCTAACCTAACCTAATCTAACATAACATAACATAATCTAACCTAACCAAATCTAACCTAACCAAATCTAACCTAACCTATCATAACATACTCCTAACGCTAACCTAACCTAACCTAACCTAACCAATAAGGAAAACGTTAAAAAAAGCATCACAGAAAACGGAACTCGGCGAATTATAGAAAAATGTGATAAATCGAAAATTAACAAAAACGAAGGATTTCAAGGTAATAAATGATGAGTGGGAAGGGAAGACGGTAATGATGACAGAGAAAGATGTGACGCCGATTACAGAAAGATGGACGGTAAGAGACAGACAGAGAAAGAGAGAGAGTGAGTGAAGAATGGACGGGAACATATGACTGGTAAAAGAAAACGAGGCGTATTTTTTCTGTCAATCCTTCTCTCTCTCTCTCTCTCTGTCTGTCTGTCTCTCTCTCTCTCTCTCTCCATCTCTCTCTCTCTCTCTCTCTCTCTCTCTCTCTCTCTCTCTTCAACAACAAGGAGCCGCGTCACCCTCAGCCAGACTCGTAAATAATTCATATTTCACACCGCCCCCCCCCTCGCCCCCCCACCTTAAAAACAACAACAACTTCCGGTCCCCGTGTTCT
Organism: Homarus gammarus; assembly: GCA_958450375.1. NCBI lineage: Eukaryota > Metazoa > Arthropoda > Malacostraca > Decapoda > Nephropidae > Homarus > Homarus gammarus. Next base: position 1,283,598 of record CAUDMG010000854.1, read on the forward strand.
TGCTCATTAATCTGAATACGGTAAAGAAAACAAACACATATTCAGTAGGTGTTATGAATCGTTTGTCGCTATAGAGAACATGATGGTAGTGTCTTTGTTGAAGGTGTAGAAACTGTCACAAAAACACACACACACACACACACACACACACACACATAGGAGTGATGTGTGTGTGTGTGTGTGTGTGTGTGTGTGTGTGTGTGTTTGTGTGTGTGTGTGTGTGTCCTGGAGACTAATGGTCGTTGAATCACCTGTTTCTTGTCGCCTTAATAACCCCTCATTAGTACCTGTCACCTGAGTCTTATAATCTTATGTGAAAAAAATATATACATAAATTCATTCTGATACATATGATGATTTTTTTTATACATGAATCTTATTCGTGTGAGAAGTGGGTGGGTGTGGGTGGTGTGGGTGGAGGGGGAGATGTGGGTGGTGCGGGTGGAGGGGTAGAAGATGGTGTGGGTGAAGAATAGGATAGGTGGAGGTTTGGGTGGAGGAGGGGAATGGGTGGGGGGGGGGTGATGGGGGTGTAGGAGGAGGGTAGGCGGGTGGAGGGGAAGGTGTGGGTGGAGGGGGAGGTGTGGGTGGAGGTTATGGGAGGAGTTACATACCTATAAACTACACGTGAAGGTAATAAACACGTCACCTCCTCCACCCTCCTCCACCTTCATGGTCACCTCCCTTTACATGTGAGAAGAAGAAAGAAGAAGAAGAAGAAGAAGAAGGAAGAGAGATAAAGAGATTGAGGCAGATTGAAAGAATACACAGATAAATAGAGAGAGAGAGAGAGAGAGAGAGAGAGAGAGAGAGAGAGAGAGAGAGAGAGAGAGAGAGAGAGGATGGTACAGAAAAAATTAAAGAGAGAGAGAGGGGGAGAACTACTATCTCTCTCTCTCTCTCTCTCTCCCCTGCCATGTACACAGTCCGTCAAGGTAAGGGTAATCGATACAGTCTTATCAGTAGAATGGCCACTTAATGACATTCTCTCCAGACAGACACAAGATAAGACCCATACAAATTGGTATTACCAGTTGAGAGTTTTACGGGATAACACTGGAGAGAGAGAGAGAGAGAGAGAGAGAGAGAGAGAGAGAGAGAGAGAGAGAGAGAGAGAGAGAGAGAGAGAGAGAGAGAGAGAGAGAGACTTTTACTAATAGGTGCCTCATATGAACTAGTGTAGGTGAGAGACAGTCTGGTTCTTGATAATTATTGTAAGTCATGTGATGTTAGCACTGGGGTCTATTAGGACTGGGGCCTATTAGGACTGGGGTTTATTAGTACTGGTGTCTATTAGTACTGGAGTCTATTAGGACTGGGGTCTATTAGCACTGGGGTCTATTAGCACTGGGGTTTATTAGTACTGGTGTCTATTAGTACTGGAGTCTATTAGGACTGGGGTCTATTAGCACTGGGGTCTATTAGGACTGGGGTCTATTAGCACTGGGGTCTATTAGGACTGGGGTCTATTAGCACTGGGGTCTATTAGCACTGGGGTCTATTAGCACTGGGGTCTATTAGCACTGGGGTCTATTAGCACTGGGGTCTATTAGCACTGGGGTCTATTAGCACTAGGGTCTATTAGGACTAGGAAGTTTAGAGGGTTATAAAAACTAGGGGGACCCATTTGAAGTAGACCCATAAAACAGCTAGGGTGAGTACAACACACCCTGAGGGACACCGGATACAGAACTCATCATGTTGTCAATGTGTTAGCGGTGTCACCTGGCCAGACGTAACCTTGTTGATTTTGTCTTTGTTGGTGCTGCTGTTACGTGACGCCCCTCTTCCTTTTAAGAGAGAGAGAGAGAGAGAAGGAGAGAAAGATAGGAGGGGAGGGGGGGAGGATGGAGAGAAAAGAAAGGGTAGCAAAGAACCAAGGTCGTCCCTATGTCCTCACAGTATAAGGATCATGAGTTACCCCCCCCCCTTTCTATCGTGTCGGCGCGTGCCTGGCCCAGCTGTAGTTACCACGTGCTTATGTTGACATCTGCACGCGCGTTTCTTACCCTATACACGTGGCCCAGGCTGATGCACGCCCCTCTCACAGCTGTTTTGATGACTTCTACATACGCGTCTGCATATTTCGAGTGCCCCCCCTCCCCCCGCCGAACACGTTGGTCAGGGTTAGTTTTAGAAAGAGAAAGAAGTGTAACTAAATATCACGTCTTCTTCTTCTCCTTCCTTCCTCTTCTCTTCTTCCCATTCTTCCTTTTCTCTTTTCCTTTCCACTCCATTACTTCTCCATACCCCTTCCCTTCCCCTCTCTCACTCTCACATACTTTCTCCCTTCCTCTCTTCCCCATATTCCCTCCCTTCCCGTCCCTTCTCTCCCCTTTAAACTAGATCCTCTCCCCTTCCCTTAATGACCCTTAGGGGAGCTTCACCCCTTCACCCCCTCACTCGTCAACACCACTTCCGCCCTCACCTCTCACATTGAGCAAGATGAGGCGTTTCTCACAGGTAACTAAGTGTTCAGCGAGAGAGAGAGAGAGAGAGAGAGAGAGAGAGAGGGGGGGGGGGTGAGAGGGTGTGTGTGTGTGTGTGTGTGTGTGTGTGTGTGTTTGTGTGTTCCCGTTTGCGCTCGCCAGACCCCTAAAAACAAAAGAGCAACGCCAGGTAAACAAACGCTCGTCAGGTACAGGTAAGTATCGCATGCCGCTAATGACTGTGACCACGTAACAGACCTATCATAATTTACCGAAGGCCCTAACAAGAAAGATTAGGACCCAAGGCGATAAAATTAAAGACTCGGGGGAATTTTTTAGTCATTTTAGCTTTTAATATTTTATCAGAGTCATGAGTCAGTGGTGGTAATTACTGCAGCTTGGTGGTAGTTAGTTATGTTTAGGTTAGATTTGGTTAGGTTAGGTTAGGTTGAGAGTTGCTGTTCAAAGATTGATATTATCTTTGGTTTCAAGTAGCGTGTAAGAATCACGTTAAGATTAGACACCCCAGTATATTTAAATTGATTATTATACTCCCTAACCTAACCTAACCTAACCTAACCTAACCTAACCTAACCTACCCCCCCCCCCCCCCGGAAGATAGCATTAAGGTGTTTTAAATTATCAGGTGAAATAACCCGGGGTGTCTAATCTTCAGGTGATCCTCGTTCAATAATTCGAGAATGGGTTCGAAGCAATAATTTTACCTCCCTTGTTGTTCCCGGAAAAAATAACCCACACCTAGTGAATACTTAATGCTGACGTAGTGTGAATGAGAACATATACTTAAGGTTAAAGTATTGAAACACTTTTTAAGAGTGAAACAGTTCGGAACATTGACCCTTAGACCATCTCTTCTTGGTTAAGGGTAGTTAAGGCTTCAGATGGGGGTCGAATTAGTGCTTCGTTTGGATTTATTCATTCTCAGGAACCAATGAAATCTGTGATATTATTCTTTGGGTACTGGTGGTTTTAATTGGTTATTGATGGCTACTTTTCGATTTAAATGTTTATGAACGATATTTTTCATAATATATCAAGTCAGAATTACATAAACAAAAAAAACAAATAAAATTAGGATAAAATCGATAATACAATCCTGATCCATTGTATTTACTTAACCCTGAAATAGACACCAGATTTTGCCATAGGTGTTCAGGGAATTATCTCCACAACCTAACCAAACCTAACCTAACCTAACCAAACCTAACCTAACCTAACCAAACCTAACCAAACCTCAACCTCTATAAATAAAACTTTAAATGAAACAATAAATACAGTTTGTATAGTAGTGATAATAACGACACAGGAGCCATAAACCCACTGGAGTTACCTGAGTTAATTAGACACAGGTAAACACGACAGCAACAACCCCCCCCCTCCCCTCTCCCTCCCCCTCTCTCTCTCCCCTCTCTCTCTCCTTCCCTCTCTCTCTCTCTCCCTCCCTCCCTCCCTCCCACCCCCCTCTCTCTCTCCCTCACTCCCTCCTAATTTACTAAAGAAGTCTAATTACGTTTATTGATCACCTGGAAATTATACTCCCACCCCTAACCTAACCTAACCTAATTTAACCAGAGGTAAGGTATGGTTAGATTAGGTTAGATTAGGTTAGGTCAGGTTAGGTCAGGTTAGGTTAGGTTAGGTCAGGTCAGGTTAGGTTAGGTTAGGTTCTACTACTACAAACTTTATGGCGCTAATTGCACGTTATATCCAAGCCTTCAAAACAACTGAACTATTAAACTACCTCGTTCTATACACTTAACGGGATGAAATTTGGCGTTTTGCTTGTAATTGTGTCCAGTTTATCACAAAGTAACACGGGGTGGGTAACGCGGGGTGGGTAAGTAACACGGGGGTGGGTAACAGGTAACATGGGGTGTGTAATAAGTAACACGGGGATGGATAAGTAACATGTGGGTGGGTAAGTAACACGGGGTGGGTAACTAACACGGGGTGGGTAACAAGTAACATGGGGTGTGTACTAAGTAACACGGGGTGGGTAACAAGTAACATGGGGTGTGTAATAAGTAACACGGGGTGGGTAAGTAACACGGGGTGGGTAGGAAGTAACACGGGGATGGATAAGTAACACGGAGCAAGGAGCGAGTCACTTAATCTTACACGCTCAGTCACTGTTTAATATTGCTGACTGTCTGACTGTCTGACTGGGTTAAACTGTAGCGTTTGGTCACCAGTTCTTCCGTGGTGTTTCCTTATATATATCAGGTAATTACAGGTGATCATCAGGTGTACCTTTGTTCAATTAGTGTTTGGTGTGTAAACTTCAGGTGAGGAGTTGATAAAGTTTACATAAAGCACACACACACACACACACACACACACACACACACACACACACACACACACACACACACACACACACCTCCCCATTTCCTCACTTCCTTATCATCTCTCCTCATATTCTCCTTTATCTTCATTTTCCCTCCTCCTTCTTACCTCCCCTCGCCCATCCACGTCCAATTTCTCCAATCACCCCTTCATTCACCCCCATCACCTCCTCCTCCTCCCCGACGCCCCCTCCTTCCCATCAACTCCCCTCTCACCTCTCCTTCACCCCATCACCTTCCCCTTACTCCTCCTTCACCCCATCACCTCCCCCTCACTCCTCCTTCACCCCATCATCTTCCCCTCACTCCTCCTTCACCCCATCACCTCCCCCTCACCTCTCCTTCACCCCATCACCTCCCCCTCACCTCTCCTTCACCCCATCACCTCCCCCCCTCCTTCCCTTCACACCCCCTCAATTAATTCCTCTATGATAAGACACCAAGGCCTTTGTTTTTGAACGAGCGAGTGGAGGGAGCAGTTAGCGGTCATTACTGGGTGGTTGGCGGTAGTTAGTAATACGGTAGGCCCATTACGTAGGCCTATAGGGAGAGAGAGGGGAAGGAGGGGGAAGGGAAAGGGAACGGGGGGGTGAGAATCTACGTAACTCCCTAAAGAAAAATAGTAATATAAAAAATCCTCTTCTAAAAAATTATTTATACATCTGAACGATACCTTATGAATTTAAACCATGAAATATCGAGGTAAAAAAGGGTAGAAATATTCTCAGTTTGAACGATATTGAGTGAAATGTTTCTTTGTGTTGTGTGTGAGTCTTAATAGGAGGATAGGCAGGTGTTGGGGCCCACGACAGGTCAACTAGACAGAGGTCAGGTGGGGGTCATGATGGGAGGGAGGGAGGGAGGGAAGGAAGGGGGGAGGGAGGGAGGGTTGGGGGAGAGGGTTAACGCTAAGGTGTTTTACTTCCGTATAATGTATGTGTATGTGTGTGTGTGTGTGTGTGTGTGTGTGTGTGTGTGTGTGTGTGCGACGTCGAATTATGAAGGTGTTTGTTAACCTTATCTCTGTCTGTCTTTCTAATCCTCTCTCTCTATCTCTCTCTCTCCCATCCTTCCCCTCCCCCCCCCTCCTCTCCTCCTCTCCTCCAATTAATAAAATTATCATAGGCCTATAATTACTTGCCTACAACTCCATCATGGCAGCTGAGGTTGTCACCCTTAGGCCTATGAAAGAAAAAATCATCCCCCCCTTGACATATGACATCACAGTAGGCCTAAGTGATGTATTATGACGCCAGTGGACATACTTTAGGCGTATAATTAATGACGTTATTTTTTATATCGTTAAATAGGTGATATTAGATACAGGTGATATTTTACACGTAATTACAGGTATTTGTTGCTAATTAGTATACAGGTAAATGGAGAGTAATGTATGCGTTTTTTATGGTGTAAATAATTTATTGGGGATGTTATGTAAATGAGTGAGAGTTACTATAGTTAATGCTGTAAATCAAACTGGCCAAGCAGCGTAAAAAAGAGTGTAAATGACTGTAAATTTATATACCTGAAACTGTAACTCAATATTAATTCTAAATAACATTCCTAGGCCTTCTAAGATGACATTATATTAACTTACCTAGGCCTATTATGATGTAATATGACAGGAGGAGGATTTATGTAGGCCTATGGTAACAACACAGACATAATAATGTTGTATGCAAATGATTATAGGCCTATGGGTAACGTTTATAATTCGTAAAGCGAGAGAGAGAGAGAGAGAGAGAGAGAGAGAGAGAGAGAGAGAGAGAGAGAGAGAGAGAGAGATGGATACAGACGAGGAAGAAAAATTAATTATCCACTTACTTACTCATCCATCTACCCACCCACCCACCCACCCACCTACCTACCTATCTACCTACCTACTGACCTTTGACCTCTCGCTAATTACCCTACACCTCACCTTCCAAAACATTCGCTGAGGTCATTACTGGAGTCACCATCATCATTATTTGGAGGCTGGTCTCTCTCTCTCTCTCTCTCTCTCTCTCTCTCTCTCTCTCTCTCTCTCTCTCTCTCTCTCTCTCTTCACTATAGTACAACTCACTCTAAAATTTTTACACCCACTCCAACTACCACACACACACACACACACACACACACACACACACACACACACACCCTCTCTCTCCCTCCCTCTCTCCCTCATTCCTCCCTCTCTTACCAAGCCTTCACCACTCTCCCTTTTACACCTCTTGCACTCTCCCACATTCATTATCCCCCTCCTCCTCCTCCTCCTCTCCTCTTCTCTCTTCCTCTCTCCTCCTCCTCCTCTATTCTCCCACAGGCTCGTGTGTCTAACGAGGAGATATAATATTCTACATACTATTTTGTCACCTTTTCTCTTGCCTCCAGAATTCAGGTGAGTCAGGTGAGTCAGGTGAGGTAGGTGAGTCAGGTACGTCAGGTGAGTCAGATGAGTCAGGTGGGGAAGGTGAGTCAGGTACGTCAGGTGAGTCAGATGAGTCAGGTGGGGAAGGTGAGTCAGGTACGTCAGGTGAGTCAGGTACGTCAGGTGAGTCAGGTGAGTCAGATGAGTCAGGTGAGTCAGATGAGTCACTCGTTGCCACTTGAGCGTGACAGGAGGTGACGTCTCAAGAAAGATATTCTGTATTATCACTCGACATTGTCACTCAAGGGTAAGTGTGGAGTACTACTGGAGTGTTTGTCTTCTCGCTCCACTCCCTCTACTCCCTGCCCCTCCATTCTCTCCCTCAATCACTCCATTCCCTCTCTCCCTCCCTCTACTCCCTCCACTCCCTCCTAACCCTCTCTCTATCTCTCTCTCTTTCTCTTCATACCTCCTTCCACTCCTCTATATTTCCCTCCTTCTCTCCATTTCTCTCTCCCTTTATCTCACTCTCTCTCTCTCTCCTTCGTTATATATCTCCCTTCTACTATTTCTCTGTGTGTGTGTGGTAAGAAGGAGGAGAAGAGAGAGAGAGAGAGAGAGAGAGAGAGAGAGAGAGAGAGAGAGAGAGAGAGTATTCAAGGTACTTATGCTATGCTAATACCTGGAAAAATGTCAGGACAATCAAGGCCCAGATCACCTCACCGTAACTCACCTGTCCCTCCCCCCCCCTCTTCCCCCCTCTCCCCCCTCCCCTCTTCCCCCCTCTCTCCCCCTCCTGACATCACAACAGATAACAGGAGATTAAGATATGCATCACCACCTGACACCTGTTGACCCTCATAACATACTCCCGTCCGACGCTACCTGACCCCCTACTTGACCTAGTTTGACCTGTCTTGGACCTGTTTACTCTCTCTCTCTCTCTCTCTCTCTCTCTCTCTCTCTCTCTCTCTCTCTCCATCGCTATGTATGTATGTATGTATGCATGTATGTATGTATGTATGTATGTATGTCCATTAAGGGATTATATTCAGCTCAAGAATCTCTAAGACTAGCCAATCTTACTCGAGGTGACAAATTCGGTGATTAGGTTTTGTCTCGGCGATTAGGATTGTGAGAGTGGGAGATTAGGTTAGGTTAGGTTAAGTCAGGATTGTGGGATTATCAGGTTAGGTTAATTTAATCCTTAGGGTGTCCGTGGGGTCTGTTGTGGTACGGTGAAGGAGAGAGAGAGAGAGAGAGAGAGAGAGAGAGAGAGAGAGAGGGGGGCAAGGTTGGGTTAAAATAGGTTAGGTTAGGTTAGCAATAGGTTAGGTTAGGTTAGCAATAGGTTAGGTTACGTTACGTTAGGTTAGGTTAGCAATAGGTTAGGTTACGTTACGTTAGGTTAGGTTAGCAATAGGTTAGGTTACGTTACGTTAGGTTAGGTTAGCAATAGGTTAGGTTACGTTACGTTAGGTTAGGTTAGCAATAGGTTAGGTTAGGTTAGGTTAGGTTAGGTTAGGTTAGGTTAGCAATAGGTTAGGTTACGTTACTGTAATGGAACGTTTCGGAACATCACACCACTAACCTTGATTACGAAAACGGAAATATGACCTTTAAACATCGTAGTAATTACACTCCTGGTTATTAAGATTAAAACGTTAATTAAAATCACCATAATACGTAGTTCCTCAATAGTTATTTTTACGATCAATAACAACTCTGGTGATTTATTTAACCGATAATACCTATAATTGTTATTTGAATCACCTGATGATTAGTCACCTGAACGCTACAGCTGCGGATGGTTAGGTTAGGTTAGGTTAGCATTAGGTTAGGTTAGCATTAGGTTAGGTTAGCATTAGGTTAGGTTAGGTTAGCATTAGGTTAGGTTAGGTTAGGTTAGGTTAGATTAGGTTAGGCTAGCATTAGATTAGGTTAGGCTAGCATTAGATTAGGTTAGGCTAGCATTAGATTAGGTTAGGCTAGCATTAGGTTAGGTTAGGATTAGGTTAGGTTAGGTTACTCTCCTCCTCTCAACCTTCTGAAGTGTTTAGTGGCCCCTCCAGACGCGCCTCCTCCCCACCCCACCATTATAAACACGACTTTTGTTTACTGAGGAAATGCTTCTCTGAAAAGTTGTAGAAATCTTACCGTTTTTCGCCGAGATCCTGTGTTTGGTGTCGTTGTTGGAGCCGTAGTTATGATCCATGGCCAGTAGTCTACGTGGTTTAATGGTGACACGTGACCAGTACTTCACGTGGTTTAAGGGTTATACATGGCCAGAAATTCACGAGGTTTAATGGCGACACATGGCCAACACTATACACGAACTCTACCTCACTCAACACCATCACCACCATCACCACCACACCCCTCACCACCACCATCACCACCATCACCACCACACCCCTCACCACCACTATCACCACCACACACACACAGGTCCAGTCTACTACTAACACTGTCATAATCTCCCCACTACAGCGTCCACCAATCACCACGTCGAAATAACTCTGTAAACAACCTAACTACCGCAGTATAGGTTGTTAGATGAGTTATTGCCCTGTTTGCCTATTTGCCGAGTGTGATATTTTTTTATTTTTATTTAATTATTATTATTATTATTATTTTGTAAGTATTATTATTATTATTATTTATTTTTTTTTTTTTTAACGTGTATTTTATGTTCGGTTTTTCATCCAATAATATGACTGAAAAACCCGCGACGCATTAAGAGGTTAGGTACACACACACACACGCACACACACACACACACACACACACACCGGATGAGGATTTTCTTTGTTAATTTATTTATAGTTATTTACTCTCAACTGTTCCATTACTTGTTGTTGTTGTTGTTGTTGTTTTTGTTGTTGTTTTTTTTTGTTGCTGTTATTGTTGTTATTTTTACTGTTTTTGTTATTGTTATTGTTATTGTTGCTGTTGTTGTTTTTGTTGTTGTTGTTGTTCTTCTTCTTCTTCTAGTTATTGTTGTTGTTGTTTTTGTTGCTATTTTTTTTTATTGTTGCTTTTATCATGACTTCCCTTTAACAATATAATTTTAATAATATAATCTTTACCATTTATTATTATTATTATTATTATTATTATTAATATTATTTTACCCATCATTAAAATTCTCATTCTATCATCACCTTATCATTACCAACCCCACCCCACCCTACCCTACCCCACCCCACCCCCACCACACCCCACCCCACCCCCCACCACACCCCACCCCACCCCACCCCACCCTACCCCACCCACCCTACCCCACCCCACCACACCCCACCCTACACCCCACCACACCCCACCACACCCCACCCTACACCCCACCACACCCCACCCTACCCCACCTCCATTGCCTCTTCTTTACATCATCTACGTTTTAAATCACCCAAGGTCAAGGAACACACACACACACACACACACACACACACACACTTGGGGCCAATGACTTATCTCAAGCCTCAGGAGTTGTGGCGTCATCTGTAGAAATCCTACCGAGGTCCTGAGAAGGTAGTGTGAAAGGTGACTGTGTTAAGGATGGTTATCATGTTACGTGTGTGTGTAGTAGAGAGGGAGAGCGAGGATGTGTGTTTGTGGGGGTGGTGGGAGGGGGAATAGGAAAGGGAGTGTTTGTTTAGTTATTCTCTTATCCCTACCTGTAATCTTACCTGTAATCCTTCTTACCTATATTCTTACCTTAATTAGTACAGAAAAATACAAGGTACAGTAACTTTGGACATAAGAATGCAAACCGGTTACAGTCGACACAGTTTAAGACACAGATACAGTTAGTTATAGGTACAGTTAGTGGTACAGTTAGTTATAGGTACAGTTAGTGGTACAGTTAGTTATAGGTACAGTTAGTGGTACAGTTAGTTATAGGTACAGTTAGTTATAGGTACAGTTAGTGGTACAGTTAGTTATAGGTACAGTTAGTGGTACAGTTAGTTATAGGTACAGTTAGTTATAGGTACAGTTAGATGTCTTCGTCATCATAACAGTGACCTTTAAAAATAACTGTTTATATGACGTCATCAGTGGGAAGGATGTACGGTCGACCCTGTGTGTGTGTGTGTGTGTGTGTGTGTGTGTGTGTGTGTGTGTGTGTGTGTGTGTGGACGGTGCTTGATGATGATGTTTGTTGATAAGCAGGATGCTATTTTTGGGTTGGTAGTGGTGGGGGAGGAGGTGTGGGGGAGGAGGTGTGGTGGGGAGGAGGTGTGGGGGGAGGAGGTGTGGGGGGGAGGAGTGTGGTGGGGGAGGGATGTGGTGGGGAGGAGTTGTGGATAGGAGGAGGTGTTGTGGGTGAGGAGGTGTGAGAGGAAGAGTATGGTGGGGGAGTAGTATGATGGAGGGGGAGGAGATGTGGGGGGGAGGGGGAGGAGGAGGAGGTTAGGGAGGGGGGAGAGGTAATAGTGGTGTAAGTATAAAAATATCATCTATAAACAAATACAACAACAACAACAACAACAAACAACAACACAAGAAACAAAAACACGAAAAATACGTTTATTAAATACGTATTATTATTATTATCATCTCCAGTAGTAAACAGAGCACACGTGTCTGACCACCTGACCCTCCTACCCCCCCTCCTACCCCTCCTCCCTAGCCCAGCCTCGGGATAGAACAGCTCAGATAAGAACAGTCATCCAGAAACACAAAGACAATTACAATGACATCTTTCTTACCGGCCAGGCGTCTTGTTCAGAGGCTCGTCCGGTCGTCCAGTGTCTGTTTGTTTGTTTGTTTGTTCGTTTGGTCTTCTTCTTCTCCCGTAAGTCCTTTCCTCTTCTTTCTACTTTTATATTTGTCTCTATCTCTTATTTCTCATTCTCCTCCTTATCCACTGTTCCATCTTTCTCCTCATCCCTCCCTCTTCTTCCCTTTTTCCTCCAGTTTCTACCCCATTTACCCCTTTCCTCTTCTCTCCTTCAACCTTTCTCTACCCTCCCTTACCCCTTCCCCCACACCCCCTCATCCTCCACCACCCCCTTCCCCCTCACACACCCTCTCCCTCCCCCACCCCCTCCCACACCCCTCCCAAACCCCCACCCCCTCCCACACCCCCCACACACCCCTCCCACACCCCCACCCCCTCCCACACCCCCCACACACCCCTCCCACACCCCCACCCCCTCCCACACCCCCACCCCCCCCACACCACCCCCCACACACCCCCACAGGAGATCCGCCCGTCAAAAACCAACACCTCCCGCAGCATAAGGAAATTCAAGGCGCCTCAATGTCTACTGCGTAATTATTCCGTCTGTTTATATCAGTTGACAATTTTTATTTTAATATGACGCCTCCACCTACGCATTAGTTGGTGATACGCAACAAGGCAGGATCGCGTGGGCGTAACGTAAGATAACACACACACACACACACACACACACACACATACGATAACACAGGATATGGTCTGTTGATGTTAGTGTGGCTTATTATATCAGGGTATTTTAGGTAACAGCGTTTAGTGTGGCTAGCTTAGGTGAGGTGAGGTAGTGTGGTTAGGTGGGGTGAGGTGGTGTGGTTAGGTGGGGTGATTTGATTTTGATTTTGCCGCTTGCAGCGGCTACTTTATTGTGCACCCCACACTCATCCTGTGAGCGGTAGCGCAAAAGGATTACAGAGTAGGGTTTACAAAGGGTCATAATAATTAACCCCGGTTGTCAGGATATTATGGCACTGAAAGTTACACAGTATTTCATTTACATTATTTGTTTAGTTCTATACATAAAGGGTAACTTATTCACAAATGCGTGAGAACAGGCGTGTGAGGCAGTATGTCTGGCCTCACACTTTGTTATTCACATTTACGTGGGAGGTATTCAAGCACATTGCGTATTTGGTTCTGTACATGAGAACTGACATAGATACTAAGTGCAAAAAAGTGGATACAATCTTAATATGTCGGCTATCTTGCCATTAGAGATGAAGTGTTGTGCCATTTCACACACAGTGTGCTTGGACCTGTCCCTAAAAGGTTCTATCTTCACACAGTCGAGGACGTAGTGTTCAAGTGTGTGGCCATATGTATGGCCACACACTTTACATTTAGTTTTGTTTACATCTGCTTGAGGAACATACTGCCAAAGGTACTTATATCCTAACCTTAATCTAGCTGTTACAACATCTTGTAATCTAGTGATCTTGTTACTTTGGTGAGGTGGTGTGGTTAGGTGGGGTGAGGTGGTGTGGTTAGATGGGGTGAGGTGGTGTGGTTAGGTGGGGTGAGGTGGTGTGGTTAGGTGGGGTGAGGTGGGCCAATTTTAATCAACTGTAGGCCGCTTCTAAATTACGTATAGACAAATTCCAACACCACTATAGCACTATCTTGTACCCGTTACATAGATGCTGTAGCTGTATCATTTAGCTTAGTAAAACATAATTTAATACTACATAATACAAAGACTCTCGCTGTATCTACTAAAGAAAGACTATTTTGTGTGACTATTTCCAGTTCGTCGACTTGATTTCTTGGATCTAAGATAAGAAACTTCTTTTTTTGTATCATGAACCTAACCTAACCTAACCTAACCTAACCTAACCTAACCTAACATAACCAAAACCTAACCTAACCTAACCAAACATAACCTAACCAAACCTAACCTAACCGAACCTAACCTAACCAAACCTAACCTAACCTAACCAAACATAACCAAACCTAACCTAACCTAACCAAACATAACCAAACCTAACCTAACCTAACCTAACCTAACCAAACCTAGCCAAAC
>CAUDMG010000854.1:1300000-1315000 GCA_958450375.1 Homarus gammarus
TTCTTATCTTTCACGAATATATTTTCATTACCTCGCGAATATTTTAATACCTAGGTTTACGCATCTCCCTACCATAACCCCAGTCTCTTCCTCACCCCAGCCGCTACCGCACCTCCAGCCCTTACCACACCTGCACCCCCTACCACACCTGCACCCCTTACCGCACCTTCATCCCTCACCCCAGCCGCTACCGCACCTGCACCCCCTACCACACCTGCACCCCTTACCGCACCTGCACCCCCTACCACACCTGAACCCCTTACCGCACCTTCATCCCTCACCCCAGCCGCTACCGCACCTGCACCCCCTACCACACCTGCACCCCTTACCACACCTGCACCCCCTACCGCACCTGCACCCCCTACCACACCTGCACCCCCTACCACACCTGCACCCCCTACCGCACCTGCACCCCCTACCACACCTGCACCCCTTACCTCACCTTCATCCCTCACCCCCAATCAACCCTCACCTCCCCTTACCTGGCTCAATATATCATGGTCTACTGATCACCTGCAATTGCGTGTCCCCCTGCCTACCGCCCCTCTGAGCTATGAATGGCGTCGAGTGACAGTGTTGAGAAATATTTATACAGTATTCGAGTCTCGTCACGACATCTGTTTGGCGTGTCTGTCCGTCTGTCTGTCTCCCCCCCCCCCCTCCTCTCTCTGTCTCGTGCCACGCCTTTCTTGCCCGTTAACAGTGACAATCAACAGGGGTCTTGATCGGTTGGTAGTTTTTTTTCCCTGTTTTTTTTCCTGTTTTTTTTCTGTTTTTGAAGGGTTCAATTGCATTCGTTTGTGTGTATGTGTGTATGTGTGTGTGTGTGTGTGTGCGTGTGTGTATGCATTATCTGTGTGTGGTTGTTTTTGTGAGTATATGTGGGCGTGTGTATATCTATCAATCTGTCTATTATATATGTGCGTGTGTATGTGTGTTTGCTTGCTTGCGTGTATGTAATGCATATGTGTGTGTAATATATGTGTGTATGTGTTTAAATTCATTACTCACACTTTGTTACAGGTATGTTCGTCAAAAGCCCTCACTAAATTAAGTTTATATTACCAGAAAAACATTGTATTTCCTCTCGCTTTACTCAGTTTCTTTCACACAATAAGCACCTGGTTTATTCAGTAAGTTTCAATTCTGTTAGTCAAAGCGTATCTTGACAATGAATTATTAACTTGCCTGTACTTCCTTTAGGTATAATTTCTTTCATTTTTCTTTCATTTTTCTTTCAGCCACATTCATGTCTAGTACAGTAAGTCTTATTTTCATTAATAAAATAGAAGGTTCTTATTCGCCGTCTCTATTCTATATTCTTATTATTTTTCTATTATTTTTGTTTTCTTTCTGTTATTTCGTTATTCTTTATGTTATTATTTACCTCATTCGTTAATATTCGGATTAATGTCATTTTCTTCGTTAACAGTTACCTTTATTTACGTCAGGTGCGTTAGTTAGCTCTATGTAGTTCTATTTTGACTAATTAAACCAAAAGCGAAATATCCTACGCGCCTCTTGCCTGGTCACACCTCTAGGGACATCACTGAACAACCCCCCCCCCCCTCCCCTACCCTCACCCCCCTACCCTCACCCCCCTACCCTCACCCCCTCCCCTAATCCCCAACCACTAAACGTAACTAATACCAAATCCTCCCCAGATACATGACTTAACATCAACAACCTCGTTATAACAACTAATGAAGGTGGATTTAACCCCCAGTAACACAAATCGCTCTACCACCCACACGTTGATTCGATAATTGAAAAAAATGGAAAAAAAATAACACAGTGAGGTAATCAATCATATTATACCTCCTTTTACTAAACGTGCTACAGTGGACCGTCAATCTCTACCCCTCAGTTGATGATAGTGAATTAACTTAATACACAGGATTTGGGAGAAAATTGCCAAAATTGGATAGTTAGGCGACCCTTTACGGAAGATGGAACGTATGTGTGTGCATGTGTGTGTGTGTGTGTGTGTGTGTGGCAATTTGTTTGTTAAAGCATGACAGGTACTCAGCTGTCCATTACGCAGGTGGGTTGCCCTTACTCACCTTAATTCCAGGTCACGTTAATGTTATTCCGGGTTACGTGTTGTTATATATTTATTTAACGTATTTATCGAATTTTATTGGTGTTATTTTATTGTAATTATGGTTTATGTTTGTTGAGAATAATATACTACTACTACTACTATTACTACTACCAATAATAAAAGAATAACAACAATAACAATGAAACTAAAATAACAATAACAACAACATAATAACAATAACAACAACAACGCATAAATATACCTACATAACATAGCACTACACCTGGGCATTAATTATGTTAAGTGTACACCTGTTGAGGAAAGTCCCGACAGACAGACAGACATTCTACCAAGAGCTTCCTAAGACACGACAAAAACTCACACAAAAACATAATATTTCTCTTATCCTCACCGTGTGTGTGTGTGTGTGTGTGTGTGTGTGTGTGTTGAAATACCTGCCGTAAAGAGACAGAGATATGTTAGAGGGTGTTGGAGTGTGTTGGAGGGTGTTGGAGTGTGTTGGAGAGTGTTAGATGGTGTTGGGGGGTGTTGGTGTGTGTTGGAGGGTGTTGGAGAGTGTTAGATGGTGTTGGAGTGTGTTGGAGAGTGTTAGATGGTGTTGGAGGGTGTTGGTGGCGTGAGGTTGGAGTGTGTGGAGGTGTGAGTGGTGGGGTGTTGGAGTGTGTTGGAGAGTGTTAGATGGTGTTGGAGGGTGTTGGTGTGTGTTGGAGGGTGTTGGAGTGTGTTACGAAAATATAATCCGTAAATATCCGTATAATTACTCCAAGAATAATAATCACAACAATAACATCAGAAAATTATAGTAAGTGTTTCCTTAAGTGAACGTTAAGATATAATCGAGGAAATTATAGGAAATATTATATGAAATGGGAAACAAATATATGACTAACTGAGGGAAAATGAGCAACTGGGTTAAATTTTGACTAACTGGGGAAAAAATGAGTAACTGGTGGGGGGTGGTGGGGAAATATGATTAACTGGGGGAAAATAACTAATTGGGGGAAAAATATGACTAACTGGGGGGAAAAAAGTGATGTTAGGGAACTTATAACAACGACGGGGTAAATAATATTGTAAATAAGGTAAATAAACACAAATAATAAAAGAAACAACAACGATAATAATGAAGAAAAAAAGATGACAGTATTCTACACATATTTACGAAGAGAAGTAAATAATATAAAAGCCGGTTTATATAGACGAGAACACTATATGAACCAGTTTACGTAAATGATTCTAACATAGAACCGGTTTACGAATATAAGAACAATACACAAAAATGGTTTATATAAAGAAGAAGATAATAAAATAATTGCTTAACGCGGTAACGAGGGGAGAGGTTGTTAAACAAGCGTCAAGTGGTAGTTACGTCGTTAGGTCGTTCGGTAGTTTGGCTCAGGTGACTAGGTAAGCATGCAGAGGTGAAATCAGTTAGTTCCTGTTTAGCTCTGTGCGGGAGTGGTCGACTGACTGATTGACTGAACTGACTGTTTAAGGTGATGGCTGACTGATAAATAAAGACTGAAGTTTGAACGTACAGTGTGTTCTTAACGTACGGTACTTGAAATAAGGACATTCTAGTGTGCTTAAGGATACAGTACTCAATGCTCACAGAAATTGAGCACTTTGAGCCCCCAAGGAACACGTAGGCTCACAATAACTGGATCTGAGTCACACACCTGAGTGCTTTACCTGCTTAAGGTGAGTTCTGACGCGGTAGATTTAATTATTTGTATCACCTGTAGATTAGACACCCTAGCTTATTTCACCTGTAGATTAACCACCCTAGCTTATTTTACCTGTAGATTAGACACGCTAGTTTATTTTACCTGTAGATTAGACACGCTAGCTTATTTTACCTGTAGATTAGACACCCTAGCTTATTTTACCTGTAGATTAGACACCCTAGCTTATTTTACCTGTAGATTAGACACGCTAGCTTATTTTACCTGTAGATTAGACACGCTAGCCTATTTTACCTGTAGATTAACCACCCTAAAACTAACCTAACCTAACCTAACCTAAACTAACCTAACCTAACGTTAATTTAAAGTAAGTTAATATTCCTAATCCTTCAGTAATCATCAACTTATCATCTTGAATAATGTTAATGACTCTTACTCAATTACACCACACCTTATGTATATATAATTAGCCTCGGTAATTAAATGATCTGGCTTTGAGATGTTCTCCAGTGATCAAAGGCTACTGATGTATTAAATCAATTAGGTAATTAAGTCACCTCAAATAAAACAATAACAACACGCCTCTGGCATCTCGTTTGTTATGGTTTGATGCGGTGGTGCCATTTCTTCCCTCCTTCTCAATTGATAATAAACTCACAAGTATAGTTATCATCCAGTGTAAATATATTTTATAGTTAACCAAATTCCTTTGTATTAGTAAGTAGGAAAATAGTTTGTTTGTATTAAGAATTTGTAAAGGGATTACTGTATAGGTAATGTGGCACCACCGCCTCCCTCCCGCCATGTTTGAATAGGTGGCGTCATTTTTGAAAGAAATATCCAGGAGATGAAACACACTTTGACTCTTCGTTCCTCTTGTGTGTCTGTATTTATCTTCTCTCTCTCAGGAATTAGTGTCATATGTAGGAAAGAGAGAGAGAGAGAGGAGAGAGAGAGAGAGAGAGAAAATTAGTCTTTAGTGACGGTGTTTTACAGGTGACATCATAACCTCGATATACTGTATAAATACACGTATACAGATGTGTATAATCGTATATATACACAAGGATGAGGTGTATTGGTGTATATAGACTATTATCTATCTATCTATCTATCTATCTACATAATTATCTTGCCTTCACACACATTCTCTCTCTCTCTCTCTCTCTCTCTCTCTCTCTCTCTCTCTCTCTCTCTCTATTCACCAGTCCCTGAAACACA
Organism: Homarus gammarus; assembly: GCA_958450375.1. Lineage (NCBI taxonomy): Eukaryota > Metazoa > Arthropoda > Malacostraca > Decapoda > Nephropidae > Homarus > Homarus gammarus. The sequence goes on from CAUDMG010000854.1 coordinate 1,304,972, forward strand.
GAGGATCGTTAACTACTGTAACTACTCATTAACGAGGTGATTAAGTCCCGGGACTGCCTGGTCAGCATCACCGCCGCCAAACTGCTTGTTCGGTAGTTATAAATCACTAGTGTGGTTGTTTGTGTTAGTTTGTGTGTGTGTGTGTGTGTGTGTGTGTGTGTGTGTGAGTAGATGTTTATATATGATTTATCACATGCATGTATGTATGTATGTATGTATGTATGTGTGTATATCGTGTTCCGGGGTAATGGTTAGCCAGTGCAGTTAGCGAGTTGTCCGATCATCCTGGCTAATTCCTTGACGCCTTCAACTAAGAGGGTCAACCATCACTTAATAGCATCTTGTGGCCCCTAACTACCGGTAACTACTCTACCACTCCCTTAACTACCCTATTAAGGTAGATGACAAGGTTATCTGAGGTGCTTCTTGTCTCTCCCTTAACCCCTTAACAACCATTAACTGAGTGGGTTTGGAGTCCATTTTTCCCCTTTAGATTCTTAACTAGCCACTCCCCTTCCCCTTTCCTTCTCCTTCCCCCTTTCCTTCACCTCTTCCTTCTCTCCTCTTTCCCATTTCTTATATTTTCCTATTTATCACACATCCTTTCCCCTCTTCCTCGCCTCATTTATCACCCCTTTGCCTCTCTTCCTTTCTTCCTCCCTCCTTTCCTCATTTTATCCCCACCCCAACCCCCCCCACCCCAACCCCACCCCACCCCACCCCACCCCACCCCAACCCAACCCCACCCCACCCCACCCCACCCCAACCCAACCCCGCCTTAGTGAACGCAACAAGAAAGTACTGTTTAGATTGAAGCACGTGTACCATATACTCATTAGGCACGTGTTATAAATAGCAAGCTGGTGAGAGAGAGAGAGAGAGAGAGAGAGGGGGGGGGGGACTTATACGCAATACGCCAAAGCCTTAAATCAACGAGGTACAGTACAGTTAGTTAGCGTATACACAGGTCACTCTGACGTTGATGAAGTGACCTTGTGATAATGGTGACCTGTGGTGGTGGTGGTGGTGGTAGTGGTGATTTATGGTGCCTTCACTTGTACGCTATTTACGTTACACTACACTCTTCATATTACACTAGACGGTTCACACTATACACTATATATACACTTACTTCGCTACACACTACACACTTACAGTATCTGAAGCAAGGGCCTCTTACACCTAGTAATGGATTGACTTAAGTGTGTGGTGCTGCTTCTGTTAAGTGTTAAGTGCATGGGAGATTACTTAAGACAGGAGATCACATCCACTTAAGGGTGTATCACTGTTGTTGAGTCACTTATGATGATTGAGTGAATATTTTTTTTTTATTTTTTATTTTTTTTTACACACAACGATAACTTTTGAACCCACGAGACGAAAGCGAAAAAAGTCCTGTTATTATTATTATTATTAGTAGTAGTAGTAGTGGTAGTAGTGGTAGTAGTGGTAGTAGTAGTAGTCGTAGTGGTAGTGGTAGTAGTGGTGGTGGTGGTAGTAGTAGTAGTAGTATTTTATTACCATTTTATTGTTATTATTATTATTATTATTTTATTATTTTTTATTAACAGTATTATTATTATTATTATTATCATTATTATATACGAGTTATACAAAAATAAAACCAAACAACTCCTTTAAAAATATATATTCACAGTACCACAATAACACAACAAAGATATAATAATCATATTCACAAAAAAATAACAAAAACACAAACAGAAAAATTAAACCTCCACATATTACTGTGGGTACGTGTGTCTCGTGACCATTCCCACAGTCAATGATTCATAATTTTTTTTTTCATTTTTACACAAACTGGTTTTATGCCGGGAGTATAAAATTGCCGCATCATGAGGTTTAACGACACAGTAGTCATAAAAAAGAGTAATTAAGTATATTTTAGCATCGTGCCAGTAACAAAAAAAGACGATCGGATGTGATTATCAAGTATACGTTTATCAAGAGTGTTGGAACAGGCTGAGGTTTGTTTTTAAAAGACTTTCTTTATTTATGGATGTACTGGATATTTTTCTTACTGACTTGACTGATGGATAAATTGTGTGTTGTTATTCGTGTGTGTTCCAGTCCTTTCTGATCTGACTAGTGGATGATTAAGTGGTGTTCGTAGTTATTCGTGTGTCCAGTCCTTCCTGATCTGACTGGTGGATGTTCTAGGTTGTGTTTGGTCAGCTCATAACATCCTTACTGACTTAACTGAAGGATATTTGCTATATAGGTGTTGGCACTCTGGTAGGCCTATAGTTGTTGGCACTATAATAGGCCTATCGGTGTTGGGTAGGTTAAAAATTTTGCCTTTTTTTAACCCACCTCTCTCTCTCTCTCTCTCTCTCTCTCTCTCTCTCTCTCTCTTATCTCCTTTTTCTTTAATTTGTGTAATGTCTCTCTCACATACACGACCTCTTTGTCTTATTGAATCATGGCCGCCGCCGCTACCGTCTCTTCCTCCTCCTCCTCCTCCTCCTCACACCGATGATACACCCCGAGGCTCACATTTTTCAATTTAGCTCCGAGTATTAACCCCTGGAAGAAGCGTATTCGTGGCGTACATGTCGTGGCGGGGTTCTGTTACACTAGCTACCCGCGTACTCTTTGTTTTTATTACTTTAAATCTCAGGAGCTCCAGTAACTTCTCCTGCTCTTGTGTTTACCACGTTCGGATCCTTAACGTTGACTGTGACTTCACCTACGCTATTAACTCCTTCTGTTACGATTATAACTCTATAAAAGGACACAAAAGGGTGAATAATATATGGAATTTCATTATATAAATTATGGGTGATGGTAACGCGACACGACTGACGTTAATTTAATATAATATAATATTGATGGACGTTACCGCCGCTGGTCGATAAAGCGGGACGAATTTCCATAATCAGTTTGGTGTGTCGGGAGATAGTTTCGTATGACAGTCCGTGAGTCACTAAACCTCTTACTAACTGACTCACCTAACCTAACCTAACCTGACTCACTTAACCTACGACAGAAAGACAAATTATCAAATAACTTACGGTAAATTTTCCAACAGGCGACAAAAACAAGATGACGTCGAATTTACACCTCGACTATATCAATTAGTTGAGAGGAAAAATATTACGTAAGACTCTTTAAAAATACACACCTGTCTGTCTGTCTATGTCTGTGTCTGTCTGTCTCTTTATATAACATAATTTAATAATAATATCTTTTGATCAACAGATACGTTATTAAGTAGATGACAGCTCTCTCTCTCTCTCTCTCTCTCCTCTCTCTCTCTCTCTCCTTTGGCTCTCGCCCACGTGTTGGTGGTGTCAGATTGCTGGCGGACAGGCATCACTTGTTTCTCTCTCTCTCTCTCTCTCTCTCTCTCTCTCTCTCTCTCTCTCTCTCTCATTTAGCAGGACTTACTCGTATACTATATTACGCTACATCTCTCAGCTAAGGAGAGAATTATACACCACGCTAATTTCACCAGTCATATATTGAGTTAAGACTGACAACACGAGTTACTGTGTGTGTGTGTGTGTGTGTGTGTGTGTGTGTGTGTGTGCGTGTGCGTGTGCGTGTGTGTGTGTGTGTGTGTGTGTGCAGGATATGTCAATTAGTGTATTTATTAGACTAAATATGTTTCTTATCATATCACCTGTGAACCTTGAAGGTAACTCTTAATTGGGTTAGGTTAGGTTAGGTCAGGTTAGGTTAAGAGGACTAAGTAGAGTCGTTCTCAAATCTCCAGTTAAGGCAAAACAAAAATCCAACTTACGATCTTTTTTGAGAATCCATATTTGAATTATAATTTAAATCAACCTTTTTAATCCGTTTCTAAATCCTTAATTAACGAATTATACTAACATAAGATACTAAAAGAATCTATATTAAATTAGGTCCCCTCCAAAAAACTTACGATAAATTAAGTTCCCATTTTAGGTTCAATCGGCCAAAAAATTTTACTCTGGAGAAAAAACTTTGCATATCCTGCGTATATTTTGGGATCAGAGGCTAAAACACTGATGGATGGACTACGCATATCTACGCGTATAGGGGCGTGTTGGATGGTGATCACGTTAGTATACTGTAGTCTGGCAGTCACCCAGCCATTCAACGCAGTGTTTCAAGCATCATTGAATTCTGTAACGCTCATCCTAATTGCTTTGTTTTGTTTTGCCCGTTTTCTATGCTGTGGTATGGAGGAATTTTTTTTAAGGGTGTTATTATTTATTTTTTCATTTCGTTTCAATTCCTCTTTTTTTTATTTATATTGTCTGTTCTTTATTTTTAGTGTTTTTCTTCATATTCTTTCGCTTGTTCTTCTTTTCCTGTTTATTGTAATCTTCATATTTATCTGTTTCTCTGCCTTGTATTTTATAAGTGTTTGAATTATTACCTCCATCTATCAAGTCACAAACGCCCCTCTGCTGACGAAGCATAATTTGTTGAGCCAGTAAGTTATTGCAACACCACATATCCAGACAAGGAAAAGCTTGGCTAAGTAGGGGGAGGGGGAGAAGGGGGTAAGAAAGGGGAGGGAGTGGGAGAAAGGGGAAGGGTAGGGGGTTGGATAGGGGATAGGGGTAAACAAGGGGAAGGAGGAAGAGTAGGGGGTTGTGTAGGGGAGGGGGAAGGGAAGGGGGAACGATAGGATCTTGGGTAGGGTGTAGGGGAGGGGAAGGATGTAGGTGGTTGGGTAGGGGGAAGGGAAGGGGGAGGGGGAAGGAGAGGGGGTAGGGGGGAGTACCACCACCTTGGAGACGTTTGGTACCAGATCTTATCAAGCAGTCGACCAGATGTCACCTGACACTTGTAGCTGCGGTTGGAGGGACAGCAGACAGCAGAAGCAGATAGCTGTAGCCATAACTATAGCAGACAGCAAAAGCAGACACCTGAGGCGATAACTTAAGCAGACAGCAAAAGCAGATATCTGAGGCGATAACTTAAGCAGACAGCAAAAGCAAAAAGCTGTGGCGATAATTAAGCAGACAGCAGAAGCAGACAATACTACTAAGCGTATACAGATAACAAACAACATCATCGACAAGTTCTACAAAAGCAAACAAACAAAATCAATTAATAAACAAACAAACATACAAACAAAACATAACTTCCAAGGGGTCTGACAAAACCAGACAGACGAGAAGCAAACAAGTACAAAACCAGACAGGGATCATCCGAGAGTCTAGACGATACATAAACATTCCTTCAACTCCCACACACAAGCAAACAACATCCACCCCCCGCCAAGACCACCAGACGGCAGACAGGATTACTCAGAATGCAGACAGGTATCCACGAGGGCATTGGGTCAAACAACATCACAAGAGTAGATAGTAAACAAAGTATGGGTGTGGTTATATAGTCCCTTCAAAAGCAAACAATTTCTCCAAGAGTTAAATGATATAAACAAAATGTACTTGTAGGTGCATCAGAAGTAGACAATATATAAAGAGCAAACAATAGATAAACGTATTACTCTTAATTGGTACAGAAGCAAACAGCAGCCCTGAAACAAACAACAGACCCTGAAGCAAACAACTGACCGTGAAGCAAACAACAGCCCAGGAGTAGACAGCAAACAACCCCATGGTACTCACAGCTCCTACAATAGAAGACAAAAGACGGTCAACGTGCGCTAAACCTCAGGACCTGCCCCTCACCCCTCCCCTTCCCCCTCCTCCTGCCCCTCCCCCCTCCCCTTCCCCCTCCTCCTGCCCCTCCCTCCTCCCTCTCTCTCCTCCTGCTGGGGACTCACTGTAAGTGTGTTGAAATAATAGGAAAGGTCTTGGATTACGCGCTACTTGACGAAGAATAAGAAGAAGAGGATGAAGAATGAGAAGAAAGCGATAATTAAGATGAAGAGAGAGAGAGGAAGAAGAAGAAGAAGAAGAAGAAGAAGAAGGAGAAGATTATAAACAGATACATCCAGTTTATTCCTTAAGTGAATTCTCAAAAGATACCTTACGATAATTTCTTTTGGTATAACTTTGAGAAAATTAACATACAGACGTTTGAGAATCTACCTGTGTGTTTTACCTTAAGTGGGAGAGGAAGTTAAACAGCCTTAAGCCCCAGGTACCGGATTACTGGGTAGTTCAAGGGCCCGGTAGTACTAGGAGGGAGGGGGAGAGTGTGACCCGGTTTTAGGACTAAGAATAAAGTCGTCTGGGGGTGAGGGACTTGGTGGTGATGGTGGTAATGGTGGTAGTGTAAGTGGTGATGGTCAGATGGTGGTTGTAGTGATGGTGGTAATGGTGGTAGTGTAAGTGGTGATGGTCAGATGGTGGTTGTAGTGATATTAGTCAGAGTGATGGTGGTAATGGTGGTGGTGGTAGTGATGGTGGTGGTGGTCAGATGATGGTGGTAGTGATGGTGGTAATGGTAGTTGTCCTGAATATACATACAAAATCACGTCTTAATTTATTATATACCATTTTTACATATAATTTTACAAACACTCACACACACACACACACACACACACACACACACACACACACACACACACACACACACTTATCCAGACGGTAATGGAAAATCCGATTCCTGTTGTAAAATCTGTTGTTCTCATATAAATCCCCCCCAAAATCCGTAATCTGTCCAGTCCCACAGGTGAGGACGATAGGCACAGGTGAGAAGAGCTAATTACTTTTACCTGGGGTTTTAGGTAGATACAGTAAAGCTGGTATTCTCTTTTAAAATATGGGGCTTTTCTACCTTATGTGTGTGTGGGTGGGGGTGTGGGTGGGGGTGTGGGTGGGGGATGTGTGATGGTGGGGACGTGTGTGGGTGGGACTTTGTGGGTGGGGGGGATGGTTAGGTTAGGTTAGCAGGTTACATATATTAAGAGGAGTACACAGTAATAATTGGGTCAAGGAAAAAGTCACATAGAGTTGACTTTACTATTAAATATTACGTGAATTTTGACCTTATATAGTCAAAAATATCGCACTATATGTCATCGGATCATAAGAACTATTTCACTCCACAATTACAATGTAGTCTCGTCTTTATGGCTTCCATTCCCTAATGTTATTACCATTAAAGGTCATATTCCCTTATATTTTCATCAGATTTTCGCTCATATGTCCCAGTCCCTCCTCCTCCCCCCCCCCCTTTCATCATCCATAAAGACTATATTCCCTCATACTTCTAAGGGGTTTTGGTCTCTCTGTGTCGTGGCTGAAAGAAAATGTCAACACAACTAATTTCTCTTAAGCTTGGTGACCTTTTTGACCCCTAGGTTGAGGCAGCAGCTTGGACTTAATTCCTAAGAAAAAAATCGTAAGGAGAAAAGTATTATTTTATCTTATGTTATTGATGGTGAGAACTATAGATAGGTTCTCAAAGGTTCGTAAGCTTATTTAATTTATTTTACCTTGATGTGAGAACGTATCTACCTGTCTGACTTAATCTGTTACGTTTAATTGAATTCTGAGAAGTTTATACGTTCATTTTGTGTTGTTTTTTCTTTAAGTGGTCTACTGGTCTCTTGTGATAGATAGATAGATAGATAGAGACAGAAAGGTCACTGTATAGAATATAGAGACAGATAGACAGACAGACAGACAGACAGACAGACAGACAGACAGACCTAAAGAGACGTGTTTCATGTTTACAAATAATTATATGTAAATAAATCCCCAATGCACTGTTTGCCTCAGCTTATCTCTCACCTGTAATCAGTTCTTGGTCGGGGATTTACAGGTGATTACTCGAAGTTTAAGGGATTTACAAGGCAGTTAATCCTTCTTGATGTTGTTTGGATTTAACACTTGAGTGAGTTGAGTGTGTGTAGGGAAGGAGATGTGAGTGTGTGTTTGTGTTTGAGTGTGTGTGTAGGGAAGGAGGTGTGAGTGTGTGTGTGTGTTTGAGTGTGTGTGTAGGGGGGAGGAAAATGTGTGTGTACGTGCAAGAATGAAGGTGTGTGTGTGTGTGTGTGTAGGGAGGTAGGTGTAAGTGTGTAAGTGTAGAGAGGGATATGAGTGTAAGATGAGTGTGTAGAGAGGTCAGAGAGGGAAAAGAATGAGTGGGATGTGTCGAGTGTGAGGAAATGTGAATGAGAGACGTTCCTTACACCACCTTCACACACACACACGTTCCTTTAAGAAATACTTCACGTTCTTTTAAAGCAATTTCTAAGGAGGTGTTAAACTAAATGGTGAAAGACAAATTAAATCACTTTTACGGCCACACGATGAAAGCGAACACAGCCCACCGTGTGTAAATGTCGCTTCTGAGGTAGGGGAAAAGAGGGAGGGAGAGATGGAGGGAGGGAGGGAGAGATGGAGGGAGGGAGAGAGAGATGGAGGGAGGGAGAGGGAAGGAGACGTCTTGAGAGGAGGGGCCCTGAGGCTCTTCAGTAGAAAGGTTGAATTAAATTACCTTAAAAGAATTGACGGAACCAAGAACACATTGGGGGAAGTGTTTACGGAAATGCTCTCTCTCTGTCTGTTTCTGTCTCTTTTTCTGTCTGTTTCTCACTGTCTATGTCTCTCTGTCCGTCCCTCACTGTCTGTCTGTTTGTCTTCTGTCTGTCTGTGTGTGTCTGTGTTTCGCTTTCTTCTCCCTTTCTTTCTCCTAAGTACACACACACACACACACACACACACACACACACACACACACACACACACAACCAGGAATTCCTAGAAGCCTGGAGGAGCGATTCCCAATTCCTAAATCCAGTTTGACAGTCGCCGATGAAAATTCCAACTCGTAGATATTGTCTTTGTTGAGAAAATCTGGGAAAATCTGGTCCAATTGGCGGAGATTTCCTGTGGCGTGAACTGACTGCTGTAGGGAGTGTCAGGAAGGGAGGAAATGTGAGGTAGGGAGGTAGGGAGGGAGGGAGAGAGGATGTGTGGAGAGAGAGGAATGAGGGGAGGGAGAGAAAGAGAGAGTGAGGGAGTGGCTGTGAGAGAGAGAGAGAGAGAGAGAGAGAGAGACCCTACCTCTCCTAATACCTCTGCCTCAAGACTGCCACCCGTGTAATCCCACATGTGACATATATGTATTTTATATGTAACTTACAGAACTTTTCTGTCACCGAGTCCATTTGTATGTCTGTCTTAAGGAAGTATTTTTTTCCCCACCGTCCATTACAAATTCTGTCTATTTTTTTTTTTTTTACTTGGTATTAACAAAGGGGGAACCAGGTAATAGGTGTTCACGGTCTAATCAGCCGATCTGCAGGTGTTGACATGATGACATCATTGATCACAGTTGACGTCATGCATATTTCAAGGGGGAGTAATCATTGTCGAATTCAGGTGTGTGCGTGTGTCTGTCTATCTGTCTGTCTGTCTGTCTGTCAATGGGGAGGGGAAGGGAGTTCTCGTTTTTATGATAAACTTTTTTTCTGGTTATACATATTGAGACATATATATATACCTTATACATAGGTACTTACATGTTCATTCATACATACACATACATATATATATTACCCATGTACATATCCAGGTCACAGGTGTACATAAAGACAGTCATCCTGAAATTAATTAAAGTGCACAGTCATAAATATACTTACAAATATGTGTACACTGAAAACTTGTACGTGTTCCACCTACAGCATCTCGTACACACACACACACACACACACACACACACACACACACACACACGAGGCCTGGCACACAAAGACACATGAAGGCTGCGTCCGAACTCCACCAAAGCGGGGGGTGAAGGGGGGGGAGGAGAGGGAGGCGGGAGAAAGGCGTAACAACACAACCAAAGTCAAGAATTATTCCCCCCTTCCTAATTTTGTTTTAGTTTTTCCCTAAAATAAAGAAAACATGAGTCGTGAATTTCCCTAGATTTATGTAGAATTTTTATACATATACTGATGTTTATATTGATTTCTTATTATACTGTACATGAATTAATACATATTTGGTGTATTTTTTCTACATATACGTAATTTCTATGTATATTTTATTTTTTTTTTATTACTCAAAAAATATAATGATTTTTTTTTAAAGGGAATTTTTTTTTAATTTATTTCTTGTTATTATCATTATTGTTTATTAATTATAT
>CAUDMG010000854.1:1320000-1332500 GCA_958450375.1 Homarus gammarus
GCAAAGCATTGTGGGTAACGACCTGGAAGATATGAGGGACAAGGGCGAGTTCTGAGTGGCACTTGATTGATGGCCGGAAAGGTTGGAGGGTGAGGTTGATGGTGTGTGTGTGTGTGTGTGTGTGTGTGGGTTTCCTGGGTTAAGTTCTATAGACGAGTCCTATTACCAAGTCTTATGAACAACTCTTATTATCAAGTCCTATGAAAAGTCCTATAATGAATCCTATTACCAAGTCCTATAATGAAGTCCTATGGTGAAGTCCTATCACCAAGTCCTATGGTGAAGTCCTATCACCAGGTCCTATAATGAAGTCCTATGGTGAAGTCCTATCACCAAGTCCTATAATGAAGTCCTATGGTGAAGTCCTATCACCAAGTCCTATAATGAAGTCCTATGGTCAAGCGGTCTGTATTTACTTTCACTTTATGTATTGAGGGGAAAGAGGGGAAGAGAGAAAGGGAGAGAGAGGAAAAAGAAAAAAAAGGGGAACAGAGGAGAAGGGAAAGGGGGAGAGAAGGAGAGGAGGAGGAGGAGGAGGAGGAGGAGGAGGAGGATAAACAGACCTATGAATGGGAGGGAAGAGGGAACACGATAATAGGAGTATTGAAAAGGGGAGGCAGGAGAAACAAAGATAAATGAAGGAACTGATTGAAAACGGTAGACAGGAGAGGGAATGTGGAAAGAGAAAGAGAGAAAGGAAAGAAAGAAAGTGATAGAGAGAGATAGATAAAAAGAAAGATGTGGCAGGAGAGGGAGAAGGGGGATATAGAAAGAAAGGTAGAGAGAGAGAGAGAGAGAGAGAGAGAGAGAGAGTGTGTGTGTGTGTTTGTGTGTATGTGTGTAAGGAATAAAGACAGAATGAGGAGGAGGAGAGAGATAAACGAAAATAAACAAAAAATATATGGAGAAAATGAGATAAAAATAAGAAAGATAAACTTATAATCATAAAAATAAAATCGGATAACCAACTCTCCCGTACTTGCCGCCATTGTTAATATATCACAAGATTACATATGATATAGCATGTAGTCCAATTACCCCCCTTGAGGGCTTGAGCTGGACCTTAAGATATACTCAAGTTGTAGTAGAAAGAACCCCTTAAGCGTTGACTGGAAGGTGAACAGATATATATAATCCTTCACAAAGCTAGCAAAGAAATACTGAAATATGACTTTCCACAAGAGGCCATGTTTGCGCGCCCTTTTTTGCCAATCAGCGTCCGAGTTGGAATAGAAGACCTGGAACGAGCCACTCACAGCCGGACCAAAAACGAAAAAATATAATACCAACGTCACCTATATTTCTATTGTTTATTTACGTTTTTGTGGATCTATACCGTGTCCGTGTGTGTGTGTTTGACTTAGAATTAAAGGTACGGACATATAGACAGACTTTAATTGTACGTGTTAGTTGGATATATTTCTTAAAACGATATTAAAGAGTATTTTCATGAGTTTTGTCGGGATTTTTAAGGAGTTTCTTGTATTGAAAGACGTTGTGAGGGGAGAGAGGGAAGGAGAGAGGGAGGGAAGGAAGCAAGGAGGGAAGGAAGGGAAGAGACGACAGGAGGGGAGAGAAAAGACCAAGAGAGACTGGCAGACACACAAGGAAGAAAAGTTTATAAAGAAAGATAAAATAAATATATATAAACATACTTTTACTTCCTTTGCATTTTTCCCCCATTTCAATCCCCTTCCCACCTCTTCCCTTCCCCCTTTCCTACCTCCCCTCACCTTTTCCCCTTCCTATCTCCCCTCATCCATCTCATCTCCCCCGTCTACCTCCCCTCTCACACCTCTTCCTCCCCCCCATCCCCTCTTTCCTACCTCCCCTCACCCTTCCTTCCCCTCTCACCCCCCTCTCACCCCTCTCTAGTAATTAATACCTTCACCATAAACTAAGGCTATAGAGATCAAAGCTGGACATTTATATCTTGGAATTACAGATTTGGAATACCGGGAATGGACACCAGTGATTCCAGATAATTGGTGGAGTGATGGTAGAGTAATACACACCCCGGTAAATGGGATATAGAGGAACGTTGATGATGATGAGATGGAGAATGTAGGGAGAGAAGGAGGAGGAGGAGGAGGAATGGAAGAGGGGGAATGGAAAAGGTGGGGATGATGGGATGAGATTGAGAATGTAGGGGGAGAAGGAGGAGGAGGAGGAGGAGGAATGGAAGAGGGGGAAATGAAGGGGGAGGGGAGAAGAAGGAGGAGGAGGAGGAATGGAAGAGGGGGAAATGAAGGGGGAAGGGAGAAGAAGGAGGAGGAGGAAGACATGAGAGGGAGGGGGAAATGAAGGGGGGAGGAGGAGGAGAAGGAGGATGGGAAATGATGGGAAGGGGTGATGGGAAGGAAAGAAAAGGGGATGTGAGGAAGTGGAGGAGGAGAGTTGGTGGAAGGGTATATGAAAAGAAGGGAGGAAAGGGGAAGATGTAAGAGAGAAGGAAGAGGAAGATGGAATGGGGGGAGGAAAGGAGGGAATAATGAAAAGAGAGGAAAATAAGAATGGAAGAGGAGGAGATGAAAGAGGAAGCGTGGAGACAGGATGATAAAGTTAGAGAGAGAGAGAGAGAGAGAGAGAGAGAGAGAGAGAGAGAGAGAGAGAGAGAGAGAGAGAGAGAGAAACAAAATTATCTGACTTGTTCTTCACCATCATCACCACCACCACCATCTCCACCACCATCTCCACCACCACCATCACCACCATCACCACCATTATCATCACCACCATCAAACCATCGTGAGCTCAGGAGTCGAATCACCATTGTTAACGACTCAAACGCTCGTTCCGTGGGGTCATAATCTCATCCCCTTTCTACACCAAACGACCCTTCAGTAGTTTCCACCCTTATCCAATCCTCGACCTGCTACGACCAAACCACCAATTCCATCGTTATTAACTACCCTGGGACGGTCTCTTGAGAGGGGGTAGTTCGACCATTAAGTATTATTATTGTATGTAGTTTGGTCTTGGGTGTCTCATTGTTCAAACTCAAAATTACGACTTTGAGGGAAGACGCAACTGGTGTGTGTGTGTGTGTGTGTGTGTGTGTGTGTGTGTGTGTGTGTGTGTCCTATATCATTAAAACAAATACTTATATCACTTTCTTCCCACAGGTAAAAAAATCCCGTCATTAATCAAGAGTTTCAACCAATTCTAACCTCTGTACAGGTAAGCAATAAGACTAAATTTCCTTGTGCAAGAGAATTTGTTTTTTAACTATACAATAATTAGATTTTGACGTCTAAAATTGAGATTTAAAATTAGACGAGAAATCCATCAATTGCTAAACGCTAACGACCATCTGGGTAGTTATGTTTGTCGTAGTCTAATGGGGTCATTAAGAAGTATAAGGGAGATTTATGAGGCATTTTGTTCACACACACACACACATACACACACACACACACACACACACACACACACACACACACACACACACACACATCCTTCGCGGTTCTCTCCTCACCCTCTGTTTATCATCGTATTTTTTCTTCTGTCTTGTTTATTCTGTCCGGCTTGTCATCATTTGCCTTTCTTTGACCACTCTCTCTCTCTCTCTCTCTCTCTCTCTCTCTCTCTCTCTCTCTCTCTCTCTTTCTTTGTTTCTCTTTCTCTCTCTCATCTCTTATTCTTCCCTTCTGAATATATTCTCTCCCCAGATAATTATTTATTTTCTCTAATAGTCATTTTCCCCTCTTTTTTTCCCGTCACCACCACCCTTTTCCCCTCCATCTTCCCCTGCAGGCACTCTTTTTCCCCTTATCTCCCCTTTCTTTATTTTCCTCTCTCTTTTTTCTTTACTTCAATACCTCGTCTTTTTTCCTCTTTACTCCCCTTCTTCCACCTCATTATCCCCTCCCTCCTCTCTTTACTTCCCTTCCTACCCCACTTTTCCCCTCCCTCCTTTATTTACTTCCCAACCTACCCCACTTTTTTCCCAACACCCCTCTTTTTTCCCTAACTTATCCCATTTTTTCCCCTACACCCCTCTTTTTTCCCTAACTTATCCCATTTTTTCCCCTACACCCCTCTTTTTTCCCTAACTTATCCCATTTTTTTCCCCTACACCTCTCTTTTTCCCCAACCTAATCTCCTTTTTTCCCCCGACACTCTTATTTTCTCCCCAACCTACCGCCATTTTTTTCCCCTGCATCCTTCTTTCCTCCCCACCACGACCTCCTCCATATGTCTTTGTGTACGGTCATGTTAGTTCAGCTGAGTTACGGTCACAAAAAAATTCCCTACTGAGGTACCAAGGGCCTTTACCCCCACCCCCCCCCCCCCCAACCCCCTTAACATGGACCTTTTTAGCGACCTATTGGTAGGGTTTGGGGAGGAAAGGGAGAATTTAGGGAAAGAAAGGAAGAATTTAGGGAAGAAAGGAAGAATTTAGGGGAAAGAAAGGAAGGATTTAGGGAAACATTGAATTAAGGTATTTGGGTAAAAGATCAATAAATATTGTTTAATTGGGGAAGAATTTGTGACATGATCAGGACTTAGGTTGAGAGGACAGACAGACAGGCAGACAGACTAACCAACTCGTATACCTGGTGTGGTGGTATAAATTGACCATAATAAACCAACTTATCCTAGACCGTAAAAGTTCCCAAGTCACCATTGTTTACCATGTCGGTACTTATATACCAATAGTCACCACGCAGATGTCCCGCCTCTGGGTACCCTGACATATCCAGTTTTACAGTCTCCTTCACCACTCTTCAAGCTTGTTCTGGGGATTTAAAGTCGTAAAATGATAGTAGAAATGTCTTGTTTATGTGTTAGTGGACCTTTAAAGCAATAAAACAATGCTCCGGACAGTTTCCTCTTAGCGCGGGTGGTGGACAGCTGCTGTGAGATGATGCGGGATTTATTTACCAGCGTGGACGTAGTGGTAACATCACTACCATTTGAAAACAAAATAACACTTACAGTAATATCTACGGAATATGAACTAACAACTAATGGTCGTTACACTTAATAAAAAACATTAAAGTGACTTATTTAACGATACCAAATGGAATATAAACGTAAACTAAATACTCAAGAAATACAGACGAATACTTACTCATGGTGTATTCTATGACGCCACTTCCCGACAAATCGTGACAAAAAAACATGCCAAGAAATACCAGATTTTTTCTTCAAATAAACGAATCCAACAAGTAGCTAGAGATATAGAGAAACGGATAAAGAGAATTAAAGATAGATAGACAGACAGGCAGAAGGACGGAAGTATTCAGTCATGTATCAGGTGAGGGAGGGAAGGAAAACATCGTATTATTATGAGGTAAAACTTAATTGATGACGTGACAGGTATATATTAAGGCTCAGGTAACTGCATAGGCTCACGTGACTCAGGTGTGTGTGTGTGTGTGTGTGTGTGTTGTCCGGCCCAGTGCCTATACTTATCCTTAAAGAACACACCTGGCTGGTAGGAGATAGAAGATAATTACAGGTATGGAAAGAAGGAGAGAGGAGGTAGAAGAAGAGGAGGGGGGGGGGGGTGAGGGTGCTTGGATGTACGTATGATGGTATTGACGTGTTATGTAGTGTTATTAATTACGTGGTCTGTTTGGGTCCTGGTTCTTCAGGTAGAGTTATGAGTTACTGTTAATGTTGTTAGTGTTGTTATTTTGATGTTATTGTTGTTGTTGTTATGTTTATTAGTTGTGATAATTTATTCTTTTAAATATGAATTAATTATTTGTCTATTTCTCTCTAGTTTATACGGTGCATATATATATTTTTTAAATAATTTATCTACACATTTAACTATTTTCTTATTTTACCTACCTACCTTACCTGCCTACCTACACTACCTACCTTACCTGCCTACACTACACTACCTACACTACACTACCTACACTACACTACCTACACTACACTACCTACCAACACTACCTACCATCTTACCTACCTTACCTACTTGCCTTACCTACCTACACTACACTACCTACACTATACTACCTACCAACACTACCTACCATCTTACCTACCTTACCTACCTATTTCATTACCTGTTGACCTATATGACCCCCCTAAGTGCACAAACACCTATTTTAGTATTTTCTTTGTGGTAATAATCCTAACTCAGAGAGGAACTGTGGTGGTGGTGGTGGTGGCGGGCGTGACTTATCTACCGTGACGAGGTCGTAAAATAATGTGTTTTGGGGAAGGAAGGGACGGGACAAATTTTCCAGGTGCTAGACTTTACCGTTTGTGGGTGTAACCGACGTAAACAAAAAAATTCGGCGGGAGTTTATGGGACTGTGATGTGTAATTTATTTAATTATTTTGTTTTGTTTTTATTTATATGTTTGACTCATATACATAAACTGCATGACGCTCCTTTGATTCAGTCCTTAAATACGTGTGTCATTAAATTTAGTTCGATTATTTTTTTTATTATATTTTTTTTAGAATCTCTGTATCTTTCTCTCTTTTTCTTTCTGTTTCCTTTTTATTTTTTTCTCTCTTGATTCTTTCTCCCACCCTCTTATTATTATTATTATTATTATTGTTGTTATTCCTACTATATTATCAACTCAAACTATTTTCCTTTCTTTCTTCTACTTACCAACCTCCTGTGAAGTCAACGTGTGTACATTTATTCTCGAAAACACAATCATTCCTTGACCTTTCCATTTCCTTTCCCACATTAAACTTTATCCTAGAAAACAGCACGATAACATGATTCTACATTTCCAAGTATTAGGTTTTGTTAGAGTGAGTTTGTAAATACTTAACAAAAGAGGAAAATTTCTGGTAAGAGTAATTTACAGTCGATCGCACACCAATGTAAGGAAACTGTCTTGGTTCAGAGAGGAAACTTTGCTACAGGAAATTTCAACCTTTGATATTACACTCAGAGATCGTGGACACCTCACGTAATTAACCTTCTTACTCTATCTGTCATTTCTCAGTTCTTCTTCAACACTATAACCAAACCCATTAAAGTTACCTGCCGAACCTCTGCCACTGTGATTGATCATATTTTAGCTAACAACACCCCTAACAACCTTGCAAGTGGTTTATAACAGTGTCTCAGATCACTACCCACTTTTGGACATGTATAAAACAGCCACAAGATTTAAAAGGTCAAGTTAAGTTATAATAAAGTACAGAGACTATTGCGCCGACAGCTTAATGGATGCTAAGTGGGATCTTGTCTATGCCTCCGACAACCCTATAAGAGGATTTGGTTCAACTTCTCCTGCTCCTTCAGCCTCTGTTCAGATAAACGTTTCCCCTCTCAAAACAAAGAAAAAATATATATCTATCTACAAACCTAACCTAACCTAACCTAACCTAACCTAACCTAACCACGTCAATGATTACTTTGTCAATGTTGTCAGGAATCTTGCTGATAACATTCTCTCTCCACACACACACACACACACACACACACACACACACACACACTTACCCCCCACACACTTACACACAGACACACGCCCAGACTTACACACACACACACTTACATACACACACTTATACACACACACACACACACACACAGACTTACCCTCCACACACACTTACACACATACACTCACACACTCACACACCTCCTCTATACTAAGAACACCTGTTAATTATTCACCTTTACGAGTACACACGAACCTTTTAGATGATATAAAGTGACTTTTACTGAATACATCAACTGAGTGTTATTCTTATATATGATTTGACGCCATAAGAACACACGTACCACTTAAGCGCCACGATCAAATAAGCTGTGTGGAGCAGGAGGTGGAGGGGGGGTAGGAGGGGGGGGAGCAGAAGAGGAGAGGGCGAGGAGGAAAAAAAGACGGGGGAGGGAGAGGTAGGAGGTTGGATGAGGGGGTAGAGAGGACGGAGAAGAAGGGGACGAGAAGAGGAAGAGGGGAGATAGATAGTAGGAATTAAATATAGGATAGGAGAACGAGAGGGGGGAAAGAAGGGGGGAGAATGAGGAGGAGGAGGAGGAACACTCAATCGATCCTCTATATCTCTTTATGACTGTATTGTTATTTCAATCCTATATTGTGTGGTGTTGGATCGTAAATATGTCGGATTGGATTCCCTTTCTTTCGCCTTTAGTCTTTCGTTGTATGTGTGTGTGTGTGTGTGTGATAGAAGACATATATGACCATGTGTAATGAAACGATTAATAATAATAAACACTGAATGACTGGTAATAAATACGTCAAGAGAGAGAGAGAGAGAGAGAGAGAGAGAGAGAGAGAGAGAGAGAGAGAGAGAGGTGATAATCTGTATATATGACCCTTACACCTGTGTGAATACCTCTCATTAGTGACACAGGTGTACTTGGATCTATCACAGGTGTGGTGTAATAAAGAACACATTTAATGAGAGAGAGACAGAGACAAAGACTGATAGGTAGAGAGAGAGAGAGAGAGAGAGAGAGAGAGAGAGAGAGAGAGAGAGAAAAAAAAAACATATATAGTTTCCTGTGCTAACACCTAATGCTTTACCGTGTGTGTGTGTGTGTGTGTGTGTGTGTGTGTGTAAAGATGTGTCAGTAAAACAGCACATGTGTAAGGTTACTGGTCAACATCTGACTCCCGTAACAGGTGTGAGCACATTTTTCACACCTGTAGAGCTGTCGGGGGGGGGGGGGGGGAAGGGGGGGTGATGGATGGTGGGTTAATTAACTTGTGGGAGAGGCAGGTGTGGGATGAGGTAGGGAGTCACCTGCTGCAACTCTATTAATAAACCGTTTATTATTATTATTATTATTATTATTACACACACACACACACACACATACACACACACACATACACACACACACACACACACACACACAAAGATACATAGCTATATAGTTGGACATATAGATAGATAGATAGATAGATAGATAGATAGATAGATAGAATAAAAACTGCGAGAAAGGAGAAAGAGGATGAGAATGAAAGGGAATGAGATAAATTACGATAACTGAGAAAAAAAAGGAAGAAGAAAGGAAATAGAATAATTCACAAGAGAAAAAGAAAGAAGAGAGGAATTAAGACAATGTAAAGAGTGAAGAAAGAGGACGCAAAGGAAGAGAGAAAACGACTAGAAAATCACGAGAAAATAGAAAAAAGAGGAAGACGTGTATAATGAAAATAACTCACAACGAATAGGGAAGAGCAAACGAAAGAGGAGAGGAAATAAGAGTAAGGGATGGAGAAAGAGAGACTAGACGTGGTAGCCAAAGCGTGACATGTTAAGACCTAGTACAGTATATTCTCAAGGAGTACCCCAAGGCGTGCGTCCTACTAAGAATGTTAATGACGTGTCGGGTGGTGTTACAACAAGACACCGTGACTCCTACACTTAAGTTTAATGGTTGCTTGTGCTGTGTACTATACCCACACCACCCCGTAATATATTTATAGGCCTATGACGTCATACACAAGCGTAGGATGATGCGTAGGACTAGATGATGTTATGCACACACACACACACACACACACACACACACACCATTTCCCCTCTCACACCCCTCGTATGCACCCGATAGTGAGTGACATTACAAACACACGTGACAGACACACATGACAGACCATGACACTATGTAGGCCTACCGATATACGTCACGGAACCTTCATAAGTAGGTTAGGTAAGGCAGGCAGGCAGGTCGGCAGGTTGTATAGAGCTGCAGTAAAGGACAGGTAATTTAGAGGGTAAGGACCAAATGATCGAGGGAATTAGCATGCAAAATCCATATACGTGACCTTTGACCTGTGGGGTAGTATAGGGGGAGGGGAGGTAGGTGTGATTTGGGGGGGTGGATGGATGGGGGGTGAGGGTGGAGGAGAGGTGTATCATAGAGGCAGAAGAGAGAGATGAAGAGGAGGGGGGGTTCGAAATTAGAGAGGGGAGGGGGACAGAGGGAAGAGGGGGGGAGAAGAAGGGAAACAGAGAGGTGAGGAGAGTAGGACTGAGATGTAAAGAGGGGGAGAAGAGGAAGAAAGGGAGAGCGAGAGACGGGAACAGGGAGAGAAAGAGACGGGAAGAGAGAGAGAAAGGGAGAGAGGGAAAGGGAGAGAGGGAAAAAGAGGGAGAAGGAAAGGGAGTGGGAGAAGGAAAGAAGAGGAGGGAGGGAGAGCGAAGGAGAGAAGGAAAGGAGAGGGGGGATAAGAAGAGAGAGAGAGGGGAAGGAAGAGGGAGAGAGAGAGAGAAAAAAGAGATGGAGGGGTAGAGAGAGGGATAAAGAGGGAGAGAGGGAGAAAGAGGGAGAGAGAGATGGAGGGGGCGAGGTGCAGTGGGTGGTTGTTTGTGTTTTAATGAAGGTAATTACTTTGTTTATTCAGTAGTTTGGCCACATTTAAAAGGTCACATACCTGGTAGTTCTGTATATCACCCCCCCCTCCTCCGTAATTACTGTGATCCAGATAGGTAGATGTCTGTCTGTCTGTCTGTCTGTCTGTCTGTTTCTCTCTCTCTCTCTCTCTCTCTCTCTCTCTCTCTCTCTCTCTCTCTCTCTCTCTCTCTCTCCTACAAAACAGAAACAAAAGACAATAAGTGAATAAAAGCGTGAATGAGTGAGTGAGTGAGTGAGTGAGTGAGTGAGTGAGTGTGTAACAAGGAATAAGGGCGTAAAATGATGCCCCTCACAACAGTAACTTGAGTATATGTGTACCACTACACCCTTGGTACACACACACACACACACACACACACACACACACACACACACATACGCACATACACACACACACACACACACACACACACACACGTCTTCCTTACCCCTTCTTCTTATCCATGCTCTTCCCTCTTCTCTTCTTCTTCTTCTTCTTCTTCTTCTTCTACATCATCTTCATCTCTTCCTTTTCCCTTCTCCTGCCATCCTTTTCACCTCTTCATATTTACTTCTTCCTATTTTCCTCTTCTCTTCCTTTCCCCCCTCCCTCTCTCCCTTCCTTCCTCCCTGTCTTTCCTCTTTCCTCTTCCTCTTCTTCCTCCTCTCACCTCCCCTCATTACCCCTTCCCCCCTCATTCTCCTCTTCCACTTATCTCTCCCCCTCCCTTCCTCCCTCCATTCCTCTTCCCCCCTTCCTCTTCTTCTCCTCCCCTCCCCCTCTACAGACGGGACACAGCTGGGCAGTGCCACCTGACACTCACAGTGGCACCCAGCGTAGGGTCGTGTGTGTGCTTCTTGTGCCACTATACACATGTACACGTGTTCTGCCAGTACATACACGTAGTACACACACGTACACATGGGTTTTTCCAGTACACATAGAATAATGAATTACTAGATATGTATGAAAGGTTTTAAGCTTACTTCACACACACACACACACACACACACACACACACACACACACGGTAAAGCAATAACAAGTGTTGGCAGTGTGAAAAAAAGAGAGAGAGACCAGACCTCTCTCATCCATCACACTACTCTTTCTCTTTCTCTCTCTCTCTCTCTCTCTTTATCTCTCTCTCTCTCTCTCTCTCTCTCCCTCTCTCTGAAGATAGAAAAGTAAGAGAGTGTGTGTGTGTGTGTGTGTGTGTGTGTGTGTGTGTGTGTGTGTGTGATATTCCTATAATTGAAGGCCCTATATCAGACATGTAACAAGTTAATTAATACCTGTGACTGACCTGTAAACCTACCTGTGATTAAATGACCTGTATCTACCTGTGATTAAATGACCTGTGGGGTGACTTGGTGGGTGAGTAACGGAGCAGAAGCGACCCTAGTAACCTGGTGACCGTCACACACCGTCACGCACGACAGTCACACCACATAACACTTAGTGAGGCAAGGTGTAGGGTGACGGGGGGGGGGGGAGGGGGGAGGGGAGAGGGAGGATTTAGAGGGAAGAGGGGGGGAGGTGAGGAGAGAGGAGATTTAGGGATGAAGGGTAAGGGAGATGGAGAGAGAGAGAGAGAGAGAGAGAGAGAGAGAGAAAGAGAGAGAGAGTCAGTGTCACAGTGTCATATGTCACCCGCGCCTTTGTTCCCTCGTCCGCCTGAGTGTCAAGGCGTGTGTGTGTGTGCGCGCGCGCTTGTGTGTGTGTTTGTGTGTGTGTGTGTATTTTTGTACATATGTGTGTGTATATCATGTCTCCTTTGAATGGGATTAAGATTGACAACTAACCCGTATTTAAAAATATATTCCTCTCGTGTACATTATGGTAATTCCGGGTTAGGTTAGGTTAGGTTAGGTTAGGGTCTGAGATGATAATATTTTTTTTTTTGTCCTTTTGTTTTCTGTTTTTACTATATTCGTTTTTTCTTTCTTTCTTTCTTTCTTTCCCTTTTCTCCCCTAAATGTCTCCCAGGGTAGGGATTTTCCCCTAGGGCAGAGGACTCCTGACATATGCCGCACGCAAGGACACAGATGGTCTCCTCCTCCTCCTCCTCCTCTCTTCCCCCTCCTTCTTTTCCTCCTACCCCCCTCTCTTCCCCCTCCTACACCTCCTTCACCCCCCTCTTCCCCCTCCTACACCTCCTTCACCTCCCCTCTTCCCCCTCCTACTCCTCCTTCA
>CAUDMG010000854.1:1337500-1340000 GCA_958450375.1 Homarus gammarus
CTACTACGACTACTACTACTACTACTACTACCCATCACCTCCAGGTAACTAACGAATGACCAGGTATTAATGAGCGAGAACTAATTTACACCTGCAGTTAACACACAATAAACTACGTGAACCACTACTCTAATGACGTGGTTAAGTATATACCTGTATCTCCATCTACCATTAAATAATTAAGGTATATATCCGGTTGAGATGATATACAGTACACACAGGAAATTATTTTAATGATCTGTTTTGGTTAATTTTTTTTTTTTTCGGTAGGGGGGTCGGTGGGGGGGGGGAGAGGTGGGGGGGTGAGAGGGGGGTGAGAGGGGGGTGGGGGTGAGAGGGGGGGTGGGGGGTGAGGTAAATACACCTGTTTGAGTGAATGTCTTGGTTGGTGGAGAGAGAGAGAGAGAGAGAGAAATGTAATTACGTGTCTCTCTCTCTCTCTTTCTCTCTTTCTCTCTCTCTCTCTTTCTCTCTCTCTCTCTCTCTCTCTCTCTCTCTCTCTCTCTCAGTGGCCGGACATTCTTAAGACCTCAGCGTAACAAAGCGTATTGCCATCACTCCAGCGTAAATAATGACGCATTTTGGGCCTTGCGTATTGCGTCAATATTCTACTGGTCACCACTCGCTGTAACACAAACCGGATGTGAACTGTAACGAAGGTCAGTCACTTGGAGTTAGGATACAGATTTTCTTGGTTGATATATTTTTTGCCTTCTTCCCAGATTTATTTAAAAGTTTGTACGTTTCTTTGTCTCCAGATTAAAAAATAAATATTCACAGATTTAATTATTTACTGATTGTTTATTATTATCAAATTTCAGATTTTTCAAAATTTTCCTTAGAATTTCAGATTTTTCCAATTTTTCCCTAGATTTTCAGATTTTTCCAATTTTTCCCTAGATTTTCAGATTTTTCCAATTTTTCCCTAGATTTTCAGATTTTTCCAATTTTTCCCTAGATTTTCAGAATTATTCGTGATTTTAAAATAAACTCTAATTTTAATAACAAAACTAACAAAAAAAAAGATAAAATTATGGGAAATTATAGAGGAAAGTTATAATTCATCAAGAGAAACCCACACATCATTTGTTGACCATTTCCTGATTCTCCAACCCGGAAATAAGCACTTAGAGGGACCGTTTTGTTTACATACACCACTACACAACACGTATTTATCTCCCTTATATCTATGCTTATGGAGGTGACAAAGGAACTTATTTATAGCCTGTTTACAATACCAATTTTCACCAGTTATAATGATTTTAACACATTGGGTGGGTCTATAAGGCTTGTTTACAATGGTCAATACACAACCCTGGTTTAACTTGTGCGAGGTTGTGTACGGATGTCGGGCGCCTGTTAGTCCATCCACGGATGTTGGGGTGACGTGTGTGTGTGTGTGTGTCTGTTTTTGCGTGTTTGTGTATTTGTGACATCTGTGTGTGTGT
Organism: Homarus gammarus; assembly: GCA_958450375.1. Taxonomy (NCBI): domain Eukaryota; kingdom Metazoa; phylum Arthropoda; class Malacostraca; order Decapoda; family Nephropidae; genus Homarus; species Homarus gammarus. Next base: position 1,338,949 of record CAUDMG010000854.1, read on the forward strand.
GTGTGTGTGTGTGTGTGTGTGTGTGTGTCTGTTTTTGCGTGTTTGTGTATTTGTGACATCTGTGTGTGTGTGTGTGTGTGTGTGTGTCTGTTTTTTGCGTGTTTGTGTATTTGTGACGTCTGTGTGTGTGTGTGTGTGTGTCTGTTTTGCCTTTTTGTGTGTGTGTGTGTCTGTTTTGCGTGTTTGTGTATTTGTGACGTCTTCGCGCGCGTGTGTGTGTGTGTATGTGTCTGTTTTTGCGTGTTTGTGTATTTGTGACGTGTAATAATAATAATAATAATAATAAACGGTTCATTAATAGAGTTGCAGCCGGTGGCTGAAAATATACAGACTTACATTTGATTTAGACATAATGATATAATATGCATTGAATACATTTACAGGGCTGTACAGTACATAAATCAGGAGTTGTTTGTTATTTTAACAATAGATGGGATGGTGCTGTTCTTATATCTATCGGTGCGGGCTCTTATGGGCTGAATTTTGTTGTAGTGGCGGACTGCGCGAGTTGGGTGGGGGGCTGCAGGTGGCAGGAGGTGGCGATGGCGAGGGTGGTGCAGTAGACCACGGCCAAACCTTTCCAGTGCTTGGTGGTGGAGGTCACTGAGGGATGGCATTTCCAGGGTGGAGAGAGCGTTGGTGTAGCCAGAGTAGTGTGCGCCGAGCATGATTCTGCAGGCCCTTTTCTGTACCTTCTCTAGCTGACGTTGTTGGGTGGAGTTGAGAGAAGACGACCAGGCTGGTGACGCATACGTTAGTTTGGGGAGAATAAAGGCGTTGTAGATGGTCCTCAGCTCTGGCGTGGGTGTCCCAAGTGACCTAAGTCTTCGTAGCATGTAGAGACGGTACGAGGCTGCCTTGACTGTGTTATTTACATGTGTGTGTGTGTGTGTGTTTGTGTATGTATGTATGTGTCTGTTTTTGCGTGTTTGTGTATTTGTGACGTGTGTGTGTGTGTGTGTGTGTGTGTGTGTGCGCGCGTAAAGGTAAAGTGTATAGGTAAGGTCAAAGGGTAAAGAGTTATGGGTAAGTCACACAGGTAAAGGCAGGTG
>CAUDMG010000854.1:1347500-1350000 GCA_958450375.1 Homarus gammarus
CTCTTCCTTCCTTCCTTCCTTCCTTCCTTCCTTCCTAACTCTTCTTCTAACCCTACCCTTCCTCCTCCTTACCCACCACCTCCCTCCATCTCTCCCCCTCCTCCTTTCTTTCCTCCTTTTCCTCCTCCTTTCCGCCCCTCTTTCCTTCTTTCCTCCTCTCCTCTTCCTCTTCCTCCTCCTCTTCTCTCACTGTACCTACCTCTTTGTTTTCCACCTCTGGTCATTCCAGTACACTTCACACCGCTTAATCGACTAACCAATTCCCCCCTCCCCCCATTTTCCCCTTCCCTCCCCCCCCCTCCCTATTATAACCCTTCACCCTAGTACCTATTTCTCTCTCCCAACACCCATCTTCAATAACCTATTTCCCTATTTACACATAAACACACATACACTAAACCCATGAATCAAAATAGGGAAAGGAGGGTGTAGATAATAGGTGGAAATCAGACCCCCCCCCCTTTCCCTATTATTCGATTAAGCGATGTGTGGTCAAATTGGTCAATAGTGTGTCTGAATAGGGGCTTCCTCCGTCCACCCTATTCAAGAGATGACGGTAAAAATGTATCTATTTAACGTATGCTCTCTTTAAAATCTCTCTCTCTCTCTCTCTCTCTCTCTCTCTCTCTCTCTCTCTCTCTCTCTCTCTCTCTCTCTCTTCGTCTTTTATTTAGTCTCGTTGTTAATGGTCAGTCTTTTTTACTTACTCTCTATTGTCTTAGCTTTTGGACCTATTGAGGAGGGGGGAGGGGGAGGGGGGAGGGGTGAGGGGGGAGGGGTGAGGAGAGAGGAAGAGATTTCGTGGCTTCGTGGTTTCATATATGTGTGTGTGTGTGTGTGTGTGCGTGTGTGTGTGTGTGTGTGTCGAAGTGTTGAATAAATTTGCTCTTTGGGATTCGGGAAGGGGGGGAGGGAGGGGGGGGAGGGGGGGGAGGGGGGGAGGGGGGTAGATCTACTGTTCACCTTCCTTCGTCTTTACCTTCCCTCTCTCCTCCTCCCCCCCCCTCCCTTCTCCCCCCTCTCTCCCTCTCCTCTCCCCCCTTCCTTTTCTCTCTCTCTCTTATCACCCCCACTTCCTCCTCCTCCCCCCTCCCCCCCTCCTCCCCCCTCCTCCTCCTCCTCCCCCCTCCTCCCCCCTCCTCCTCCTCCCCCTCCTCCTCCTCCCCCCTACTATAAGAAAACAGGGGAAAAAATTATCCTCAAGTGGCCTCGCCTTTTTTCCCTCCCTTAAGTCTATTGTTCTTGTCCCGTAAATGACCACAGGGAAAAAACCCTAGCGCACACTTCATCCCCTATATTTTTCCCCTAGTTTTTCCCTACCAATCTTCCCTTTTCCCCTTCTCCCTTTTATATTCAAGGCTTTAGGGAATTATGTTGTATGTGTCCACTGAGGGAGAGAGAGAGAGAGAGAGAGAGAGAGAGAGAGAGAGAGAGAGAGAGAGAGAGAGAGAAGAGAAACAGGGAGAGTAAAAAAAATATAGTAAAATTAGATATGAAATAGATATAAACAAGAGCAGGAAGGGGAAAAGGAAGCGATAAAAGAGGAGGAAGAGAAGAAGGAATAGAAGGAGGAGAAGGTGGAAGAGAAGAAGAAAAGGAGGAGGAGGAGGAGGAGGAGGAGGAGACTGTAATGGCTAGCTATCGTGTATAATATATTGCGAATGTTTTTTTTGTTTTTTTTTGTCCCCCTTTCTGTCCCATTGCGTACATGCGTCTTCAACTCTACGCAACGTAAGGGTCATAGAGGAGGCGTAAGAATGGGTTAGGTTAGTTTTTTTTTTGGGGGGGTGGGGTGTAATTTTTGGGGGTGTGGGGTATTGCAGTGGAGGGGGGAGAGGGAGGAGAGGGGAAGGAGTGGGGGGGGGGGTAGATGGGAAGAAATAGGAGGAGGAGGAGGAGGAAGAGAGACTGGAGAGAGAGAGAGGAATTTGTATTTTTCTACTCTATCTCATTCCCCTGTCCTTCTCTTCTACTCTTTCTCTTCTCTTTTCTCTCCCTCCCTTTCTTTCCTCTCTCTCTCTCTCTCTCTCTCTCTCTCTCTCTCTCTCTCTCTCTCTCTCTCCTTAAATTTATCAGTCACTCTCTATAACAACACCTTCCCTTGACTATATAACTAACCCAATCTACCTTTGTTATTGGCGTCAATATAACAACTCATATATCACAGGTAAATAATATACATTACACCTGGATATATAAAGAAAATTGAGGTATTCATCATCGTTTTTCTTACCTGTAATTATTTAATGAGTGATGGTGCTTCTACCTGTATAGTAAAGGTGTGTGTGTGTGTGTGTGTGTGTGTACAGACAGAGATTAAATTTACACATAGAGGAGGATATAAGTACCTGTACACGCGAGAGAGAGAGAGAGAGAGAGAGAGAGAGAGAGAGAGAGAGAGAGAGAGAGATTAAAGACACAATAACCAACACAAAAGAAACAGCAAACAGTGACTTCAGATTTTCCGAAACATCGTAAATGACTTTGTAGTTTGTAAAGG
>CAUDMG010000854.1:1352500-1365000 GCA_958450375.1 Homarus gammarus
ACAGGAGGGATGGGAGGGAGCGAGAGGGGAGGGAAAAAGGAGAGGGAAGGGAGAGGGAAGGGAGAGGGATAAGGAGTAAGGAGGATAAGAGTTTAGGGATGAAGAGGAGATGAACGAAAATGGTCAGGAGTCAAAGATGGTGAGAGGTGAGGTTTCTCTCTCCTTTTCCTCTCTTCCTTCCTCTGTCTTACTCTCTTCTCCTTCTCATCTTTTCTCCTATTTCCCTCTCTCCCTCTCACCCTTCCCTCTCCCTCTTCCCCATCACAATCCAATGTAATACCCCCGCCCCCCCTCTTCTTCCCTCTCATTGCCACTACGAGCAATAAGAAACGCCTGGCTCTCCCCTCCTTCCCTTCAATGCCAGTACGAGCAATGAGCATCGCCTGGCTCTCACTTCCCCTCAGTGGCACGTCAGGGGTATCACATGTACCCGCACGTTCTCCCACACCAGGGTCGCCTTCCCTTCTTCAGGCGGGTACTGGCACCCTCCCCCCTCCCACTCCATCATCCCTCTCTACCCCTCTTCCCTCTCCCCATTCCATTATCCCTTTCTACCCCTCTTCTCTCCCTCAACTATCCTTCCCTCTTCCCTCCCCGTGGAAAGAAGGTCAAGAGGAAGGAGGAAAGGAATAAGTAGAGGAAAGGAGGGAGAGGGGGAGGAACGGAGGGGAAGGAGGAAGGATGGAGAGAAGAGAGGGAAGGGTGAGAGAGAGAGAGAGAGAGAGAGAGAGAGAGAGAGAGAGAGAGAGAGCAGAAGCGTGGCTCAACTCTCCTGCGGTTCTATTTTTTTTTTACCGCTGGTGGATCGAGTGACAGGTCGTGGCTGCGGGTAATGGCTCGCGACGCATGCGGTTAGAAGGATGCCACGGTCTGCGGGCGGTGTGGCACGGTTTCATTTACGGCATGAAGAGAGCTGCGGTCCGACTTGATAATCAACAGTTAGTGAGCGGATAACCTGCGGTTTGTTGTTTGCGGTAGCTCCTGGGTGTGGCCTGAGAATACGCGGTCAGTAGGGCGGCGGATAGGGGGGGGGGGGGGTTTGGTTGCGGTTATGATGCTATGTCGCGGTTGGCTGGGGATGAGACTGTGATTGCGGTTATTTGAATAGGAAACCCGCGAGCTTGTTGTTGCGGTTAACGGGACGGGAAAACTAGAGAGGAGGCGTGACCTTGTAGGGATTGTGTCCTGTCGGGATTGTGTCTTTGTCGGGATTGTGTCCTTGTCGGGATTGTGTCCTGTCGGGATTGTGTCCTTGTCGGGATTGTGTCCTGTCGGGATTGTGTTCTGTCGGGATTGTGTTCTGTTGGGATTGTGTCCTGTCGGGATTGTGACCTTCGTATTGGCCAGAACACAATACATACACTCACCCTGGAGCATCATAGACAGGTTTAGACAGGCTGAGTCTTATATCCCGTCTGTCTACCTCTGACGTCACTAACTCAGACAGGTTTAGACGGGATGAGTAATATATCCCGTCTATTTATCTCTGACGTCACTATCTCAGACAGGTTTAGACAGGATGAATTTTATATCCTGTCTAATTTTGATTCAATGTCACGTATCAGACAGGTGTAGACAGGAAGCGTAAAAAAACAGTTTTTTTTTTAGCGACAGACAGATAGTGAGGATAATTTCACATTACACACACACACACACACACACACACACACACACACACACATACACACACACACACACACACACACACACATACACACTGTCACCTGAATGGAAAATCGAATTTATGTCCTTTGCATTTCTCAACACAACACGATGACCATTATTCCAACACCAGGTTAGGTTAGGTTAGGTTAGGTTAGGTTAGGTCAGGTTAGGTCAGGTTAGGTCAGGTCGAATACTTAATCACTCAGACTAACTCATCAAGTGATTCAGTGATTCGTCTCTTCTGATTGGTCCAGTGATTGATAAGTTCTGATTGGTCCAGTGATTGATAAGCACTGATTGGTCCAGTGATTGATAAGTTCTGATTGGTCCAGTGATTGATAAGTTCTGATTGGTCGAGTGATTGATTGGGCTAAATGGACTCAGTGATTGATGACGAGTCCCTCAGGTGAGTGTGAGAGTGATTACGTCTTCATAGAGGAAGGTAGAGGCAGGTAGCGTGTATTCCTTCTTTCTTTCTTTCTTTCTTTCTTTCTGTCTACCCTTTCTTTCTCTCTCTCTATCTCTCTCTCTCTCTCTCTCTCTCTCTCTCTCTCTCTCTCTCTCTCTCTCTGTCTCTCTCTCTCTCTCTCTCTCTCTCTCTCTCTCTCTCCTAAATAAATAAACACTGAATCACTGACTCATGAGTATTGGCCGAGATGAGTCACCCTACGATGAGTCACTAAGGTCATGACTCCTGAATAGTTAAGATGACTCACTCGTTGACCCATTAATGAATAAAATGACTAAATTATCCCCCCCCCCACACTCTTCAGCCCCCCCCCCACACCCCCCCAACACCCCCACAAACCCATGAACAAGCAGGAGGAGGGGAGAGAGGGGAGGGGGGGGGGAGATGAATCACTGCAGCTGTGAATTAATCTGAGTAAGCCTGAATGAACACCCAGAACAAAGATGTAGTAAATATGAAGAACAGATTACTCATACCTGAAGAACTTTTAAGATGTGGTGGGTGAGTGGGGTGGGGTTGGGTGGGGTGGGGTTGAGGTGGGGTGGGGTGGGGTGGGGTGGGGTGGGGTGGGGTGGGGTGGGGTGGGGTTGGGTGGGGTGGGGTTGGGTGGGGTGGGGTGGGGTGGGGTGGTGTGGGGTGGGGTTGGGGTGGGGTGGGGTGGGGTTGAAGGTGTGGGTTGGTGGGTGGCTTAAAGGTGTGGATGGGTTGCTATGGGTGGGTAGGTGGATGGGAGAAGGTAAGAAAGAGGAGAAATGGGGGATGGGGAGGAGGTAGAGGTGATGGATGTGTTTATGGGGGGGATTGAGTATGTTATGGGTGAAGGTGATGGGGAAGGGGTGGTGGTAGTGGTAGAACTGAGAACTGGGGAGAGATGTGATGGGGGAGGAATGGGTTATTGGGGGAATTATAAAGTTGGAGATGTGAGGAAAGGGGGATGGGGGGATGGGGGGATGGGGGAGGAATTTGAAGTTTTGGGGTAGGGGTTAGAAAGAGGGAGGGGAGGTGGGGGCAGGGTGTAGGGGAAAGGAGGAGGGAAGGGGGAGGAGAGGGGGTAGGGAGGGGATGAGTGTGTCCACGAGCATCTGTGACTCATGACTCACATATGTAGAGAGAGAGAGAGAGAGAGAGAGAGAGAGAGAGAGAGAGAGAGAGAGAGAGAGAGAGAGAGAGAGAGAGAGAGAGATAAAATACACATTATCAACACTACTAACCAAAACAACAACACACAAACAATCATATTCAACAACAACAACAACAACCATCACCATTCCACTAAGCCAAAAATAAATAAAAACAAAATCAATTAAAAATAAAAATTCTGATGTTCCTAAATTACGAGAATCAAGTATATATAAAAAAACTAAGAATAGATAAAAAGAATAGAAGGAAAAGATAAGAGACTGTGTTTAAAATGTAAAGAAAGAAAAACGATAAGTTGCTAAGTTCAGAATTTAGCCACTCGGGGTCCAGTGTTCCCAGTCGATATAAAGACATAACGGGTCATAACTCTTAAATATATTGAGGGAAAATACTCATTATTGGACTAGTGTGAGATCCCGTTTGGTTACACCCACTTACCAAATTTCATTAACATTCATTGGTATTTCTTTAAGTTTCACGTGGACAAGATCCCTGGACGTCCGGAGGCAAACACAAACGGACGAACGGATATTTTTTTTTTGTCCTACGTTTCTTGCATCTTACACATGATGCAAAAAAAAATCCTTGTTCTAGATCTATCAACTAGAAAGCTCTCCAAGGTAACTGGGCCAATCAGAGAATCCAGTCACTGTATCGGATCACTCAAGAAACTAGAACACGATTGTTTTAAGACGGTGTTCAGAAATTTATGTTGGGTAAGATCAGGGTTGGCATAACTTTAGGACACTTTAGCCTTGAAGGAACACACTATTCACCCTGGCATGAAGATCAAATCGTTTATCTGTAAGAGGGTGACGCTTACTGGTCGTTGGAGGAATTGAATTTAATAGATTCTGTCACATTTAGTTATGAGGATACCAGCGGGGTGAGAGGTCAAATGTTCCTTTCAATATCTCCATAAATTTCTAACTCTTCTTTATAGAATTCAATAGGTATCTTCTCGTTCCCATGGCTAATATACTCACCAAATTCCATACAATTATCTACTAAAGCTTGAGAGACAGAGCTTGGATAAACCCTCAAACCGAAATTAATTCTCATGGAAGGGGGGGGAGGGGGCTACTCCATTAGGCATCATGATATAAAAAACAAAAAATACAAGTTGTGAGAACCCTCGGGATGGCAACGACTGTTATGAGTGGTTCACACGGAGGAGGCGAAGCAGGTGAAGTGATCCCCTCGTGCAGGTGAAGTGATACCTGAGCAATAAGCCAGCAATAAGAGGAAATTAGGTGTCAGGTAACCATGTATTTTGGTGTCAACTCAGGCCATGAAGCGACCACTGGCTCGTGACGCTACACCCTCGTTAATGATACTCTCCCTCCTCCTGTTGCTACTGTTACCTGCTACTGCTCTCTGTTATTGTTGCTACTGCTCCCTGTTGCTGTTGCTACTGCTCCCTGTTACTTTTGCTACTGTTCCCTTACTGCTGTTGCTACTACCCCTTCCTACTGTTGCTACTACCCTTCCTACTGTTGCTACTACCCTTCATACCGTTGCTACTGCATCTTCCTACCGTTGCCACTACCCCTCCTACCGTTGCCACTACACTTCCTACCGTTGCTACTACCCTTCCTACCGTTGCCACTACCCTTCCTACTGTTGCTACTACCCTTCATACCGTTGCTACTACATCTTCCTACCGTTGCCACTACCCCTTCCTACCGTTTCCACTACCCTTCCTACCGTTGCTACTACTCCTTCCTACCGTTGCCACTACCCCTTCCTACCGTTGTTACTACCCCTTCCTACCGTTGCTACTACTCCTTCCTACCGTTGCCACTACCCCTTCCTACCGTTGCTACTACCCCTTCCTACCGTTGCTACTACTCCTTCCTACCGTTGCCACTACCCCTTCCTACCGTTGCTACTACCCCTTCCTACCGTTGCCACTACCCCTTCCTACCGTTACCACTACCCCTTCCTACCGTTGCCACTACCCCTTCCTATCGTTGCTACTACCCTTCCTACCGTTACTACTACCCCTTGTACTGTTGCTACTACTACATTAATATTTGTATAACATCTATTGCCCTGACTATGATCCTTGACCTTGTTGCCCTAACTACTTGTATTGCCCTAATTGCCCTTACTATTGTTTTTGCCCAATTTTCTCCTCGTCGTGACCTAATTGGTCTTTATATCCTCTTCTTGCCCTAATTGCCCCATTGATGATCTACTCCCATGGAACCAACTACCTAAATTTACATGACACCTGTAATTAACTCGTAAGGGAGGTACTAATTACGTGTGTGTGTGTGTGTGTGTGTGTGTGTGTGTGTGTGTGATGGGGTGAGAGCCTGGGAGTGATGGGAAAGGAAGGGTCGTAATGATGGGACTGTGAGATGGAATGTGGAAGAGATATAATATGCGATTATTATTATTATCTTTTCTTTCTTCTCTTCCTAACTGAACACTCTCTCTCTCTCTCTCTCTCTCTCTCTCTCTCTCTCTCTCTCTCTCTCTCTCTCTCTCTCTCTCTCTGTTGATATCTATGTTTTCATTCGACAAATTCTGACGAAACACACACACAGGCGTACACATGAAAACACCTACACACCTACTGTACACATGACACACACACACACACACACACACACATATATATACATACATGGCACACAAACCTACACACCTACTGTACACATGACACACACACACACATATATATATACATACATGGCACACAAACCTACACACCTACTGTACACACACACACAATCAATGACCATCACAGCATCAAGGTCACCTGGCCTAGTATTCTCACACCTTCCTGGTACCTGGCACAACACAGTCTCAGAGTACCTGGAACTTCTCAGGTGTCACAAAGGAACAGGCAGAATGTACCCTCACGTGAGTCAACCTGGGCGTCATACGTGTTGGCTCCTGTCTGTCTGTCTGTCTGTCGTCTGTCTGTCTGTCTGTCTGTCTGTCTGTCTTTGTTACGTATCTGTCTATCTGTTTGTCTTTGTTTCGAGTTTGTTTTTCTGTCTTTCTTTGTCTGTCTGTCTCTCTCTCATGTGGGTCACCTGTATGTTAATTTTGACACACACACATCAGCTAGAGTTCTGTTTTTATCTATTAATTTACGTATGTGTGTGTGTGTGTGTGTGAGTGTGTGTGTGTGTGTGTGTGTGTGTGTGTGTGTGTGTGTCAAATTTATACCTGTACAAATATACGCCTCCCTAGATATGTGAATACGCATATACGCCAACACCACCTCTCTACCACAACTACTACCATTACCACCACTAACATCCCTACCACCACTTTTACGTACACCATAATTACCACCACTGCACCATAAAACTACCATCAGAGTCATAAATGAAAACCATCACTATACCATACTACAACAACCAACACCACACTACCACAACCAACACCACACTCCCACAACCAACACCACAACCACCAACACCATAACCACCACCACTGCACCATAAAACTACCATCAGAGTCATAAATGAAAACCATTACTATACCATACTACCACAACCAACACCACACTACCACAACCAACACCACACTACCACAACCGACACTACACTACCACAACCAACACCACACTACCACAACCAACACCACAACCACCAACACCATAACCACCACCACTACTACCCTTACCAGAGAGAGAGAGAGAGAGAGAGAGAGAGAGAGAGAGAGAGAGAGAGAGAGAGGATAATATATAGAGACAAAAGGAATACAGAGTGAAACAAACAAACAAACAAACAAACAAACAGACATACAGACAGACATACAGAGACAAAAACAGAAGAAAAAAACAGAAAATAAAGCGAAAGAAACAGAAAAAATAAAACACAAACGAGAATAAAACAGAAGAAACAGAGAAAAATAGTCACATAATGATACAACCACGAGTCAAACACCTGTACAGTATATCCCCTCGGTAATTACCTTAACGTCAGGTGAGTGCAATATGCAACACCTGGGCCAAAAGATTCCTCAGTTGTGTCCGGTTGTTCATCCCTGCAAACGTTAGTCATGCAATCTCTCTCTCTCTCTCTCTCTCTCTCTCTCTCTCTCTCTCTCTCTCTCTCTCTCTCTCTCTCCCTCCCTTGCATGATGGTGGTAGTGGTGGTGATAGTAATGGTGGTGGTAGCGGTGATGTTGTATGGTGGTAGTGGTGGTAGTGGTGGTGACGTCACGTGTGGTAGTGGTGACGTCACTTGTGGTAGTGGTGACGTCACGTGTGGTAGTGGTGACGTAACGTGTGGTAGTGGTAGTAGTAGTAGTAGTAATAGTAATGATGACGTCAGTTGTATAAAAGAATAAATTAATAACAGAGAAAGATAAGAAATACAAGAGAGATGAAAGAACGAAAGAGGAGAGAAGAGAGAGAGAGAGAGAGAGAGAGAGAGAGAGAGAGAGAGAGAGAGAGAGAGCGTAATCACACAAATATTTAACTGATCAAAATGAATCATCACCTCAACAACACCTGCACGAACTTACCTGGACGATATGAGAATTTTCCGTCGGTCTTATCGTCAAGGTGTGGGTATTGCAGGTGTGGGATATTAGTACAGGTGTGGGTAATAGTACAGGTGTGGGTAATTCGTATAATTGTGGGTATTAGTACAGGTGTGGGTAATTAGTACAAGTGTGGGTATTAGTACAGGTGTGGGTAATTAGTATAATTGTGGGTATTAGTACAGGTGTGGGTAATAGTACAGGTGTGGGTAATTCGTATAATTGTGGGTATTAGTACAGGTGTGGGTTATTAGTACAGGTGTGGGTTATTAGTACAGGTGTGGGTAATTAGTACAGGTGTGGGTATTACAGGTGTGGGTATTAGTACAGGTGTGGGTATTACAGGTGTGGGTATTAGTACAGGTGTGGGTATTACAGGTGTGGGTATTAGTACAGGTGTGGGTATTAGTACAGGTGTGGGTATTACAGGTGTAGGTATTAGTACAGGTGTGGGTAATTAGTACAGGTGTGGGTATTACAGGTGTGGGTATTAGTACAGGTGTGGGTATTACAGGTGTAGGTATTAGTACAGGTGTGGGTATTACAGGTGTAGGTATTAGTACAGGTGTGGGTATTACAGGTGTAGGTATTAGTACAGGTGTGAGTATTAGTATAGGTGTGGGTATTACAGGTGTGGGTATTAGTACAGGTGTGGGTATTACAGGTGTAGGTATTAGTACAGGTGTGAGTATTAGTATAGGTGTGGGTATTACAGGTGTAGGTAATTAGTACAGGTGTGGGTAATTAGTACAGGTGTGGGTATTGCAGGTGTGGGTAATTAGTACAGGTGTGGGTATTACAGGTGTGGGTAATTAGCACAGGTGTGGGTATTATAACAGTAAAATTTCCAAGACTAACACAGGTACAAAGATATTACTGTAGGTGATGTCATTGTATTTCATTGTGATTATTTTCCTTCAATCTTGACCAGAGACCAACACTTCATCATCATCATCATCACCACACACACACACACACACACACACACACACACACACACACACACACACACACACACAGAACCGGAAATGCCACTGCCGTAGGAGTATTCTATCGTGGAGGTGTAATTAGCGTATTGCCAGGTGTAATTAGTGTATTGCCAGGTGTAATTATGGCAGGTGTGATGCGTAATGTGATAGTGATGAGTTGTGTTGGTGTACCTGCTTGCCTCAGTGTTGGTGATAGTTGTTGGTGATGATGAATGGTGGTGGAGGTGATGGTGGTGGTGGTGCCAATACTAATCCCTTCCTCCTTCTTCCATCTTTCCTTCTTCCTTCCCTATTCCCTTAATCCCCTTCTCATCCTTATTCTACTCCCCCACTCCTCCCCTCCCCTCACTATCACCCATCACCACCATCACCACCATCACCACCTATACATACCTCTAATTAACCAGTAACCAAAACAACGACACCACCTGCTCGACGTATTATTAAAAACCCCTTCCCCCTTCCCCCTTCCCCCTCCCCCTTCCCCCTTCCCCCGGAACAACCAAAGGCCTAATTGATCATTATACCCCTAGAGTTCTAATTAGACTACCAAGTATAATGAGGCTTTTAAAGAGTATATCAGCCTCCTTCTATGACATTTATGATGATGACTCGGTTATATATGGGGCGGAATATACTAACCTGGATATACCTTTCCCTATCATCATTTAAAGGGGCTTTGAGTATATCGAAGGTGTGTAGTATATCGTCTGTCTGTCTGTCTCTCTCGTGTATGGATATGTTTCAGACGGACAGACAGACAAATAGACATGTAGACAGATGGATAGACATGGAGAAGACAGAGAGATAGAGAAAGATATAGAGAGAGAATAAGACATTTTAACTTGTGTGTGTGTGTGTGTGTGTGTGTGTGTGTGTGTGTGTGTGTTCCATAACAACCTTCAATATACGCAGTGTTTTGGGCGTTAGGAAATGTCAGATGAAACTACCGTCAGTAGATTCCGACGTCAGCAAAAGGAAGACCGATTTTATGCAACGGTAGCTGGCTGACGGAATCAATAGCGTAGGCAAAACACGTGATTGACTTCAGATCGTCAGCAGTAATGTCAGCGAGCATCTGGTTGACCCGAGGGACTGTGTTATGGATCGTAGCATCAGCAACAACATTACGATACTTGGTTTACGCTGCTGACTGGACACAACCACGACCAGTTTACGAGGAGTTGGGGGTCACCGCCACACACACACACACACACACACACACACCTGTTCACTGTTGTATCATTACCTGCGCGTGTTTGTAAACTGATAGTGGTGAGAAGGAGGGAGGGAGGGAGAGAGAGGGTGGGAGGGAGAGAGAGGGTAGATAAGAAAGAGGAAAGGAGGGAGGAAGGGAGGATAAAGATGTGACAAAAGGAGTAATGGAGACACAGAGGGTGGATAGGAAAGAGAGAGGAAGGGAAGAAGGGTGGATGGAAGAAGGGAAGAGGGAAGGAAGGGAGAGAAAGTAGCATAGAGGGAAGAAAAGAGAGAAGGGGTAAAAGGAAAAGAATGATATATAGAGAAAAATAAAAAACAATTATCCAAAATATTTCAATGAATTAAATCTTCTCTCATAATTTATTTCTTTTTCTAAATCTATTAATAATCAACTTTCAAATAAATAAAAATAAACTTCAATGGAAAAAAAACACACACACCCCCAAAAATAAATAATGACCCAAATTTTCGAAAATAAACACGATTTATTCTGTCTCGTTTGAACAGAATGAAACTTAATTACGTATGTAAATTAGACACCTGGTCTTACCTACAACGTTTACACCCACTGGTTTATTCCCTATTGGATATCGTCCATGATCTTCCTCTCAGGTAAGGGAGTCGGTAAGTAGGGAAAAAACTCAGGTGTAGATTTATTTGTAAACACGGGTGAAAAAAAATTAAATTGGTGGGTGATTATTTTTTTTATATAGGTGTGTGTGTGTGTGTGTGTGTGTGTGTGTGTGTGTGTGTGTGTACCCAGAACATTACATAATAGTTAAAACCCCAATATTACGTGTCGAAAAAGACCCAAGACAGACAGACAGACAGACAGACAGACAGACAGACAGACAGACAGACGTACACCACTTACAGTCTTTAAATAAGTCTTATGTAACCCCCCAAAATAAGGTAGTCTTTTTTTTAAGGTATTTTAAGGTAGGTAATAATTGGATACATTTTAGGTATTGTGGTTGAAATTAATATCTAGTGGAATAATTTAGGGACGAATTTAACCTATTTAGATATTTACTTTTAAGGTCAATTTAAGTCGTATAGTTTAAGGTAAGAGTTCCTTTAAATTTCGTCATTTATCAGTTTAAAGGGAACAAGTGTAAGTTTTAAGGAATATACTTAAAACCTAAAAAAAATATATAACTCAATTTTTAAAGATTTTAGGTGATTTCTCCCTTCCTCTCCTTTCTTCCTTTCATCCCCATCCCTATCTTCTCCTCCTTCCTCCTCCACATCCCCTCCTCCTTCCCACACTCTCTTCTTCTCCCCTCCTCTACCTCTTACCGCCCCCCCCCCCCCACTCCTCTACCCCCTTCCCTCCCTTCTCCAACCTCCACCAGTTCACATACGCCGTTGTTGCATGGACAATCAGTTGCCTCCCCACTTCAAGGGCAAACTATAAAGACGTTGTTTTGGTGTGTGTGTGTGTGTGCGTGCGTGTGTGTGTGTGTGTGCGTGTGTGTGTGTGTGTGTGCGTGTGTGTGCGTGTGTGTGTGTAAAAAGAGAGAGGGGAGAGAGATAAAGAAAAAAGTGATAAACAGAGAGAGAAAATAAGAGGCAGAAAGAGAGAGAGAGAGAGAAAAAGAGAGAGATAAAGAGAGAAAAAGGTGATAGAGGCGAAGAAACAGAGAGAGAGACAGGTAATTACAGGTAAGCCGTGGTCAGACGTGCAAAAAATGGCGACACTTGCCTGTATTCTTTAAATCCTAGCCACCACGGTCACAATTATCCCTGACCCACTCCACCTACTTAAAGGGTAAGGAGTAAGGGCTAATAGAGTAAGGGCTAAAGGGGTTAGTAGGGTAAGGGCTAAGGGGGTAATAGGAGTAAGGGGTAAAGGGTGTCTAATCTTCATGTGATCTGAGACTATATTTTTTGTGGCTCGTTTCAACTATTCCTTTTCCGTCTCTCTTCTCCCAAACGACTTCCACGCCCCCATGCCTCTTCCACGCCCCCATGCCTCTTCCACGCCCCCACGCCTCTTCCATGCTCCCATGTCTCCACGCCTCTTCCACGCCCCCACGCCTCTTCCACGCTCCCATGTCTCCACGCCTCTTCCACGCTCCCATGCCTCTTCCACGCCCCCATGCCTCTTCCACGCCCCATGCCTCTTCCACGCCCCCATGTCTCCACGCCTCTTCCACGCCCCCACGCCTCTTCCACGCTCCCATGTCTCCACCCCTCTTCCACGCCCCCACGCCTCTTCCACGCCCCCACGCCTCTTCCACGCTCCCATGTCTCCACGCCTCTTCCACGCCCCCACCCCTCTTCCACGCCCCCACGCCCCTTCCACGCCTCCAGGCACTTCCACGCCCCCTCGTCGCTCCCACGTCTTAAATAAGAAATTCCCCAGCAGAAGGCTTTTCCCTAACCTAACCTAACCTAACCTAACCTAACCCAACCTAATCTAACCTAACCCAACCTAACCTCACCTAACCCAACCTAACCCAACCTAATCTAACCTAACATAACCTAACTTAAAGACACCA
>CAUDMG010000854.1:1370000-1372500 GCA_958450375.1 Homarus gammarus
GTGTTTTATGGCGTTTTGGTACACCTGTGTGTGTGTGTGTGTGTTTCTCTCTTGGTGTTCACGGTGGTCACGTCTGGTTCTTCGTTAATGATGAGGGAGGGGAAAGTGAGGGAGACGGGGGAAGGGAGAGAAGAGGGAAAGGTGGCCTTCCCCTCTTCCTTCCTCCTCCTTTCACTCCCTCTCCCTCTCCCTGGGGCGTCATGGAAGGAAGAGTGCCCTCCTAACAGGTATATCCTCCCTAATAAGCGAGTGATCACCTTTTGCACCTGCTAATTACACCTCTTCGTGTTTCCTCTTTTATCAAGTGTGTTTTATCATCTTCTCCGTCCTCTTTATCTACTACTACTACTGCTACTACTACTACTACTACTTGATAATCGTTGCAAGCGTCGTTGTCCGTGCAAGTACACTATTCGTCAGTGAGTAGCAAATATGAAGAACAAGAACAATAACAATAATAACAATAAAGATACGTTGAAGAAGAAGAAAATTAAGAACAACGAGAACGTGAAGACGAATAACTAAAAGAAGAAGAACAACAACAGTTACAGCAAGAAGGAGAATAAAAACAAAAATAAGTAAAACAATAACAATACTAAGAAGAACAATTACAACAACAACAACAAGTACAAAAACAACAATAGCAAATAAAAGAAGAAGAAGAAGAAGAATAACAACAGTAAAGAAGAAAGAAACAAGAACAAGAGAAACAAGAACAAGACACCAAGCACCCATTTTCAACACGTTATCCAATGGGTGACGTAGATCAACCTTGAAGCACCTCCTCACACCCACTCTTCACTTACCTTCAATCTCTTTCTCATCTTGTATGACGACGAGTGTAATGATCACCTGTGAGAGTTCTTGCTTCCCTCTCCCCCTCTCACTCCCCTCTCACTCCCACTCAGCTCTACTCGGTACCACCACCTCTCCTTCCCTCTCTCTCGACTGCCTTTGGAACACTTTTCTTAGGAGGACTTTTCGGTATCCCTCAGTTATTATCGCTGTCTCCTTTCAGTACTTCTCCTCTCAGTATCCCTCTCTTCCCTCTCAATACCTCGTCTCGGTATCTTCCTCTCCCCTCTCAGCACCCCTCACTAACCCCTCATGCTGTCTCCGTACTTTTTCTCATTTTTCTCTCCAGGTCCCTCCCTCCCCCATCACTTTCTCTTTATATTCTTTACTCTCTCTTCCTTTTACTCCCCTTTACTCTTATCTTTCATCCATTCTCTCCCTGTATCTTACTTACGTCATTCTACTTTTCTCTCCCTCTCCACTATCTACGAGTCGCCAACTGTTCCTCCTCAAGGGCAAAATAAAACACTAGGGGCACCAACACTCCACCCTGCGGTACGCCTTCCAACATCCTCAGATTGTCTTTTTTTCTACCGATTTTTCGAAATTTGGCTCTTAATTGACCTTATTTCTTAAAGTTTTTATATAATAAGGATGATTTTTTTCTCGAAATCTAGCCTATAATGATCTTATTTTTTTTATAGTTTTATTATACAGGGAATATTATTTTAGAATCATTTTAAATAATTTTGTTTTTGTTTTTCAGATTTCTCGAAAACTATCCCTCAATGACACTATTTTTTTTTCCAAGGGGTTAATAGTGCATGGAGGATCTTTAAAAAAAATAGTTATGGGTTTTTAAATATCGTTGGAGGTTTTTAAATACCAGAGAGGGAGGAAGAAGGAAGAATTGTCTGTGGTTGTTGTGGTGTAAAGGTCAAGCAGCCAGCCAACACGGTAAGGCACACAGCATGATTAGCCTCAGTGGTTCCGGAGCAATTTGGTGGTTCCGGTGCTATTGGGAGAGGGGGGTATGGGTTGGTGAGGGAGGTTTGAGAGAGGGTGAGGGAGGCCAGGGATGGGTGAAGGAGGCAAGGGATGGGTGATGAAGGCCAAGGATGGGTGAATGAGGGCCAGGGATGGGTGATGAAGGCCAGGGATGGGTGAATGAGGGCCAGGGATGGGTGAATGAAGGCCAGGGATGGGTGAATGAGGGAAGCTTAAAGGTGGATGAGGGAAGCCAAGGGAGTGGGTGGGTGGAAGGAAGTTGCTGGGAAGTGGGAAGGAGGAGGGAGGGGGGGGCGTAGTTAGAGAGGAGAGAGAGGGAGGGAGAGGGAGGGAGAAGGGAAGGAGTTGTAGACAAGTGTAAGTAGGAAGGTCAGACAAGAGGGGGGAAGAACATAGGACAGTATTGCACGGGAACTAGTAGTAACTTCCTTTGTTTAATGTGTGTGTGCGTGTGTGTGTGTGTGTGTGTGTGTGTGTGTGTGTGTGTGTGTGTGTGTGTGTGTGTATCATCTTGAGTGAGTTGGTTAACCCCTGGAGGGCGAGGAGTGTTTTTGTTTAAGTGTCGAAGAGACTCGGCTTCTGTTGTGGGGAGTTGATGGAGCTCTTTCTTTCTTTCTTTCTTTCTTTCTTTCTTTCTTTTCTTCTTCAGTCATTTCTTCACTCTTTCTTCCCTCTTCCGTTCCTTCTTTCTTTCTTT
>CAUDMG010000854.1:1377500-1390000 GCA_958450375.1 Homarus gammarus
CTTTATTGATTCCTTTCACCCACTTAAATACCTCTATCATATCTCCCCGCACTCTTCGTCTTTCTAGGGAATGCAAGTTTAGTTTCTTTAACCTATCCTGATATGGAAGGTTTCTAAGTCCCGGAATCATTTTCGTCATTCTTCACTGCACCGACTCTAGTGAATTTATATCCATTCTATAATAGGGGCACTAGAACTGAACCGCATAATCGAGGTGCGGCCTGGCTAGCGCAAGATATCGTTGCAATAAGACCTCTGCACTCTTATTACTTACACTTCTAGATATAAAACCCAATACTCTGTTTGCCTTATTTCGAACATTAACGCACTGTTTTCTAGGCCGTAGGTCCGGGCTTACAAGTACCCCTAGGTCTCTTTCACAAGTCAACTTCTCTAGGTTGATGTTGTTAAGGCTGTATTCATTGACAGTATTTGTTCTTCCAATATTAAGTACGCTGCACTTGCTGGTGTTGAATTTCATTTGCCATTTTTCAGACCACCCCTGCAGTTTATGTAGATCCTCCTGTAATGCATTTGCATCATACCCTGAATTAATCTGCCGCCCTATTTTGGTGTCATCCGCAAACTTGCTTTCAGTATGTCGCTGCTGATCCCAGTATCTAGATCGTTTATGTAGATTATGAACAAGAGTGGGCCTAGTACTGACCCCTGGGGAACCTCACTGGTTACACGGCCCCACTCAGATTTAACACCATCTACGCTCACCCTCTGCGTTCTATCGGTGAGCCATGATTTTATCCAATTTAAAACTTCCCCTCGATACCATGAGCCTTAATTTTTCTCAGAAGCCTCTGATGCGGCACTGCGTCAAATGCTTTGCTGGAGTCTATTAAGATAAACTGTGTATATAAATAATGGGTCGTAGTAATCCAGGTTTACGATACTAGAGAGGAAATGTTTGTTGTTGTTTTCATTGTGTTTTCTGTCGGTATGTGGAATGGGGAGTGTAGTTACTGAGAGAGAGAGAGAGAGAGAGAGAGAGAGAGAGAGAGAGAGAGAGAGAGTGTGTGAACGTAAAAATATATAATAAAATATCAAGTTACGTGAATAAAACTAGATTTAATTTCAATAGTAATTAGTATATGACATTTCTAATATATTATTGGAGTCTATTGGTAATCACGGAATGACATGATGTGTGTGTGTGTGTGTGTGTGTGTGTGTGTGTGTGTGTGTGTGTGTGTCGCAAAAAAACAGCTACTATGATACCACTCTTCAAGCTATCACACATAGACACATACACACACACATACACACATACACACGCACACACATATACATACACAAACAAGAAAAATAAATTAATGCACTCAACACCATACACATAAAAACAATCATTACAGTGCTTACGTGACCACCTGCAGGACACACACACACGCGCACACACACACACACACACACACACACACACACACACACACACTCAAAACAAAGCACCCAAACACCTTTCTACTATTACTACTACAACTAGACCAACAACAACAACAACAACTACTACTACTACTACTACTACTACTACAACCACTATTACCACTACAACCACTATTACTATCAACAACATGACTACAACACGTTGGTTATCAGTTATACGTATAGTCACACAGCTGTTAGGAAAATTACTTAACCACTATTGTCTTTAGAGGACAGGATATGACGAAACAGTGGACCTTCGCTGAAAACTGATCTATGTAGGAAGCATTAATTGGAAGACTGATAATATGGTGTGTGTGTGTGTGTGTGTGTGTGTGTGTGTGTATGTGTGTGTGTGGGTGTGTGTGAGGGGGGTATATATGTTTCTTTTTGGTGTGTTTGTTTATTATTATTATTATTATTATTATTATTATTATTATTATTATTATTATTATTATAGACAAATATGATCCTACATTAAACGTCAAGAAAAAAGAATCACACACACACACACACACACACACACACACACACATATAGTATTACAAACGTACAACTTCTTGGCAGGAAATGCAGGCATGCCATTATTGCCACATCTCTTGACCAATCGGAGTGCCAGAATAAGCTCGAGCACTCCAGCCAATCAGATTCCAGCTTGATGAAGGTACGTGCTTAATATAGCATCCAGTGGGGGAAGGGGGGGTGGGGGTTGGGGGTTGATGGGGTAAGGGAAGGGGGGGGTGGGAGGGGTTGATGGGGTAAGGGAAGGGGGAGGTGGGAGGGGTTGATGGGGTAAGGGAAGGGGGAGGTTATGTTGTTGTGATGGGTAATGTCTCTCTCTCTCTCTCTCTCTCTCTCTCTCTCTCTCTCTCTCTCTCTCTCTCTTTGTTTTAAGTTGCTGGACTTGAATTAACAGTGTCTGTCTGTCTGTCTGTCTGTCTGTCTGTCTTTGTTCTTCAGTCTCTTCGTCTGTTTATCTGTCTGTTTGTATGATTACGTACCTAATTCTTCAGCTAGATAGATAGATAGATAGATAGATAGAGAGACAAACAGACAGACAGACAGATAGATAGACAGACAGACAGATAGATAGACAGACAGACAGATAGATAGCATAAACAAAAGACTAGTGACATAGATAAACAACTGAACGCCGTCAAGAGGATATGAGACCAGTAAGTGCTGGTCAATATCCTGAAGTACCACCACTACTACTACTACTACCACCACTACTACTACTACTACTATCATTACTATTACTACTCTTACTACTGTCAACACTAACACCCATACCACTACTATCACTATTACCACCACTACCACTACTACCATTCTCACTTAACCACCATTACCACCACCACCACCAACACCACCAGCTGTGTTTTCGAGAGTACCTGACCGGCGTAGATCAAGGGTAGTATTTGGGTCCTTTGCTGTTTGCTACAGACAGACAGACAGGCAGACAGACAGACAGACAGACAGACAGGCAGACAGGCAGATAGGCAGACAGATAGTTCTTTTTAACGAGTATTGTTGAATTGGTGGTATCTATAGAAGAGATAGAGGCAATTTATCTCTCCTCTCTCTCTCTCTCTCTCTCTCTCTCTCTCTCTCTCTCTCTCTCTCTCTCACCTGAGGCCGTACACCTAGCCTAGACTAGACTGACCGACCCTCACCCTTACCCTAATTCACCCCCTCCCCCTCTTTCCTCCCACCTTTACTCTTCCCCTCCTCCTACCCCTTATCCCTCTCTCCTTCCCTCCCTCCCTCTCACCCTCTCATCTCCTCCTCCTCCTCCACAGACTTGCGTAATGTTCTCTCTTCTCCCATTTATTATTCCTTCCTTCGTTTCGTCTCATTATATTTCGTCGGGAACCTCGAAATTAAAAAAAAAATTCCCATGTTTTCTTGTCTCCCTCCTTACCTGTCCTCCCTCCTTACCTCCCAACAGGTGTGTTAATTAATTACTGCTACACGTCTTCTATACTTTAACATTCATATTACTAATTACAGTTATCTCAGTTCATCTCTAAACCGGATTAATTTACCGGGATAATTTAGCCTTTATGAACCGTATTGAATGAACGATAGTATTCGGATATTATTAGTAAAACGGAAATGCCTCTCTCTCTCTCTCTCTCTGGCCCCCAACCTCGCAAAGAGTCATGATAGTGCTAATCTACGTCTCTCCATAGAGTTGAAAATCATACCCATATGGGATATAATTCTAGGTTGTAATGGGTCTTTGTTGTTTGTGTCTCTCTTGGTTTCCTTCTCCACCCTAAGAGACAGTCGCTGATTTTGCTATCGAGGTCACGTCTTTTTTTTTTTTTTTTTTTAAGTGGGATGTTGTTGTTGCCATGGAGACCAGAGTAACATGATCAGCTGTTTTGTTATTGTTTACATTGAACAGCTGTTACGTCTACTCAGATAAACGATTCTTGTTTTTGTTTTATTTATTACTTAAAGATTCGTCCTTCCCCTCGAGCTTAACCTAACCTAACCTAACTTACTTGGGGGGGTTTAGATTAAGTTGTGTTAGAATAGGTTAGATTAAGTTAAATTAGGATAGGTTTGGTTAGTATTAGGCTAGGTTAGTTTACGCTAAGTTAGCTTTTATCTGGTTAGGTTAGGTTTAATCTGGTTAGGTTAAATAAGGTCAGGTTACATTAAGTTATCATTAGATCAGGTTAGGTTAAGTAAGGTTTAATTAGAATACGTTAGAGTGGGTTAGATTAGGGTGTTTAATCTTCAGGTGAAATAAATCAGTGGAAGTTAATCTCTATGCAATTTAATTCATCATCCATAGACATCTTCACTACAAACCCTTGCAATAAAAGTGTATAGAAGTATCTATTCATACTAGAGTCTTATTAGAATCTTATTAGAGTCTTATTACTCTTATTAATTGTATAAAATTCCCTTACATGTGAGTCTTTGTACGAAACTGGAAATCGATGGAAAATATTAAAAAAAAAATAATTGTTATTTTCTTAATTTTGTCACTGAGGGAACACCTGTAGATACTAATTGTATTAATAAAACACCAAATTTAAACCAAGACTAAACCCAGAAATAAACTCGTAAAAATTAAATAAATAAAACGAAGAAAAACAAGGTAAAAATTACATTAAACCAAGAAATATACGAAAATAAAACGATAAAAAAAAATTAAGTAAACAAACGGGAATAAAACAAAAATAATTAAACCCAGAAATGAAAAAAAACCCGAGTTAAAACAAAACAAAACCAATTAACAAACAAGAACCCCCCCCCCCAGTCTTAAACCCAAGTAAAACCGAAGAATATTAAACCCTGGAAGCCATCTCGAGTGTATTTATTTACGAAAGGCGAAAAAGTAACGTAATTGGGTAATTGTTTGGGTAATGGTTGTTAGGTTGTTGGGTTGTTACCGTGTGCTAGAGGAACGATGTGAGTGGCTAGGTTATGAGAGACTTGGGACGGTGGGATAGTCAGTCAGTGTTGTGAAGTATTGGTGTGTGAACGGATAGACCTCCTCTTCTCCTCATTCTCTTCTTCCTCCTCCTCTTACTCCTTTTGCTCCTCTTCCTCCTGATCTTCGTCTTCTTCCTCCTCGTCTTCTTCTTCCTCCTCCTCCTCTCCCTCTTCCTCTCCCTCTTCCTCCTCCTCCTCCTCCTCCTTCAGTGACTGCCCGACCTCTAACTCAAGTAAGTCTTATATTTAATTACTTTAGAAATGTTTTATAAATTTCATGTTTGTGAGAATAATTAATTAGGTTTAATATAACTCAAAGTGATAATAATTTAAGACAGGTAATGAGCTCAGGTAAAGGTGATTAGTGAGTTTGTTTTGTTGTTTTACGTGTGTTTGTTTACCTGTTTCACCGTGATCCTCTCTCTCTCTCTCTCTCTCTCTCTCTCTCTCTCTCTCTCTCTCTCTCGTGACTACTACTACTACTACTACTATTTCTTAGAACGTCCTCTAGCCTCCCCCAATAGCCACACCTTCGCTACTACTACTACTACTACTACTACTACTGCCATCTACCGTCTACCTTCTACCTACTACTACTACTACTCCGTAACTACTCTGACTCGAATCACCATCACCCAACACGTTTCTCACCACGTAATTATCTGACCTTAATTCATTTCCTTCCCATCCATTATTGAACTTGTACCCACCAAGAGGTCAAAGGTCAACTGTAGGTAGCTAAGTGACTCAAAATATGCTGCTTCGAACCCGTGATTAAACCTGATTCATCAAGTCTAATGATTTGAAGCTTCGAATATTTGCTTTGTTTACATTTCTCGGTTTTGCGCGGGAATGGTTCAAGTTTGAGTTCAACGTTGAGTACTATGACGTAAAGGTTGAGTACTGTATAATGTACTTGGTGAGTACTATAACATGACTATTAAGTAATATGGTAATGATGAGTACTATGATGAAAGTGATGAGTAAGTTCCTATTAGATACTCAAGGTGTTAAGTTATCGTACTTAGGGTGTTAGGTTAACGTACTCAAGGATTTGATTAACTGTTTATATTTATCTAATTTAATGTCCAAGTTCTTAATTTTTACTTATGTTAATTGGAATTTAACTTTATTATGTTAATTTTTTTACCCAGTTTGTCAAATTAATTTAGCATTGTTAGTTTTTAATAATGTAGTCACTCTGGGTACAGTGATTCAGTTACATGTACAGCATAGGAACAAATTCAGGTGCAGGTATAAATACAAGAACAGTTACATATGTAATACAGGTTGACTTATATGTACTAATACAGGTGAGGGTACAGGTACAGGTGAGGGTACAGATACAGGTACAGGTGAGGGTACAGATGCAGGTACAGGTGAGGGTACAGGTACAGTTACAGGTGAGGGTACAGATAGAGGTACAGGTGAGGGTACAGCTACAAGTACAGGTGAGGGTACATATACAGGTACAGGTGAGGGTACAGGTACAGGTAAGGGTACAGGTACAGGTACAGGTGAGGGTACAGATACAGGTACAGGTACAGATACAGGTACAGGTGAGGGTACAGATACAGGTACAGGTGAGGGTACAGGTACAGGTGAGGGTACAGCTACAGGTACAGGTGAGGGTACAGATACAGGTACAGGTGAGGGTACAGGTACAGGTACAGGTGAGGGTACAGATACAGGTACAGGTGAGGGTACAGATACAGGTACAGGTGAGGGTACAGGTACAGGTACAGGTGAGGGTACAGATACAGGTACAGGTGAGGGTACAGTTACAGGTACAGGTGAGGGTACAGATACAGGTACAGGTGAGGGTACAGGTACAGGTACAGGTGAGGGTACAGGTACAGGTACAGGTGAGGGTACAGCTACAGGTACAGGTGAGGGTACAGATACAGGTGAGGGTACAGATACAGGTACAGGTGAGGGTACAGCTACAGGTACAGGTGAGGGTACAGATAGAGGTACAGGCGAGGGTACAGGTACAGGTACAGGTGAGGGTACAGCTACAGGTACAGGTGAGGGTACAGCTACAGAAATAATCTTATCACTAAACACTAACAAGAAAAAACCTATAGAGAAAAAATAAATAAAAACTATATAAATTAAGTAAAAATTTCACGTGATAATATAACCCGTAATTAAGTAAGTTAGTGGTTATGACGTCACCTCATTACCACTTATGATGACGATAGTTTGCTCACCTCCGCTCTCTCAACAAAATCGATACAAACAAACACAAACAAACACAAACACAAACAAACACAAACAAACACACAAAACAATTAAAACTCAACCCTGAAATATTAACCACGTCCCAAACATGAGATCGTTGCATAGTTTGGTAGGTGGTCGACGTGGTTGGTTGGGTACATCGTTAAGGAGGGTCCAAAAAAAATTACAGGTAGCAGAAACAGGTAATAGGTATTGTAAATTACTCAGCGGGGGACTTACAGGTTAATTAAAGCATGCGACTACCTGGTCTGTGGTGATAGTGTGTGAGTGTGTGTGTGTGTGTGTGTGTGTGTGTGTGTGTGTGTAATGGAGTGGTGGCGGTACAGGTAAATACAAAAGGTAAATACAAAAAATACTTAATAGATTACAGCTAGACTGACGCTAATTAATTATTGTAAGGTAGTATAACAGGTGATTAGTGACGTTTAGCGAATATCTATGTAAACTTTGCTTGAATCTTCCTGTTAATGGGGGGTAATATTATCGGATCTGTCGGGGTATCGAGGTTTATAATATGTCGGGTTCTGTCAGGCTGTCGGGGTTTACAATATGTCTGGATCTGTCGGGAGAGGGATGCAGTATCGAAGTTGTTTTTTTTTTGTTTTTTTTTACCTGTGGCCAGACTTATCTTCAACAGGTGTAAATGTCTGTCTGTCTGTATGTATGTATGTATGTAAATTCAGATATAAGGTAAAAAAAAAGAAAACTTACGACACGACAACAGTGACGCATTATGACGTAGTTACTTACCTCCCGGAGTGTGACGTATACCTTTTGCTTCATCTATGACGCAATGTTTACCAACGTGCCACATCTACGCCCTGTTTCCACATCTCCCGGTAGTCATTTGTTTACAGTTCTGTTTGTTATTATTACGGTAACATGTCTGGCGTTAGTAGACAGTGTGTGACGTAGAGGAGTGGGAGGGGGAGAGAGGACGGAAGGGAAGGGGAGAATAGGGGGGAGAGGACGGAAGGGAAGGGGAGAATAGTGGGGAGAGGACGGAAGGGAAGGGGAGAATAGGGGGGAGAGGACGGAAGGGGAGGGGTGAATAGGGGGGAGAGGACGCAAGGGGGAGGGGAGAATAGGGGGGAGAGGACGGAAGGGAAGGGGAGAATAGAGGGGAGAATAGGACGGAAGGGAAGGGGAGAATAGAGGGGAGAGGACGGAAGGGAAGGGGAGAATAGAGGGGAGAGGACGGAAGGGAAGGGGAGAATAGGGGGGAGAGGACGGAAGGGAAGGGGAGAATAGGGGGGAGAGGACGGAAGGGAAGGGGAGAATAGAGGGGAGAATAGGACGGAAGGGGAGGGGCGAATAGGGGGGAGAGGACGGAAGGGAAGGGGAGAATAGAGGGGAGAGGACGGAAGGGAAGGGGAGAATAGGGGGGAGAGGACGGAAGGGAAGGGGAGAATAGAGGGGAGAGGACGGAAGGGAAGGGGAGAATAGGGGGGAGAGTACGGAAGGGAAGGGGAGAATAGAGGGGAGAGGACGGAAGGGAAGGGGAGAATAGGGGGGAGAGGACGGAAGGGAAGGGGAGAATAGGGGGGAGAGGACGGAAGGGAAGGGGAGAATAGAGGGGAGAGGACAGAAGGGAAGGGGAGAATAGAGGGGAGAGGACGGAAGGGGGAGGGGAGAATAGGGGGAGAGGACGGAAGGGAAGGGGAGAATAGGGGGGAGAGGACGGAAGGGAAGGGGAGAATAGGGGGGAGAGGACGGAAGGGAAGGGGAGAATAGAGGGGAGAGGACGGAAGGGGAAGGGGAGAATAGGGGGGAGAGGACGGAAGGGGGGGGAGAATAGGGGGGAGAGGACGGAAGGGAAGGGGAGAATAGAGGGGAGAGGACGGAAGGGAAGGGGAGAATAGGGGGGAGAGGACGGAAGGGAAGGGGAGAATAGGGGGGAGAGGACGGAAGGGGAAGGGGAGAATAGAGAACGTATACATTTAAAGTACGCGAGAAGCCTCAAAATAAAGAGAAGTAATGAAGATAGATATAGGAAAGAGAATGAGAGAAGAGAGAGAAAAAGAGGACAGGGATAGACAGCAGACAAAGACAGGACCATAAATTCACTCTAGTACACAGGAGATAAATCCCTTACAAAAGGATTACATTCGCTCTTTAATCTCTAACAAAGAAGATTTTTATTTTGTATTTATTTTTTTTTTTTACCTCAATTACTGTTAATAAGACGCACGTGTCATGGCCGACTACCAGGGAGATTTAAGTGAGTGTTTACAGTGACGTCACCAAACCAGAACGGATTCATTCGGATGTGCCACAAAAATACTGAAAATTAAATCCCATTCATGAGAAAAGTGAGAAGATGACGGTGATTACAGGGTGATTACAGAGGGATTACGTTGACAACTGCGGTTCTTCAATCGGTCTAAGTTACGGGTTGTGTGTGTCTGTGTGAATGTCTGCTATGGCGTTTGACCTCACACGACGGATTAGCTCTTGATATATATATACGGACATCTCTCAACGTTCGAGTCTACTATTATGAATCCGGATTTTCACTTTACGAACGAGCGAATGTTTACAAATAATAAACAGCTGACTGGATGGTTGGTTTAGGTTAAATTAGGTGAACATAGGAAGAATATACCGTAGACAGTTTATTGGGTATTAGTTATTATACAATGAATGTGTTTAGGCCTATAGTTACCTCTTAAATGAGTATTAGGTTCTACTGAAAAGAGTATTTAGAGTATTTAGGCCTATGCTATGCCTAAAACCTTTTCTTTGGTGGGGGGGGGGGGAGGTTAGGGAGTGGCGTATGGCGTGAGGGATGTGGTACGGAGTGTAGGGAGGGAGTGTAAGGAGGGAGTGTAGGGAGGGAGTGTAGGGAGGGAGTGTAGGGAGGGAGTGTAGGGAGGGAGTGTAGGGAGGGAGTGTAGGGAGGGAGTGTAGGGAGGGATTGTAGGGAGGGAGTGTAGGGAGGGAGTGTAGGGAGGGAGTGTAGGGAGGGAGTGTAGGGAGGGAGTGTAGGGAGGGAGTGTAGGGAGGGAGTGTAGGGAGGGTGTGTAGGGAGGGAGTGTAGGGAGGGAGTGTAAGGAGGGAGTTTAGGGAGGGAGTGTAGGGAGGGAGTGTAGGGAGGGAGTGTAGGGAGGGAGTGTAAGGAGGGAGTGTAGGGAGGGAGTGTAGGGAGGGAGTGTAGGGAGGGAGTGTAGGGAGGGAGTGTAGGGAGGGAGTGTAGGGAGGGAGTGTAGGGAGGGAGTGTAAGGAGGGAGTGTAGGGAGGGAGTGTAGGGAGGGAGTGTAGTGAGGGAGTGTAGGGAGAGAGAGAGAGAGAGAGAGAGAGAGAGAGAGAGAGAGAGAGAGAGAGAGAGAGAGAGATCGTTAATTGGTCTATTAGTAGTTGATACAAGTTATTAAAAAGTCATGGCCATAATAAAAAGTTAACGAGTTGTATAGATTTAATGGGTGTAAATATTTTGGTGTTTGGCCTCTCTCTCTCTCTCTCTCTCTCTCTCTCTCTCTCTCTCTCTCTCTCTCTCTCTCTTATCCGGTTAACCGTGAATGATATATAACGAAGAGAAAAAAGACACATGACAATATTGCGTGTGTGTGTGTGTGTGTGTGTGTGTGTGTGCGTGTGTGTGTGTGTGAAAGGGAAGGACAGACAGACAGACAGACAGACCAAAATCAAAACCAGTGTCACCGTTAGCCAATAAAAATCCAGAATGTCGTCACGCTCGGTAAATTGTATTTTAATTGGCTAGGATAACAAAGCGACAAATATTTAGCGCATCATTGGCTCCATCGACCACCAGTGACAACCAATATTTTCACCTCTAGTTGTGACGTCACTAACCAGACACTAGGCAGGTGGGGGGATTTTGTTCTTTAAATAGTATGTATGTATGTATGTATGTATGTATGTGTGTATGTATGTATGTATGAATGTATGTGTGTATGTATGTATGTATGTATGTATGTATGTGTATGTATGTATGTATGTATGTATGTATGTATGTATGTATGTATGTATGTATATGTATGTATGTATGTATGTATGTATGTATGAAGGGGCTGTTTGTCTAAGCTGTCAGACAACCATACAGACAGGTAGAAGAGGTGAGGTATACAAACATGTTCACAGGTGTTTACAGGTGGTGTACAGGTGTTTACAGGTGTTCATAGGTGTTCACAGGTGGTGTACAGATACTAATGATACTCTTGTTTACTGAATAGAAGAGTAATTTTTCTGTATATCAATTCGTATTTAGTGTGTTATGATATTGGTGGGGGGTAGGTGCTGCATAGGCTTATGTATGTTGCGTAGGTCTATGTATGTTGTGTAGGACTATATGTGTCGCGTATGTTTATGTGTGTTGCGTTGGCCTATGTGTGTTGCGAAGGTCTATGTGTGTTGCATAGACCTATGTGTGTTGCGTAGACCTATATGCATTCGGTAATGCTTTATGTGTAGCGTAGATCTCTGTGCGTTGCGTAGACCTACAGGTATGTGTGATGAGTAGGTCTCTGGATGATATTTTTTCGTTCTCACATAGATCCAATGCTAGAACACGCACACACACACACACACACACACACACACACACACACACACACACACACGTCAATTTGGACAGGTGGGGAAATGTTCCTTGCGATCTGTCTCCATGGCGTCACCCAGGGACCCGCATTACTCACTTAATTATGACGGATTGTGTTGGTGGCCGTTGACATGTTCTCTCTCTCTCTCTCTCTCTCTCTCTCTCTCTCTCTCTCTCTCTCTCTCTCCTCTCTCCCCTCTCTCCCTCTAGTTAGTCCTCGTATCCACAAGTCACACCTTATGGGGGTGGGGGGGTAGAGGGAGGGGAGTGGGGGGAGGAGGGGGTCTTTTTCCAGGTACCGGTGATGTTGGAGTGATTGGTAAGAGAAAGAAAGAAAGAAAGAAAGAAAGAAAAGAAAGAAAGGGGGTTTTCCAGTTATATAATTAAAGTAATTTTTCTGTAATTGTCGTTTTTTGTCTGTTAGTATTGATCAGGTGAGTTAATTACTATGTTAAGGTGTAGAATCTCAGGTGTGTACATAATTAGTTATAGATCACTGTGACACCTGCCATTGTTTTGACTAAATTAAGAAATGATGAGGAAATACGCATTTGATTTTACTTCTGGTTCATCGTGCGTGTGTGTGTGTTGTGTGTGTGTGTGTGAAAGTTTGTATGTCTGTAAATTTTTATGTCTGAAAGTTTGTCTATCGCCTCCTTCACCACCACTACCACCACCACTACTACCACCATCACCTCCACCACAACCACTACTACCACCATCACCTCCACCACAACCTCTACCACAACCACTACTACCACCATCACCTCCACCACAACCTCTACCACTACCACAACCACTACTACCACCA
>CAUDMG010000854.1:1395000-1397500 GCA_958450375.1 Homarus gammarus
TAAGACTCAGGTGATAAGAAAGATGATTACAGGTGTTGGGCTGCGTTAAAGAGGTAAACAAATACGCATGGGCGGCTATACGCATTTCCATACGCTAACATGCATAAATACGTTGATATACACACATATACGCATGTTCAAATGGTAGTCTTTACATATACGCACATATACGCATTCATTGAGGTTTGCGTATTAATGGGAAGTTATGCGTTCAAAGACACATGTATAATGGTTCTTACGCAAATGTCACTTTTTGGATATGTATGTATGGATGAGGCCCAATTTATACACAAAATTGATACACACACACACACACACACACACACACACACACACACACACACATACACACACACATGCACACACACACACACACACACACACACACACACACACAGTAAAACCGGAAGCACAAAATCCGAAAAAAGTTAAATATAATCACCTATTTTAATCAAGACGCCTTACCTGTCATTACACCACACTGTCCCCCTACACCTGAGTTCTTCAACACCTGTTAATTGAAAAGTCACTGAATCTCCCCAACCTTTTTTTATAATCAATGTACTAGTATAATCACAGTGCTAATTACTCGCTTAAATTACTTAATTATTCAGTACAGTAATAACCTAACATTAAATCACTAGGTATGTGATTTATAATTCAATAACTTTCTAATTCAATTTAAATACAGTTGTCTATAATGTTTACGTAAATTCTACACGATGGTATAATCTGGTGGCTCACTATGCATATAATTCTCCACATTAAATAACTTCCCTTGTACAGTATTATATAATCGGTGGCTCTGTATATAATTCCCTAGTACTATATAATCGGTGGCTCTGTATATAATTCCCTAGTACTATATAATCGGTGGCTCTGTATATAATTCCCTAGTACTATATAATCGGTGGCTCTGTATATAATTCCCTAGTGCTATATAATCGGTGGCTCTGTATATAATTCTCCTAGTCTGGCTCTTGTCTGGCTCTTCATATCTCCGGGTAAGAATGACATATACTAAACCGAGTTCACTAAATCACTGTCTTTTGTTTATCTTGCGCTGTGTGTGTGTGTGTGTGTGTGTGTGTGTGTGTGTGTCTGTGTGTGTGTGTGTGTGTGTGTGTGTGTGTGTGTGTGTGTGTGTAATGTTTATATGAATTTTTATTGGTAGTGTTTATTCTTGATTTAAATTTTGTATGTGATAATTATTTTGATATTTATACAATGTTAATGAATTATTATGGTAATTTGTATAGGATAATTCTGTAGATAATATTGATATGTGTTTAGTTGTTGTAGATGTGGATAATTTTGATAGTATGTGTAGATTGATAGTTGTTTGAGTAGTGATGGTATGAGTCTGCCTGTCTCTCTCTCTCTCTCTCTCTGTCTCTCTCTCTCTCTCTCTCTCTCTCTCTCTCTCTCTCTCTCTCTCGGTACCTTAACTACCACTTTCATCAAACCATCGTTCACCAAATCATCTTACTCTCCTTAACAATACACACGATATTTTGACCCACCTAACTTAACCTAACTTAACCTAACCTAACCTAACCTAACCTAACCTTACCTAACCTAACCTAACCTAACCTAACCTAACCTTACCTAACCTAACCTAACCTAACCTAACCTAACCTAACCAGGCTTTTCATAATTATCATAGTCACCGTGCGTGTCCATACCCCGTTTTCTATCTGCCTGTCTGTCTGTTAAGGAGATTATTCGATACTCCCAATCACATCTTGAGAAAGTTTGGATAAAAAGAAACAAAATATAGGAAAATAAATATAGAGATAGAGAGTAGAGCTGAGTGGCACGTAATTGCCACTAATGACCCTCTTGGGGGGGTTTAATGACCTCGTTCCGTCCCTCCGTCTGTCTTGTTCACCGTCGGGAGGTGGTTTGTGACTCGCCACTTCTGCTTCTTCTACAACTACTACTACCACTACTACTACTACTACCACTACTACTACTACCACTACTACTACTACCACTACTACTACTACCACTACTATTACTACCACTACTACTACTACCACTACTACTACTAGCACTAGCAACGTCTTCCTCCTCCTTCTAGCTCTGTTACCACAACCAACATTGCCGCCTTCCCAACCAACACCACCACCACCACCATTATCATCATTCACCACCACCATCCACCCACCCACTACCAGCACTACCACTACCACCATCACCCTCCACCACCACTACCACCCCACCACCACCCAAAAAAAAAAAACCCGCCCTAAACGACCTCACGTTATCTCATGTCTGGAGAAACAAATTGTCTCAGGCCCAGAGGGAGTGAGAGAGAGTCTTTGTACTGTACCCGAGGAAAATGTAATGTATTTTGAACCCGAAATTCTGTAATGGAGGACTGACAGGGAGGAGAATGTCCCTAGTTGACTTTCACGTTTTTCTATGTATTTGGTCAGTCCTTTGTTCTGCTTCCCGTTTTCTGTGGGATTTGTTTTTATTCTTTGGTTTGGGTTTC
>CAUDMG010000854.1:1400000-1402500 GCA_958450375.1 Homarus gammarus
GTAGTTGAAGCATCGAAAATATATATATATATATATATATAAATATATATATATATATAATATATATATATATATATATATATATATATATATATATATATATATACATATTCTATGGTGTTATCCAATATACAAATACAGTATACATATTACAGTCAAGATATGTATTCCGGTCACCACACGAAATGACTGAGAAATTATAGGTTAGGTTAGGTTAGATTAGGTTAGGTTAGGTTAGGATAGGTTAGGTTAGGATAGGTTAGGTTAGATTAGGTTACCTTCACATATACATCATAATCATACACGATTCGAATCATACACTATACAGCATACAGACACACACCCAACCTTTGTATGTATGCAGATGAACCTAGATAAGCACACATTACACATAAATTTTACACATTATCACCAAGTTTCAACGTTAATCTGACAATGTTTTTATCCATCAATCACACAATATTGACATTTTTTTCATAACACCCCCTCACATAGAGTACATCAGATATGACAGGTTAGTACGGGAGGTAGATAATAGGTGTACTGTAATGTTTTGCAATTCAAAGTTCAGTATCGTAGTTAAGGAGTGTGTAGAACCACTTATGTTTTTTTTTATATTAGATTGGAAAGTTGTAACTCAGATTGTATGATGATTTGTGTGTGTGTGTGTGTGTGTGTGTGTGGAATAATAATAATAATAATAATAATAATAATAATAATAATAATAATAATAATAATAAACGGTTTATTAATAGAGTTGCAGCCGGTGGCTGAAAATATACAGACTTACATTTGATTTAGACATAATGATATAATATCGTTAATACATTTACAGGGCTGTACAGTACATAAATCAGGAGTTGTTTATTATTTTAACAATAGATGGGATGGTGCTGTTCTTATATCTATCGGTGCGGGCTCTTATGGGCTGAATTTTGTTGTAGTGGCGGACTGCGCGAGTTGGGTGGGGGGCTGCCGGTGGCAGGAGGTGGCGATGGCGAGGGTGGTGCAGTAGTCCACTGCCAAACCTTTCCAGTGCTTGGTGGTGGAGGTCACTGAGGGATGGCATTTCCAGGGTGGAGAGAGCGTTGGTGTAGCCGGAGTGTGTGTGTGTGTGTGCGTGTATTATCTTAAAATGTACTCAATTTGTACTAACATGTTCTCATAATGTACTAAATGTGTCCTAAAATGTACTCAATTTGTACTAAAATGTTCTCATAATGTACTCAATGTGTTCTAATAATGTACTTTCCGTCCCTTTCATAACAAGAAATATTTCCCGTATGGTTTAAATTCCTAAAAATATAATAATTCCTATTAAAAATTACTTATTAAAAATTCCCCTACCTTTTTTCGTCATTTGAAGTTAAATTAGTAATCGATCACGTTAAATCATACTTGGTAAAAAAAAAAAAAAAAAAAAAAAAAAATTATCCCTCCCGGAAATAAAATCGATCATCCATCAGTTAAGTCAGGACAGGAGTGTGTTGAAATGACTAAGCACACTATAATTGGGTGGTGGCAGACACACACACACACACACACACACACACACACACACACACACACACACACACACTACACAAAAAGTAAAAAAAGGACAGAAACAAAGATAAAAGAGACAGACAGAGAGACAGAGAGACACAGCCAGTCAGACAAACAGACAGACAGACAAAGCGCCAAAAGCTACGCCACAGCTAAAGAAATTAATCATTAGCTTTCTTACACACACACACACTGAGGGAGAATGTGTCCTGATCGGGTAATTGTCTGAGGGGAGAGTGAGAGGGGAGAGGGGAGAGGGGAGAGGGAAAGGAAGGGAAGAAGATGGGAGGGAGAAAGGAGGAGTGGGAGAGGGGGGAGACGGAGTGAGGGAGTAAGGGAGATGGGAGAAGGGGGGAGAAAGAGAGGGGAGAGAAAGTGGGGAGGGGAGAAATGGGGTAAAGTGGGAGGGGTAATGGGGAAGGGGGGAGATAAAGGAGAGTGAAAAGGGCAAGTGGAGGAGGGGGAGAAATAAAAGGAAATGTGAAAGAAAACAGACAGACAGACAGACAGACGTCCCCTGTCACAATAATAAACAGGTGTATTTTATAATTAACAGTAGTTAGCCTGGTTGTTTACCTCTCTACTCACATAAATATAAATAATAAATAAAAATGTGTCTTTTATAAATATTAAGAGATTTTTATTTATTTATTATTATTATCATTATTATTATTATTATTATTATTATTATTAGAAACTTATCAAAAATGTTGTTGTTACTTGCATCGTGTGTGTGTGTGTGTGTGTGTGTGTGTGTGTGTGTGTACTATCACTCGCGTACACTAAAATAGCCTGCCACTGACGTCACGGTACTACGCATTACGCCTCCTGGTAATGGTGGTGGTAGTCGTGACTACAGTGGTATTGGCAGTAACAGTGTTAGTAGTAGTCGTAGTGGTAGTCATAGTAGTAGTCGTAGTAGTAGTAGTAGTAGTCGTAGTAGTAGTAGTAGTAG
>CAUDMG010000854.1:1410000-1420000 GCA_958450375.1 Homarus gammarus
TATGGAAGAAGGGGGTAAGGGAGGTAGGCAAGGAGAGAGAATGGGAGATGAGGACAGAGAGGGAGGAAAGGGGCTATATAGAAAGGGTGGAAGGGAAAAAGAGAGTACGAAAGGAAGAAGGGAGAGAGGAAAGGAAAGGGGGGCGCGATAAAAGAGAGAGAAATAGAACGGAAATGAGAGAGGGAGTGAAGAAAAGAGGTAGTAAGCAAAGGAGGGAGTAAAGAAGGTAGGGAATAAGGAAGGGAAGGAGGGAGAACGAAAGAGGAGATACGTATAGAATGAAAGTGACCGACGGAATGAAGGAGGGAAGGATAACGAACGGGAAACAAGTCTAGAACGACAGTAAGGGAGGGAGTGAAGGAGAGAAGGAGAGAAGGAAGTGAAGGAATGAGGGACGTGGTGACTCTTCCTCCCGGGTCACAAGAGTTCGCTGATTTACTAAGATGCGCTTCCGTGTTGGAGGAGAAATTTATAGCATCAGAAAGTTTAGTTTACACTCTAACACGTGATTTATGCCATTGAGGGATAAATAACAGTATATTTATCTTAATTTCGTCCATGAATGGTTTAATTTGGGTTAGAGTTTACAGTTGTTTTAATCTTATTGGGAGTGTGACAGACTCTGTTTTGTTGACAAGTATAGTTGGTGACTGAAGAATAATGTAAGTGTAGAAATTATAGCGTAAACATTCATCGTTCTAACTTAACTTAACCTTAACCTAAGCTAACCTAACTTAACGCTAACTTAACGTAACCTAACTTTACCCTAACTTAACCTAACCCTAACCAAACCTTCCTAACCGAACCTAACTTAACACTAATTTACTTACCCTAACACAACTTCATCCAACGCACCTGTGGAAGATACGCCAGACGAACGTTCGCCCTATTTTAGCCTGCAGTGACGATCTTTATTTTACTATACGAGCATCACTAACCACGCTCCAGTACCTCTCTCACTCTCCTGACGACGACGCTGCTGGTGCTGTAGACTGTTGTAGACGTCCTCTCCTAGTCTAGATTTTTCATCAAACACAAGAGGTCCCCACTTCTCCCCTTCAAGGACTCCTCCCTCACCCTCTCTCTCTCTCCCGCTAAGTGCGAGTGTGTCTATTCACTTATCTATATTCTTTACAACCACTTTACCCCCCCCCCCCCCCCCGTGAGTGCATTTTTCTCTCTGCCACTGTGAAAGCCGGAGGGTCTTTTAAATTCATAGCTCTCGTTGTTGAAGGGAAAATAGCAGGTCTTCCTTCTTGGAGTAACGCGGCGACGTTTTCTATGGACCGCTTGTGCTGTGCTAGACCTCCTCTGTGGTGTGTGTGAGCCAGAATGGACACAAGAGTCGTAATTTTTTCTTTATTTTCTTCTTTACTATTACAGTGACCACTTTACTATGAGGCGAGAATTATCACAGCATTTTTATCTCCTTCTCTCTCTCTCTCTCTCTCCCGACCATTGAAAATCATGGAGAGGTAACGAATATAGGGTTATATCTCTGTCTGTCTGTCTGTCTGTGGCCCGGATGTGTAGTGTCAGCACAATAACTTAACGAAATCATCTCGGATCGAAATGAAATTCTTAATGTAGATTCTTATCGTTAATATCTAGGTTAGGTTAGGTTAGGTTAGGTTAATAATCATATACTAAAGTTATGATTCTTTTTACACTTGTGGGGTTTAGACTAAAGACATAACATTATCTTCTCATTATTATTAACAGGTGTTGCATTCATTAGTGACTATAATATTGCACAGGTGAATTTCTCATATAATGTTTAGTTATAAAGGTATATTATTGTTCTTATGAATGTTTATAGTTAAGTAATGTTTATTGATAATATTAATTGTGATGATATTGAGTCTCTCTCTCTCTCTCTCTCTCTCTCTCTCTCTCTCTCTCTCTCTCTCTTTCTCTCTCTCTCTCTCTCTCTCTCTCTCTCTCTCTCTCTCTCTCTCTCTTATCATCAAATTAAAACCCTTATCTCTTCTCTTACATTTTTAGAAGCTTGTATTTATGTATTTTACGAGAGTTTAATGTTCCAACAGTTGTCTCCCTCCCCCTTTAACCATCTGTGCCCTCTCACCCTCCTCTCTCTCTCTCTCTCTCTCTCTCTCTCTCTCCCTTTGTTTATCTTCCCTTATCTCTTCCCTCTTCACCTATTTGTTGATATTCTTTTCCCCTCATTTATCTACCTTTAACCTTACCACAACCCCTTCTCAACTATTTGCTTGTATTCTACGTCTCATTTATCAGTGTTTAACCTCCCTTCCTCTCCTCCTTTAGGGCCCAGCTAGAAAGATAAACAAATCCATAACCGGAGGGCGAGAGTAACCGAGTACAAACACAAGCCGCGTCAGCCACTCAGCGGGC
Source organism: Homarus gammarus (assembly GCA_958450375.1). Classification (NCBI taxonomy): domain Eukaryota; kingdom Metazoa; phylum Arthropoda; class Malacostraca; order Decapoda; family Nephropidae; genus Homarus; species Homarus gammarus. The sequence goes on from CAUDMG010000854.1 coordinate 1,412,374, forward strand.
GTCGTCTCTTGTTACTTAGTGGTGGTACTAGTTGCGCCAACACATCAGACCTGTAAGTAGAAAATTGCTTTGTTTTTTTCTATTATTTTTAAGTACTACGTTTATTGATTTTCTCTTATTTTCCGTTAAATTGAAATGGTTAGTGGTATTGGTACGTTATTATTATTATTATTATTATTATTATTATTATTTTATTATTATTATTATCATTATTATTATACCACGGGAGCTGACAATAACAAATAAATCATACACAAATAACACGAAAAAGAAAAAATTATTTGTTTCAAGAGAATAACAATATCCTTATTATTTATTCGTGAAAAACATCGAAAATATTATCCTGAAATTTGTGGTTAAAATAAATTGAAAAAAAAATAATGTATAAAAATAGAGAAATATCAGAGACTGTTATTGACGAAGGCAATTAGTCTTTTGTGCCTTGGGAGAGTACAGTAAATAATGCCCCTCTCTCTCTCTCATTTACAGACAGACAAACAGAGAGAGAGAGAGAGAGAGAGAGAGAGAGAGAGAGAGAGAGAGAGAGAGAGAGAGAGAGAGAAATTCTTAAATAGGACTTTATATTAGTCATCTATTAGTCACAAATTATGAAAGAAAATGGGATATGTGAAGGCAACTTATTCATGATGACCTTGATGTGTGGCTCTTGTTACACACACACACACACGGACGGATGGACACGTACATGGTTTAGACATAGGCTTTATTATGATCGACTGACAGATTAAACACGGACAGAACACGAACCAAACATGAACCAGACACGAACCAAAAATGATATCACGGACAGAGATGAATTATATACATAAGCCGTGACAGACATATGGTTGGTAATCCGCTTTCCGATACAAAAAAGATATCATATGACACGTGCTTTTATGTGCTGTCAGGGATTGTGTACACGCCAAATCTATATGACAAATCAATAATGTTATCTGATTTTTCTGACCCTTTAGAAAATATGACAAAATTATTTATGTCAGAAAAATATTATGACAGAAATATTCATGACAGGAACAGATTATGACAGAAACATCATGACAGATACGGCATTTGACAGCAATGTTTATGACAGGTTTAATATTATGTTTGAAGACATATGACAGACATAAACATAACATAAACATAAATGACATCCAGACTTCAGTGAAGACATGTGTCATACGAGATCACGTCGAGACATTTATGACAGAGAGAAGGACAGTGTGAGAGAGACATGTGAGAGATACCTAAGCTCGCATGAGAGACCCTCTCTCTCTCTCTCTCTCTCTCTCTCTCTCTCTCTCTCTCTCTCTCTCTCTCTCTCAAATACCCCCCCCCCAACTTCCCTCCCTCTTCCTTCCCTCCCTCCTATTTCATCCTCCTTCATTTCCCCTCCCTTTTCCCACCCTCCCTTCTTCCTATCCTTTCCTCCTTCCATCTCCTATTCTCCTCTACCCTTCTTCTTTCTTCTTCTCCCCTCCTTTTCCCATCCCATCCCCCCCTCCTCCGTCCTCCCTCTCCCCACTCACCCCTTTCCTCCACAGCCTCCAGAGTGTCACCCCCCCCCCCCCAGACAGCGGCACTCTACGATACAAAGAACCAGACTTATGTGGCACTACTGTGTGTGTGTGTGTGTGTGTGTGTGTGTGTGTGTGTGTGTGTGTGTGTACGTTTGTCTGTCTATAAATTTTTCTTATATTCCTCTCTCTCTCTCCTTCATTCGTTCTATCCTTCATTATCTTCCTTTCCTTTGTGTCTCTCTCTCTCTCTCTCTCACTCTCTCTCTCTCTCTCTCTCTCTCTCTCTCTCTCTCTCTGTCTCTTTTTATTTCTCTGTCTCTCTCTCTTTCGCCCTTTCCGTCTCCTTCTCTCCCTTTTTCCTCCTTCCATTCTATCTCGTTTCCTCCCCTCAATACCTCTCTCCCTATTTCTTGCAACTTACACACACACACACACACACACACACACACACACACACACACTCGCACACACACTCGCACACACACACACACACACACACACACACACACACACACACACACACACACACACTCGCACACACACTCGCACACACACACACACACACACACACACACACACACTCGCACACACACACACACTCATAAACAAAGCAACATCCTCTTCAGTCAAACAAATAATAACATCATAACAAAGACATTTACGCAACAAAAACACGAACAAAGAAAATAAATAATAAGCTTTAAATAATATCTCTATCGTGTATTACTTTTCACGTATAACAAAAAACAAGGGAATTTTTTTGTCTGTTTGTATGTTATGTCTTCCTGTTTACTGATGTTTACACTAGGCCTATACACTGAGTACCTACGCCCGTAATAGTACGCTGTAATGCATAAGGTGACCTTTGCGTAATATTGCGTATATGTTGAATGTTGGTTTTTTATTTATATATTTTTTTTAATTGTTGCTTTTAATGTTAGTTTTCGTATTATTTCTACTTTATTCCTGTTTTATTTTTTATTTTTTTCTTCTTCTTCTTCTTCTTCTTTTCTTCTTCTTCTTCTTCTTCTTCTTCTTCTTCTTCTTCTTCTTCTTCTTCTTCTTCTTCTTCTTTTTCTTCTTCTTCTTCTTTTTCTTCTTCTTCTCTCCCTAAGCAAGAACTATCAACCACTCAATAAATAAGAACTTAGCACCTGACTTTACAGCTGAGGTAATGACATCTATCTAGTACAGTGCCGACCAATGGAATCTAAGTCCAAACTAAATCACGACTTTTTTTCCACATATATTTTTTTCCCTTTAATTTTCACCATCAAAGCATTTTTTCCCCTAGACACAATGTAATTAAGGTTCAATTGACCAGGGAAATGTATATTCTAGGGGGGAAAAAAAAATAATAATGGAAATCTCATCACTGTAAATCAATTCATATCTCTAATCAATTTTCTATTAAAAAAAACAAAAATACCTACTTCTTTTTTTATCTACAGAGTAAAATACGAAATTGCAATAACTCATAAAATTCTCGTCATTGTGAGGAATTTTTTTTTTTTTTGGATATTATTAATCAAAATGCCAGACCTAAATCTTTCATCTGGTGTTAATTGGTTAGGTTTAGGTTTAGGTTTAGGTTTAGGTTAGGTTTAGGTTAGGTTTAGGTTTACGTTTAGGTTTAGGTTAGGTTTAGGTTAGGTTAGGTTTAGGTTTAGGTTAGGTTAGGTTAGGTTTAGGTTAGGTTAGGTTTAGGTTAGGTTTAGGTTAGGTTATGTGACTCTGGGAGGAATGTTGTTGTTGTTTGTATAACTCATGGGTATAATGATAACTGTGATGATAATAGGTGGTAAATAATGATAATAATAACAACGAAGACAATAACAACTACAACAATAACAATAATAAACATTTTCAATATATATTCCGTCAATGGTAAAATATGCCTAAGTATCTATTTACTGTACAACATATTTTACCCTCTCCCTCTCTTCTTCCCCCATCCCTCTCTCCCTCCTCCACCCTCCCTCCTTCTTTCCCTCACCACCCTCTCTCCCCTCCTTCCCTTTCTCCCCCTCTTTCCCTTCCACTCCCTTCCTCCTTCCCTCTCTCTCCCTCCCTTTCCCCTCTCACCTCCCCCCCCACAAAATGAGTAACATATATACGCTGGTGTCCTCCTAAACTATACGCCAAGACTGACGCAACTGACAAATGGATCGGCGTATCACTTACCCTCCTCACACAAGGCCCTTCCCTCTCTTGACTCTACGCCCACCTTTTCCCTCATTTCCCCTCATATATTACCTCCTATTTCTCCTTCTCTTCTCTTTCTCTTTCCTTTTCTTCCTCTTTTTATTTCCCCTCTTTCGTTTTTCTTCTTTTTTTCCTTCTCTTCCCTTCCATCTATCTTATTTTTCCTTCCTTCTTTTACCCAATTATTCCCTCCATCATTCCTTCCCCTCCTGCTATTCTCTTTCCTTCTATGCCCCTCCTTATCCTCCCTTCTTATTACGTTCCGTTATTCGTCTTTTCCCTTTCCTTCCTTTTCCTTTTCTTCCTTCTTATCCTCCTCTTCCTGTCTCTCTCCCTTCCCCCCTGTGCCCTATGCTATGAACAAGGGAAAAAAGAAGCACGAGAGGAAGAAAATGGAAGAGAGGGGAAGAAACAGGAAGAAAGGGGAAGAGTCGGAAAGTATAGGATTAAGAAAGGGAAGTATGGCGGGATGGAGAGAGGGGAAGAGTCGGATAGTATGAGGAAGAGAGGGGAAGAAAGAGGAAGAAAGGGGAAGAAAGGGGAAGAGAGGGGACTGTAGCGTGACAAATGGCAGTGAAGGTGGGTGTCCCTGCAGCGTCCTGACACCACCCACCCACCCCACCTACCCACCCCTACCCGCCTCACCCACCTACCCCCCACCCCCTTGGCACTCTTTGTTTGTGGCAGTGCCGGTGTCATTTTTGTGGCACTCTTGGCACTTATGGCACCCTGGCACTCCTTGCAAGTAGTGCCATTTTTTCCCTAGTGTTTGTAGTGCCATGGTCCTGGTATTGGTTAGGTTAGGTTAGGTTAGGTTAGGTTATTATTCCTGTGTTATAAATATCCTTCAAATGAATAAATAGAGTGTGTTAGTTTCGTGGTAGGTGACTAAAAAGAGTGCGTGTTCTCGTATATCTGTAAGAAATGTGACTATATCTCCTGACAGGTGAGTTACTCCACCCCCCCCCCCCCCAGGTGAGTGAGTGATTCCCAGGTAGGTAGGAATGAGTAATGAGATATTAGCATGCAAGGTGACCAGGCCTAGGGGGCATTTACCTCTGTGTTACGGTAGCTTATACGCCTTTGTTGTGGAGTGCTCTCTCTCTCTCTCTCTCTCTCTCTCTCTCTCTCTCTCTCTCTCTCTCTCTCTCTCGGTAAAAAAAAATAGCTTGAAATCTACTCGACTTTTTGTTTTCAATATAAAAGTTCAGAAGACCACAGTGCCCCCAACCACCTTGCAATATTTACTGAGAACACGACTCACCAGACACACACACACAGACACACACACACACATACACACACACACACACACACACACACAGACAAAGAGTATCATCCTTGAACATTAATTAAGCTCTTAAAGAGAAACACCTACGTCCACTTGTTCAGTGATAGACAAAAGCTCTTATCTCCTTATGAGCCAAGAGACAGACTCCTCTTAAATAAAATGGTTAGGTATCATATGACCCACCCATTGTTTACATTCTGAAAGCATAAGCCACGTTATCTCCCCCAGCCAATCTAAACACGGTTGAGGATCATAGCTCAGTTGTGATTGGTCTACTCTCATTCAGCGCGGGGGCAACAGGGGGGGTTGGTGGGTTAGGGGTGGGTGGGTGGGTTAGTGAGTGGGGGTGGGGGGGGGGGTTGTGAACAGTGGGGGAAGTGGAATCAAGACCTTGCGGGATGAGTCATTTGTAACGGGGACACAGAATGAGATGCTAAGGGTCCAAGTGACAGGTGCTAGAAGTTATTAACACCTGTTCTTCTACGTGATGGTGATGATGATGATGATGATGATGATGTTGGATGCTTATAACGTCGTAGTCATGAAAATTAAAAGGTCCTCTCTCTCTCTCTCTCTCTCTGTCTCTTTCTCTCTCTCTCTCTCTCTCTCTCCGTTAACCACCTCACACCACCACCGTCTTCACCTCTCCTCGTCCTTCACCTACTCACCTTCGTCGGGAGGAGGAGGAGGAGGAGGAGGAGGAGGGTGTTGACTAGGGACACCACCGCAGCCCAGGTGTTGGTGGTGCTGCAGGAGGGAACAGGACGCCTCTGTGGTCACCCTTAGGACATCACCCCACCCGACCCTTCCCCCTTTCCCCCACTACCTCCCCCCCTCACCTCCCCATCTCCACCTCCCATAAAACCTTGACGAACCCCCAGTGGCAGAAGTCAACGAAGAAGGTCAAGACATCTCACCCCTTCCCCCTTCCACCATCCCCGTTCCCCCTTCCACCATCCCCCTTCCCCCTTCCGCCATCCCCCTTCCACCATCCCCCTTCTTTTTTAGGAACACCATGCTTAAAATAGCCTAAAATGCCCCCCCCCCCCAAAGGTTACCTATTTAATTAAGGTAAGGAGGTGAGGGAGTGTTTGTGTGTCTCTGTTTGCGTCATTGTGTTTACCTACGTCTTGCTGTTTGCATTTTGTGATTCCTGTGTTTAATACTACGTGTTGTTGGTGTCACTATACGTTGCTTTATTCTCTCTCTCTCCCTCCTTCCCTTCTTCGGTACCCTCCTTCCTCTTCTCTTCTATCCCTCTCCTCCTTCTTCTTATCCCTCTCCTCCTCCCTCCATCTCTACCGACCGACCTCCCTGTCTCCCTACCTCCATATCTCCCTACCTCCCTGTCTCCCTACCTCCCTACCTCCCTGTCTCCCTACCTCCCTGTCTCCCTACCTCCATATCTCCCTACCTCCCTGTCTCCCTACCTCCCTGTCTCCCTACCCCCCTGCCTATCGACCTCCCTGCCTACCGACGCGCCGGATATTGTGGTTAAGACAGGCTGTTGTTGTCTCAGTGCAGGTTCCCACGAGTGATAGAATTATACACATACACACACACTGTCCCACCTCTCTCTCTCTCTCTTTCTCTCTCTCTCTCTCTCTCTCTCTCTCTTTCTCTCTCTCTCTTTCTCTCTCTCTCTCTCTCTCTCTCTCGCTCTCTTTCTCTCTCTCTCTCTTTCTCTCACCACTCCCCCTATCCTCACAACCCCTCAAGCCTAACCTAACCTAACCTGACCTAACTCCCAAAGGTAAACTAGGATGTCTAATCATCAGGTGACTCAACTCTCATTATCTAATCTATTACACAACATTGAAAACGACAGGAGTGAAATAACTCTACACACACAACGAAGCAACAGGTTTTCATTTTGAGGGCAACACGTTCGAGTCATGTGTTGATCAGGGCAATGTGTCATCTCTTTACTGATCGTAATCAATTGCAATATGGAAATGAGACTTGTAGGTTGAGAACTAAACAAATATATGCAATATTGATTTATTCTGTAAGTGTTAGGTGTCAGGTATCAGGTGTGGGATAGTTCTCAGTGTCAGGTGTGGGATAGTTCTCAGTGTCAGGTGTGGGCTAGTTCTCAGTGTCAGGTATCAGGTGTGGGCTAGTTCTCAGTGTCAGGTGTAGGCTAGTTCTCAGTGTCAGGTAGCAGGTGTGGGATAGTTCTCAGTGTCAGGTGTCAGGTATCACTAACAGGTATAATTCCAGGTGAAAAGTACAGGTATGTAACTCTTGGCACAGTATAAGGTAACATAGTGTAATACAAATACAGTGCACAGGTACAAAGGGTACAGTGAGAGGTACAGTGACAGGTACAGTGACAGGTACAGTTATAGGTACAGTATGAGGACAGAAGTGGGTCATGGACTCATCCCTATAGCTGCCTATTAACACACATTACCTAGCGCTGTTCTGTCATCCCAAGATCCTATCAATACTCTGGAGGTCATACCATGTGCTGTACTGTACGTTTGGCGAGGCTTACAACATAACAAACATAACATCACAACATAACAACATAAAAACACAACATAACAAAACCCAGCCTAACCAAACCTAACCTAGCTTACCCGAACCTAACCAAAGCTGATTT
>CAUDMG010000854.1:1425000-1447500 GCA_958450375.1 Homarus gammarus
TTGTTATTGGTGGTAAGATATGCTGTATATATATGTGTGTGTGTGTGTGTGTACATAGACAGCACATACTTACACACACACACACACACACACCCTCTCTCTCTTTTTTATCTCTATTTTCGTCTGGGTATGTATGTATGTGTGTGTGTGTGTGTGTGTGTATATGCGTGTGTATGTATATAAGTACATGTCTATACGTCTACCTATATGTGTGTATGTGTGCGTATATATCCACATAACAGAATTCATCAACATAACACACATACACAGCACACAGCATCAAACAAACACAGCACACAGCATCAAACAAACACACACACAGCATCAAACAAACACACACACACACAGCATCAAACAAACACACACACACAGCATCAAACAAACACACACACACAGCATCAAACAAACACACACACACAGCATCAAACAAACACACACACACAGCATCAAACAAACACACACACATAGCATCAAACAAACACAGCACACAGCATCAAACAAACACACACACACAGCATCAAACAAACACACACACACAGCATCAAACAAACACACACACACAGCATCAAACAAACACACCACACAGCATCAAACAAACACACACACACAGCATCAAACAAACACACACACAGCATCAAACAAACACACACACACAGCATCAAACAAACACACACACACAGCATCAAACAAACACACACACAGCATCAAACAAACACACACACACACACACAGCATCAAACAAACACACACACAGCATCAAATAAACACAGCACCAAGCCTCATTATAAAAACAAGCCACGTAAGTTATTATAGACACATACAACTAATACATAACAAACACACATACTCAATCTCTCTCCACCACATGGGGCCTGTATATCGCTCTTGATATATCACCAGCGGGAGTATGATAGATGGGTATGATAGGAGTATGTTAAGAGAATTATGTTCCCTTGAGAGTAATAACATTGTCTGACCACTGACTTGACCTGGCTTGATTTATTTTGGGCTTTAATCTGACCTGGCTTGATATAACCTTGATATATTAACCTGATTTAGTAACTGAGAGTCGTATATTTATTTAAGATTTGTAAGTGATTATAAAAAGTATTCACATTAATAATAATAATAATAATAATGATAATGATAATGAAGAAGAAAGAAGAAGAAGAAGAAGAAGAAGAAGAAGAAGAATAGTCCTCTTTTGGGACATACATGATAAGTAAGGGAGAGGGGGGAGGGGGGGGGGGAGTCGTCACATAACCTATCATTCAACCAATCAGATATCGCAGGAGACATTTACAACAGCCAATAGAAATGCAGAATTGAGTATATCCGGCAAGCAGCAGGTCCCGTTGCATTTCCAATATACATCAGGCCAACTGGTGGTATCGAATCAGGGACCGAGAGAGTATTTACACGATTTCACCACGACCAATGAAAACGTCTGAATCGCGTGACGAAAGCATGTTCAAGCTATCATGCCATATCCGGAGACACGTTAAGGGCACTATGGTTGAGTTTATACATCACGTTGCTTGGATTTACGTCCTAAACGGCACGGGATTATAGCATTGTTTTGGCCCCCTGAGCTGAGCTTTCCTCCTCCTCGTACTACCACTACTATTTAAATGAACATCGTAGTAAGTGACGTCACACACACACGAGGGAGTGGCCCGGATGAACGGTTCAGTGTAGGATGATGTAAGGAATTCCAGAAGGATTAGTAATTATGTGAAGGATTCCGGGGTCAGGACGATGAAGGGGGTGCTAAGTGACGACACGTACAGTTGTTGACACGTACAGCTGGTGACGCGTACAGCTGGTGACGCGTACAGCTGGTAACAGGTACAGCTGGTTATAACGGCAGCCATCATATAATATCTTCTATTATCCTGAACCAAAACACAAACCTGTTTTAATGTTCCTTTAATCTCTCTCTCTCTCTCTCTCTCTCTCTCTCTCTCTCTCTCTCTCTCTCTCTCTCTCTCTCTTCAGTACTTGTGATCTGGGGCGTAGCTGTGTGTGACGTTGTGGCTGTGTGAAGGTGTGGCTGTGTGGCGGTGTGATAGTGTGGCGGTGTGATGGTGTGGCTGTGTGGCTGTGTGATAGTGTGGCTGTGTGGCGGTGTTGCTGTGTGGCGGTGTGGCTGTGTGGCGGTGTGGCGGTGTGATAGTGTGGGTGTGTGGCTGTGTGAAGGTGTGGCTGTGTGGCGGTGTGGCTGTGTGAAGGTGTGGCGGTGTGATAGTGTGGCTGTGTGATAGTGTGGCTGTGTGGCGGTGTGGCTGTGTGGCGGTGTGGCTGTGTGGAGGTGTGGCGGTGTGATAGTGTGGCTGTGTGGTGGCGGTCTTGGGCAGTTGAAGAGACTAAAGTAGAAAACTCTTTACAATGACTCAAACTAAATTAAAAGGTCATAATTGTTCTTTGTTTATTTTTGTTTTGTTTTGTTCTTTTTTACCAATTTGAAATATAATTAATGGGACTGATGATTAGATACCCCAGCTTAATTCATTTCATTTGATACCCCAGCTTAATTCATTTCATTTGATACCCCAGCTTAATTCACTTTATTATATACCCCAGCTTAATTCACTTTATTAGATACCCCAGCTTATTTTAGCTGATGAATAGATACTCCAGCTTACTTCACCTGGAAACAGAGACATTTATCTAAGATCATACGGGCTCCACTTTATCCGGATTTTGCCTTAGGTCGTACGGGTTTTTCTTTATCCGGATTTTATATTTAGATCAAACTAATGTACTTTATAACCGGATTTCCACTAAGATCGTATTGTTTTCACATTAACCGGGTTTTGCCTTTAGATCGTACGAAGCGACGCTATAACCGGATATTCTGAAACTAATTGCGTTTTTACCAGATTATCAAGTGAGGATTAGCCACAACTTCTTTGTCTTTTAGGTTTATTATCCAAATGTTAACTTAATCTAACATAACTTAACCTCCGAAAATATCATAAATTCTAACCTAATCTAAACTAACTTAACTTAACCTAACCTAACCTAACCTAACCTAACATAATCTCCAGGTAGCTTTAGCCACCTGGAAAATTATTAGTTACCTCTTGATTCTTAATGGTATTTTTGAAGTCTTATTTAGTCATAGTGAGAGTAAAACGTGGTCTAATAAGTCTTGGAGATATTTTTAAGTCTTATTTAGCCTTAGTTATAGAGTTAACATCTTTCTAATAACTCTGGTAGATATTTCGACATCATGGTGCATTTTCGTATTCCCAGAAGCACTATGTACATACAAGACCAGTAAGACGGGATATCCGCCTTAGTAGTGGTCGTCGTCTCACTGATTTACAGAAACAAGTCAGTCCAGGTTAAAGTATGACTTCATTCTAGGTTAGGTTAGGTTGGGTTGGGTTAGGTTAGGATTATAACAAATCATCGTCCTACATTAATGTTGTTTAATCTAACAAATAAAATAAAACAAAAAATACGGGTCTAATAATAAATACATTTTATCTCGCTGAACACACACACACACACACATACAACACACACACACACACACACACACACACACACACACGGCTATAATTTCCGAGAAGTATCCACATTCTCTCCTCAATGGTGACGTAAACAAAAGAGCATTGCGGTCAGGTGTCCAGCGAGTGAGGGTGATGCAACCCTTCCCGCGCTGCCTTTGTTTACTATCATCATTTACGCTGGAAAACTGGCGCGTCCATCCGTGCTTGCGCGCCAAATTCCCCAGTCCCCATTGCCCCCCCCCCCCTCACTGTTCAGGTTCCTCTTAAAAGGTCATTGCTTTCTATCATAACTACAGTGCTGGAGTTGTCTACCTGGTGATGGAGTTGTTTATCTGGTGATGGGGTTATTGTCCTCCTCTTCCTCCTCCTCCTCCTCTTCCTCCTCCTCCTACTCTTCCTCCTCCTCCTACTCTTCCTCCTGAATATCCTATAGTGCATCAGGAAAACCAGGAGTAGGATATGACTGGACAGAATCCTTTCGGGTGTGAGGGTATAGGACGCGTGTCAATATTGATGAGGTCCAGTAGCGAGGAGGATGAGAGGGAGGGGAGGAAGAAGAAGGGAGAGTAGGAAGGGGAAGAGATAGACAAGGGGGAAAATGAGGTGGAGGAGAAGGAGGAGAAGGGGAGGTGGAAGAAGAAGGGGGAGTAGGAAGGGGAAGAGATAGACAAGGGGGAAAATGAGGTGGAGGAGAAGGAGGAGAAGGGGAGGTGGAAGAAGAAGGCAAGATTGAGAGGAGGAGGAGGAGGAAGAGGAAGAGAAAGAGGAACAAGAAGGAAGGAAGAAAATAGGAAAAAGATAAGGAGGAAGGAGAGGAGGATAATCTCTTTGTTGCTGTGTATGCATTTCCTCACAGGCTCACATAGCTAACCTAACCTAACCTAAACCAAACCTAACCTAACCTAAACCAAACCTAACCTAACCTAAACCAAACCTAATCTAACCTAAACCAAACCTAACCTAACCTAACCTACTCTTGCTTCTCCTCACTGTACATGTTTACATACTTACGCACAACTGTTTATAACGCTGAAAGATCCCCCCCCCCCCACCCACGCTGCGTAAGCTCGTAAATAATGCGTATCTCGTGTTCTTTGTGTGGCGTATATATATATAAAAATATCGAGGTTGCTATTAGCGTCATATTACGGCACAGCTGGAGGTAGGTAGATGATGATGCGGTCAGTGTGTTGATGAGAGAGAGAGAGAGAGAGAGAGAGAGAGAGAGAGAGAGAGAGAGAGAGAGAGGATCTAATTAGGGAAAGAAAAGAAAGGGAATTAACTTAATAACAGAGAGAGAGAGAGAGAAGAGAGCGAGAGAAAGAAAGAGGGGGGGGGAAGTTAATCCAGTGAGAGAACGAGAGGTTGAGAGAGAGGGAGAGAGAGAGAGAGAGAGAGAGAGAGAGAAAGAGAGATCCATACACACTTTATACACGTACACATGTATATAAGTAAAGTATACATACACAGCGAGTAAGCAAGCTGATAAGTAGATATGTGAGCGTACTTGTTTTCACGTACAAATTCATACTTGTTACAACACACGTACACGCATAAGAACATATACAAAATATAACATAAACACGTACAGTACACACACACTTGCACACATACAGTACACACACACCGACACTTGCACACACACACACACACACACACACACACACACACACACACACACACAGAGCTGAACCATCTGCTGACAAAACCGTACAGTCAGGGGTCCTATTCGTAGTAAACACACACTTGCTGACACACCTGACAATAATGACTAACAACTCTTGCTGACACTTCTTGACACTGACAATTCTTACTGACACTTCCTGACGAATTCTAGCTCGTATCAGTTCTTGTTGACACCAACTGACAAACTTCATATACTGACACGTGCTGATGCCTGCTGACGCTACTGACTGATACCTTCTGAAAACCTTAAGCACATCCTGACACTAGTTGTTATCCCAGAGAGAAGAGAGAGAGAGAGAGAGAGAGAGAGAGAGAGAGAGAGAGAGAGAGAGAGAGAGAGAGAGACGTTCCATCATTTGTTCTCTGAGATTAACAAATAGTTTTATCAGGAGGATGTGTGTGTGTGTGTGTGTGTGTGTGTGTGTGTGTGTGTGTGTGTACGCTTCATGTTAGCCCCTCTTACCAACTGTAGGTATTGAAGGAAGGAAGGAAGGAAGGAAAGAAGGAAGGAAGGATTTGAAAAGAAAAGATGGAGGGAAAGATATAGTGATAGGAAAAAAAAAGAAAATAAGGAAGAAAAAAAAGAGAGAAGAGAGGAAGGGAAGGAAGAGATAAGAGACAGATGGAAGAATGGTTTAACAGGAAGGAGAGAAAAGGGGAGATGTGGATGGTAGGAGGGAGGGAAGGAAGGAGAGATAGAGGGAGATAGAGAGTGAGGGAGGGAAGAGAGGCTGGATGAAGGGAGGGAAGGAAGGAGGGAGAGATAGAGGGAGATAGGGAGTGAGGGAGGGATGGAGGGAGGGAAGAGAGGCTGGGTGAAGGGAAGGAGGGAGGGAGGGAGAGAGGGAGTTACACTTGGTCAGAACAAAGACGAACTAAGAATAGATCAAGTTTCGTTCCACCAAAAAGCCTGGTCTGAGCCTCACTGTAGGGGGTGGGGGGGTGGGAGGAAGGGAGAGTGAGAGGGACAGAGAGTGGGAGGAAGGGAGAGTGAGAGGGACAGAGAGTGAGAGGAAGGGAGAGTGAGAGGAAGGGAGAGTGAGAGGAAGGGAGAGTGAGACGAAGGGAGAGTGGGAGGAAGGGAGAGTGAGAGGGACAGAGAGTGAGAGGAAGGGAGAGTGAGAGGGACAGAGAGTGAGAGGAAGGGAGAGTGAGAGGAAGGGAGAGTGAGAGGGAGAGAGAGTGGGAGGAAGGGAGCTAGAGAGGTAGGGAAAGTGAGAGGGACGGAGAGTGAGAGGAAGGGAGAGTGGGAGGAAGGGAGATAGAGAGGAAGGGAGATAGAGAGGAAGGGAAAGTGAGATAAAGGGAGAACAGAAGTAAGGGTGCAAATAGGTAGGAGGAATAAAGTAAAAAAAATATATATATAAATTCAAGATAAATTATATTTCTTTCAATTAACAATCAACAGGTAACTAATTGTGATATATTTTAATAACCTTTTTTTTTCCACTTTTGGTGTTGTTGACAATTTTTTATGTGTGTGTGTGTGTGTGTGTGTGTTTGTTTGTGTGTGTGTGTGTGTGTGTTTGTCATATTGTTTTTACATTGCTTTTGTCGTTATCTTCTTTACTTTCTCTCATGACTGGGACACACACACACACACACAGTTACCATGGCGATAGTCTTAGACCCTGTACGTCCAAGTCATAATCTGGGACAACACTATGAGTCTACTTTCTGTCCGTGATCATGTACGCAGGAGTCACGGAGGTCGCTAACCCCACTGACACACACACACACACTTCACACACACACACACACACACACTTACACACACACACACACACACTGACTCAGATATTTGCTTCTTGTAATGATATAAATGTATGGTATAGTCTTTCTCTGTATCTATCCGTCCATCCGTCTATCCATCCATCCGTCTATCCATCCATCCATCCGTCTTAGTGGTATTAATATTAACGCACACAATACGCCAATACGCACGAATGAAAAAAGAAAGAACAAGACTCGAATAGATTAATTGAGTGACAGATCTAGCGTGTCTGGTGATTCGAGGAAACACCTGAGTGACGAGGGAAGTGAGTGACTAATGCCACTCAGGTGTGTCACTCTTTAAGTTGTCATGTCGTAACTGGGAATTTATTTTTCTATCTGAATATTTATTTTTTTCCTTAGAATGTTCATTGGAATTCTTTTTATATCATAACTTCTTTCAGTTGTTTTAGGGGAACTTTGTGATCCTGTCTGTGTGTTTGTCTGTCTGTCTGGGTGTGTGTGTGTCTGTGTGTTTGTCTGTCTGTCTGGGTGTGTGTGTGCCTGTGTCTGTCTGTCTGGGTGTGTGTGTGTGTGTGTGTGTGTGTCTGTCTGTCTCTCGTACAATCATTACTACGTTCAATTCAATGTAAATTAATTATATCTACTTAAGGCAAAGTCTCGGTGAATATGTTCCGCCATATTGTGTGTTTGTTTTCCGATTATAGTTTAAGTCAGCAAATCAGGTGCGTTCCGTCACACCAAATTACATATTGAACAGCGTTACATTACATTTTGTAACATCTTGTACACGTGACAATATTTGTGTTCTGTTACACGTGAGGTAACATGTGACTAATGCTGTAAGTCATTATTTTGTTTTAAATATTTAAACAGGTGACCGTTGAAACCGTTACAGCTTCTATAGATAATATTATCTCATTAACTTCAACAGCGCTTAAAATCGTTAAAAAAAACTACTACAGCCGTTAAAGACGTTAATTTTGTTACGAACGTTTGAAAATGTTACCACCGCCATAACCGTTTGAAAATATTACAGCCGTTATAACCGTTAAAACTGTTATAACCGTCATAACTGTCACAACCGTCAACTGAGGTACTTTCACACCCTCATTTGAATACGTTGTAGGCGATAAACGTCTCTGACTACGAAACAACTAGATTTTTTTTACCTCTACTTAACTATTACCTGTTGAAAACTAGTGTATTTACTAAACTATGATACGAGCTTAAAGACCTAAGTTGTTGAAGTGTATTAATACATTATAACATCAACAATAATCAACATATTCAAAATCCTGTATTATTATTCTTAAGTTTACCTGTCTCAAGGTCGGTTATCTCCAGTTAACTAATACTTCACTCAGGTAATACTACAGTCAGGTATACTTCAAGGTCAGATTAATCTAACCTAACGCTAACCTTATCTAACCTAACGCTAACTTAATCTAACCTAACGCTAACCTACTCTAACCTAACGCTAACCTACTCTAACCTAATCTAAGCTAACGCTAAACTAATCTAACTTAATCTAACCTAACGCTAACCAAATCTAACTTAATCTAACCTAACGCTAACCAAATCTAACTTAATCTAACCTAACGCTAACCAAATCTAACTTAATCTAACCTAACGCTAACCTAATCTAACTTAATCTAACCTAACGCTAACCTAATCTAAGCTAACGCTAACCAAATCTAACTTAATCTAACCAAACGCTAACCTAATCTAACTTAATCTAACCTAACGCTAACCTAATCTAACTTAATCTAACTAGACCTAACTTAGCCGAACTAATCCTCAGGTGAAATAATCTCGGGTGTCTAATCTTCAGGTGACCTACATACTTGGTTTTAATAATAGGTTCGAAATCTTCTCAAAATACAAAAAACATAAACAAAACCTGAGACAAGAATACTTATTTTTTTCCTTCTCTCAGTGTTGCGTAGTATCTAGTAAATACCATCAGAGGTACGTCATTTTCTCGGTACAGGGACATACGTTCGAAATATTCACATCGTTCAAGGTTTTACGCCACTGTAGGTAATTATTTTATACGCTGAAACATGGTCTGGATAGATGGGGGTCATCATCCCTTTACGCCATCTTGATTTACGCAAAGTAGGGTTGGTTGGGGGGGAGGGAGGGAGGGGGGGTTATATTCTTCAAGTTATTACCCAAATTTGTCATTTCATTAGATTCTTTAGTTAATTTTCCTTTATTTATATTTATTTTTTTTCTATTCAGTTTTATTTTTTCTCCTATTTCTTTACTTCGTTATTACTTTATTATCATTTTTATTCCTTTTTATACTTTTTATTTTCTTCTGTTGGTATTTTTTTTTTATTTGAGGTTAATTAAATTTCAGTCTTTTTTTTAATAGTCGTTCAGTTAAAATTAATTTCAGTTAACAATTAAAAGTATTTTCTTATTTTAGATATTTTTAATGCATATTTTTTAATATTTGTATTTGTTTATTTGTTTTCTGTTTAATTTATTTTATTTTTAATTCATTTTTTTTCACTTTTTTTTTCATTTTTTTTACACTGAAAGATATTATACACGTCAATGGCATAAACAGTAAACAGGTGGTAGTTTAAACAATACATAGGGAAGAAACAAACACATACTGATACATATAATCCCGTTTATTGCAGATACAAAAATGAAAATTATTTACAAATTTGAAAGACAAAGATGGGTAGTGACGATTTTTAGCACTTACAAGAGCAGCGCTGTGGTCCCGTATGTACAGTCACCGTGGTAACCTGAAGGGGACGGAGCTTAGGGATAGGGCCCAATTTTTTTTTTTTTTGTAAACCAAATTAAAAATACATATTGTTTTAAGGGATACATTTTGTTTACCTATTTTAATTATCAATAATATATTCTCATTGTAAAAGGTATATTAATATTATATCCTGTACTTTATAACAAGATATATAGATTTTTGAAAGGTCTTGTATTATTTTATGATATCCAAGTAGACATCTCAGGTGACGTCTTTGTATAAACGTTTCTAATCAATAAGATATATAAGGATTTGTTTTTTAAGAATAGTTTACAGAATTAATATATATTTCTATTTAGATTTTTTTTACACTAGACCTTCATGATAATTTACACATTAGGTATAAAAATTTAGATCAAATTTATATATATACATATTTTTTTAGGGTAAATATCCCTAGGCCCCTTCTCTCTTCAGGTCACCGATTGAGGTCAACGTCTGGACACGAAACCTGCCCCTTAACTTTCCAAAAAGATCAAAGGTCATATCAGGTCATCAGTGAGTCATACAAAAGATGCATAGTCATAGTCCTTTAAGTAAAATCCTACTTCATGACCTTTCCCTATTGCACACTTAACAGGCAAAAATGTCACCGTATAAAACATTGCTTGAAAAAATATAAATTAACAAGAATTTGTATCAAATGGGATGTTAGAAGCATAATAAGCTCTCGGTAGCAAAAAGGCACAAGACTATTACCATAATCTTATAATCCAGAATTTGGGGAGGACAATAGACGTTTCTTAACAGCAGAAACTCTTTTTGCATTGGAAAAATAAAGGCAATTTTCTAAGGCTATGGCAAACCACAAAATTATTCCTACGTTTGGCAGTGGAACCCGATGATACGCTAACCTACAGTATATGTACGTCATGTCGAAACTTACACTGTGCACCTATTGTACCTACACGTACAGTATATGTGTGTGTGTGTGTGTGTGTGTCTTTTCTTGTGCTGCAACACATTCACTACAGACATAATTATGACTTCATTTCAAGAATAATACTATTTTCTTTCTGACAAATATGACAAACATATTTTAGTAGCTAATGACAGATATTCGAAGACAGATGGCAACCACAATCAAACCTTTAAAAATAACTACTGTCTAATTTATTTACACTTTTTCTCAGAGTCCATGACAAGAGACACAGTCAGGACTCAACTACTGAAAGACGAAAAAAGGCGTGTTGGGGGGAGGGGGGGAAGACGAGCCTCGAGCCAGGCCATAATGACCTCTAGACCATGTTGTTTACACCTGACCCACCGCTAATTACCAAAAAAAAAAAAAAAAAAATACCTAACGTTTAATCTGATTTAATTTAGTTCTTAATAGTTATATGAAATACAGTTTGATTTATTAACTCACTAAAACCAGAACTGTGTATAAATAATTAGAGGGTTTGACTATAATGGTGTATATCAACATGGGTCCAGTAAACAAGGGGCTCACAACAACTTCTAGGGACTTTGGTCCTTAACAACCCTTGACCTCTCTCTCTCTCTCTCTCTCCACCCCTCAAGCTTAACTACTCACAACAACAAAAATAATTAAATGGAAAGTGACAACCGGGTAAAATTTTAAGCTGAAATGCGTCTAAATGATCATAATTAATTGATATATATTCCAATCAGATATTCATAACTTTTTAATATTTTACTTATTAATTAAATACTTTATCTGTATAGGTTTAAGTTACGGTTTACTTTACCATAGAGACTATTACATCCTAAGTGGTTTAACATTAAAACTTTCAAATAATTAAACTTCAAGTAAGATGTTTTATAATAGACAAAAAAGTTATGGGAGAGAATTAATCTAGAATTAAACTAAAGACTCAATTATCATCACGTATTAGTTAACAGGTTATGGGGTGTAGTTTAGCTGGGGGGGATGGGTGTAGGAGGTGAGAGAGGGGGGCGGACACTCAGCAAGGAGATCATAATTGCACACAGCTGGCAAAATTATTGGAGATCATTTTGATTGCTGATATAGCTGACTAGGGGGTCACAGTGTTGCCAGAGTACATCATCACACACAAACAGATAAAAGTTAACAACTCTTCTAATATAATTCAGAATTTTAAAGTCATCTCTTTCTTCATTTTCGTTTTATTTTATCAAAATTAAGTAGTGAGATTCTCCTTCTATATAATATAAGGATAATTTACTGTTCAAAACTTCTATTTACATTAACTCATATAATGGAGGGAGCTGTGAAATATTTTTTTAAGTCTGGCAACACTGTTAGACGATACGACAAGACTTCAATAATCCGAACATAAAAAAATCTTATATATATTTATACTATTATAAAAATTCTTTGACCTACTGTATCGTCAAAAGGCAAAAGGATTTAAATCTTTCATTAAAAAACTAAGTTCGGTTTAGAGAAGTTTCCCCGTACAGAGAGCCAGGTCAGCTCGGGCTAAAACAGAGACTAGCAATTAAAGCTCTTAATTCAATCTTATAAAGAGCCTTAATTACTATGCAAGAACCAGCCTTCGAACCCGACGCTTGGTGACGCTTAACATGGTAAACAAAACAAACATCAAGTAAACCAATCAGCTATCAGGAATTGTGGCGCGAAACATTTCACCATTCACGTCAAGTGTTTGCATCCCAACCCACCAATCAACTGTCACAATTTTTATGGCGGGAACAAATGAGCATCGCCAGAACAACCAATCAACTTTCAAGTTTGGGGTCCGAGAGGCTAGATACAGTATATTTAGTTATTTTTTCACATAGATAATTATCACGTCTTATAGCTTTGATGACCGTGGACACTGACAGAGCAACTGCTGACTCTTTTACGTCATACACATTTACATATTGCCATTCCTATTAATTCTAACATGAACTCTAAAAACAATTTCAAAACGGTAAAGCCCATTTTTTTTTTACAATTGCGATAAAATGTACATTAAACTTACGTCTCTGCTCCACAAACAAGAAACTGAGCAAAGGGAGCAACGTATTAAATACCTGTATATCAAAACCTATAAGAGTTAGAGTAGCTTGACCGTGTCCAAGGAGAAATAATATTGCTTAATATATGACTTAGAGCACCAGTTATACTATGCTATATACAGTACATAAAGCGAAAAGGCAAGATTTTGGTCATGTAATAATAATAAATGCCCATAATATTGGCAGAAATATCCCCACATTTATAAAAGAAATCCACAGCTTATCAGATAATTATAATGAAAGGAGTAAAGACACATAAAAAAATCATTATAGTGTAACATAATGTACTGGAAATTGGTAGTAACAAATCTTCGTTTTTTTTTTTGTTTAGTATTTACAGGAATGGAAACGGCACCAATTTCCAGATAAAAGCCTAACAACAACCAAGTCTATTTAGGGAATATATACAAAAAATTCAACTGGAAAAAAAAAAGGGATCAAAATCATGCCTTTCGGTACAACCTCACCGCTGTCAGCCTCACGGCCTTCCTGCGGTGTACAAGAATACTTACTAGTGGCGAATGAGATCCGTCGTTTGCCTTTTCATATAAAGCTACACCAAGTTATGTGGACACCAACTGTCATCACCCGCACACAGCTGGTTCTTGAAAGGGCCGACAGTAGGTTCTTCAGTAGTCAAACAGCCGGTCCTCCAACACCAGCTGCACACAGAAGGCAGCAGAAGACGACCAGCAGTGAATGTTCTCTGGCTTGTTCAATCTCTGCCAAGCTCTCGACAGTAATCAATTTTTTTCTTACAGTTCGATAAAAAAATCTTCTAAAGGAGAGCTGGGCGGCGGAGTTTTGGGGGATTGTGATTGAAGAAGCCAGTTTTTAGCCTATTTAGTAGTGAAAGACGCCAGGGCAGTGGCGGACAAAATGAACCAACTGGTTATATGTAATCCCTCGGAGACACCATCCACTCCCTCCTGCTGGGGATGTGCTCTTAAATAACTGAACACATATCTCGGGGCATTTGTCATTAATTCTGACACAACAATACAGGTAAAGGTGAACAAGAGTGAACAAACTCTCTACAGTCCATGATCATTTTGTTACGGCATCTTGTAAGTCAAGTTCTTAAGTGCATAGAGACGAGGGACAATGAACATGATTTATAAATATTCGTAAAGTGTATTATTTAGCCAAATTATACAAGAGTTTTGAGTTTACACTGCTTACACAAGTGGCCCCTCTGGTCATGGGGCCACCGGGATACACCCAAAGAATTTTTACGTCTCTATTTTCACAATAAGATTAAATTTCATCACGATTTCTCATTTCCTTGGTTCAATGACACACTTTATCCATAAGATCAGGTTCTTCAAAGGTAAACCTCGTAAAAGAGCATTGAGGAGGTTTCGCTGAAGCCGAGGTGGAATGAAGTTGGTCCAGAGGGTCACCTTGAGGTAGAAGATCTCAATAAATGGAATTTGCCGAAGAGCAGCAGCAGCAGGTGAAGAACGATAGGTCCTTCACTTTATAAAGAAGGAAGGTTTTGGGGGGACTCATACAGCTTGAGGCCCCACCACAGAGATATAAAACTCAATCTCCTGCAGATTACCTGTCAACGGCAAGTCTGGGGAGAACCAAAGAGAGGCCAACATCCTGAAGACGAAATGAGACAATTCAGCCTAATGAAGGAGGCGCAGAAGTGATCCATAGGAAGAAGACAGTGGATATCGTCAGTGTAATGAGATCATTGGAACTTGTTGAACAAACGCCACCAGATGAGGCAGAGAATAGAGGCTGAGAGACACCTGGTGAGAGCCACAGGAACAGTCAGGTTAAGCGGCTCCTCCCCCTCGCTCTTCTCGTCAACCTGCAGGAGACACAACAAGTACAGTTAGGTCAGTTATCGTGTACATCCTCATATACTCAACACATGAAGTAACATTACATATACTACAGGCAACTTGTATGTATGTATGTATGTGTGTATGTATGTTTGTATATATGTATGTATGTATGTATGTAAGTTCTCTTTTGGGTGAAATTAAGTTATATAAAAAAATAATAACAAACGATATAAATACTACTGCTCACTTAATCACTTTTGGCAATTACTACTCTAACAACCATTTAGCGTCCAGGTGACCATCGTAAGCTGGTAGGTGTAACAAGCGCACGTGGGTCTCGTTACCATATTATAATTATGAGATTAACTACCGATTATCTGTGAATGGTTGAATTATTACCCTCCTCCCCTACTCGATAATCCGGTGCTCACTCGTAAGCATCACCCCGCCCCCTTGCGTGACGTTATCTGGTGGAGGGGGGAGGGAGGTGAAGAGGGGGAGTGAGGGTGTGTGGGTGGGGGGAGTGAGTGAGTCTCTTTATCATCCTTACTCTTAAGATAACAGACGATAACACTGAATTATTGTATTTCTGTTGTGATTATGATAACTACAATTTCGTTTCGTTATTGAGTTATCTTGTAGGTGTTATCAGATTGAGTAGGTTGGGTTATCTTTCTCTCTCTTCTTTCTTCTCGCTCTCTTTCTCTCTCTTCTTTCTTCTAGCTCTCTTTCTATCTCTTCTTTCTCCCTCTCTTCCCACTCTCTCTCTCCTCCTCACTCTCCCTATCTCACCTTCCCGGTAATGCACAGGTGTGATGAGGTCGGTAATTAACACAGGTGACCTCTCCCCCCTCACGTGCACAGGATAAACACAAGCACGTGCTACTCCCCGATGAGCTGACACTGCTAATACTTCCTATCCGTCAGCTGGAGATGGTCACTTGTTGTCTGAGTGTTTGTCACTGTCCACTTCACCTGTCACTTCGTTTGTTTATCTTTTGTCTACCTGTCAATTTGTAGATCGTGTTCTTGTTTACCTGTCAATTTGTTTGTTTGTCTCTGTTTCATCTATCTGTCAATCAACTTGTCTTTCTCCTGTCTATCTGTCAATCAATTTGTCTATCTATATCTCCATCTGTCTATCAGCTAATTTATTTGTCTTCTCTCCTACTCTGTTTGTTTGTCTGTCACACTTGTCAGCGTTTGACCTCAGATAACCTTTATGTAGCAGTTGTGAGGTCACGGCCACTTGACCTTATCTCACTTGGTCACAAGGGTCAAGGTTAATTTGTCCTACCATGACCAAACAACCCAGTAACTTATGACATATTCCATGTGTTATGCAGTCATGGGGTCAAAGGTCAAGTAATATAACGACGAGGAGCTAAGATTACTTACTTGTCTTAATAATAACAATACATATATACACTACACAATCATAGTAACTACCATTAATGATTATAATTACATTGTACTTACCCTGGCATTGTTGACTTGGAACTCATCAGCGATTTTGCGTAGGTCTTTCCCTATTTTACGCGACACTTCCTCTCCCTCTCCTCCCTGGGCATTCTCCCTCTCTTCCTGGTTTCTTCCCTCCTCTCCTTGGCTGCTGTTCTCCCCATCCTCTCCCCCTCGCTGCTGACGAAGGCGCGGGAGGGACCAGGAGAGCTGGGGAAGGTTGAGATGAGGACCAACTTGGGGGCGGGGTGGTAGCCTGCGTCTCACCTCTTGTATGTGATCTAACCCTGTCTGGATGGCGTCCTCCTCCCCTCCCTCCGTCCCCAGCCTTCCCATGGAGGCGGCGCGGGTATGGGAGCCCCTGCCGACCTCCAGGGTATCTGCAGGCGTGGCTGGGGGCGTGTCAAGGGATGGTGGAGGGAGTGTGGGTGTGATTTGGACGCGCGAGGGTTTCTCAGGGAAGAGGAAGTGGTAGGAGCGTGTCCGTCGAAGGGGTGACGGAGGAGGCGTGTTGCTGATGATGACGTCAGGCAGAGGCAGTCCTGATGGTGGAGACATTACCGCAGGGTTAGTACTGTTAACACTCCTGGCTGGGGGAAGGGCTAGTTAGTGTCCCGTTAATAGCCGGACTACAACAGCTATTAGTTCCCCGTTACTATAACTACAGTTAGAAAATATTAATAACTTTCTCCCTGGTTAATATAACAACTAGAAACTATAATTATTATCTGTCCCTATAATTAGAAACCCTAATAAGCTTCCTCTTACCCTATAATTACAACATAAAATTATCATCATCTTACTGTTTACCGTCATACGTATAACTACACTGATTATATACACACTGAACAACTGTGGACTTGAATTACGATTTTAATCTCTCTCTCAATCTCTCTCACTCTCTCAGCAAGGAAAACAGTAAATCAAACACACCAACGCAGGAAATTCTCACCCACCTGAGTTCCTTGACACAATACACAAGGAAGAGTAACTCGCCTTATTCACAGTATATAATCTTGTGATATTTTAGGTCAAAGGTCAACACTTCCACGCTCTGACAGTCACGAGGTTAAAAAAAAAAGCAATAACTGATTTTGTTTTGTACCAGCTTAATACTCCGTGTGCGTGTGTGTGAGATAGTTATTTCTCTCTCTCTCTCTCTCTCTCTCTCTCTCTCTCTCCTCCATAATAATCTGATGAAATAAATACTAGTTATGTTGCGGGCTTGTTATCAGTGTAAAGCAACCCGGAGATAAGCCTTAACGAGGCACTGAGTTGTGATACTGTTGGCGCGGTGATGGTGGTAGTAGTGGTGATGGATAGTGGTGGTCGGTGGTAGTAGATAGTGGTGGCGATGAAAAATAGTAGTGGTGGTGGTGACGGTGAGTTGTAGTGATGGTGGTGGGTGTGGTAGTAGTGGTGGTGGTGAGTTGTAGTGATGGTGGTGGGTGTGGTAGTAGTGGTGGTGGTGGTGCCTGTACGACTGTGGCGGCGGCAGTGGCACCCTGATAACAAAGACATGGGGAAGGGGGGGGGGAGAAGGGGAGGAGTTGGGGGGCCGGGGGGGGGGGGGTGAGCGAGCCACCCTTCAGTGCCACTCAACCTCACCACCTCTCACCAACCAACCAACATTAACTATTCTCTTCTTCATTCCCTTCCCCCTCTCTCTCTCTCTCTCTCTCTTATTCCAAAATCTTCATCACAATAACACACACAGTATTTCTAAGTCGCCGCTACATTGATGACTCACACTCACACGGTCACCTCCTCTCTTAATGATGCGTGGTTAGAATATTTTCTTTCGACAGGATGAACTACGCACTTCCTTAATGACGTGACTAAACTACGACATACACACCTATCAATTTTCCCTTTTCCATCTCTTTCGTTAATTATTCCTCTTTCTCCATCCTTATTATCTCTCTCTCTCTCTCTCTCTTCTTCTCCCTCCCTTCACCACTAATTCCTCCCCAGTAGCCAAGACAAACACACACACACATAACCACGGTGATAACTTGGTGAGGTAGACTTCAGTTTTTTTTATACACACACATTCATCTCAATTACTCACTGATGGTGAAAGTGAGGTGTGGTGATGGTGACAGACGCTAACTAGAGTGACTAAGTGAGATAGTGAGAGATTGATAGTGAACTTCCCCTGAATTTAACCTCGTGGACAAGTGTGTGTGTGTGTGTGTGTGTGAGTGCTTGATGATGCAGATTTATAAAGAAAACATCCAAACATCTTTCCCCTTTATTACACACACATACACACGCTAATAATACACAACGGAGACAGAGAGAAATATTAAATGTGTGAGAGAGAGACAGAGAGAGAGAGAGAGAAAGCGCCCACGTATCTTACTTGTATATGGGGCTATAAATATACCTTTCTTATTGATGGTAAGTTACAACAATAAACAGTGATATTCTCTCTATCTCTCTCTCAGTCTCGTTTTCTTATCTCCCCCTTTCTCTCCACCAAGCACCCCTCCCTCCCTCCTTCCCCCAGCCTCCTTCAGTAGCGAGACTCCCTTCAAGGTTACTGGAGGGAGGGAGGGAGGGAGAACGCGGGGTGAGCCAGCCAGTCAAAACACTACACAGACACGTGGACTATACTGTGGCTCTCTCCCTCCCTCTCTCTCTCTCTCTCTCTCCCTCTCTTTCATTTTCACAAGTAGATTACTCGCTTAATCTTGGCAGGACAGCAAGTGACTTAATAGTTTACTTTTATAGCACTGTGTACATGTGTGTGTCGCAGAGCCTTATAATTCTTCTCTCAGGAAAAAGTTAAACCCTCTTATTAACTATTAGAGCTTAATATATGTCACCATCAACACTGAACATATGTCACCATCAACACTGAACATAAGTCACCATCGTGTCTCCATGATTCACCTTCACCACCATCACCATATCTGACCTAAATACCTTCATTATATCCCTACCTCAAACGGACATGACACTTCTCCCCCCTCTCCCTCTCCCTCACCTGCACCAGACACCACCGTCACTATAGTGGGGATGTTACGACACTAGGAAAACTGACATCTTGCGGTCTTCATCTACATCTTTCTCCAAGAACAGATGGTGGTGGTAGTAATGGTAAATGGTGGTAGTAGTGGTAGGTAGTGGTAGAGGAACAACAGCTGGTATAGTGGTGGTAGGTGCAGCGCGCGGACACTAGGTCAACAAAGGTCAGGGCGAGAGAGAGAGAGAGATGAAAGAGAGTGTGAGAAAGAGAGAGAGAGAGGAAGCGCGTGTATAGGCACGAGTGAGCCACGCGTCTGAACACCTCCACGCGTCCCTTCACCCAGTACTACTCCTTCAGTATCGTAATGTTAACTATGGCTCATCTATTCTCCGGCACCAGCAGGAGGCAGACACACAACTCGGAGACACAAATACTAAGTTGTAAAAGACGGTTTCAGATGTAAATTACAAAAACAAGTGCAGGAGGTACAAGTGTAAAATTCAAGTACAGGTGAAAATTACAGGTACAAGTGCTAATTACAGGTGATAGTATAATTACAAGTCCTGATACAGTGAAGAAACTTATGGTTCCACATCAACATTACTCAGAATACGAAAATTTTAGAACGGTAAAAGTATTAAACTTCCCGTGAGTACAATACTTTCTCTCAGATGTACTGTACATAATGTGCACTTTACCCACTGATCTTATACTCTAATTCCAAAGTTAGTACATTTCTAATACAATATACGGGTTTTGTGTGTTAAAGAGCGTCGCGTATCAGAATATATATTGATGTTTTACCAGATAACTTGCTTCTCTAAATGACGCAAGACAGTTATCAATCTTTATCTAATGCAGTAAGTTCACCGTTATGTAAATTAAACAATAATGAAATAACGGCCAAATAATTATAACCTAACCTAACCTAACCACTACCAGAAATACAGTAAAACCAGGTATCTCACCCGGTATAAACTCTACGGTCATCGCTCGCCGCCCTTCAGTGCTTACACCTGTCGTTTGGTTATTTTCCCCAAGTCAGTTCACAACACTAAACCCCCAAAGCTCTTCTCTATGCGCATTTATGAAACACTAAACTCAGCTTCAAGTCGTAATATCAAAGAATTAGGTCTCACTTCAATACACACTAATACACTTGACCCATTACCACTGAAAAAAAAAAAATTACAAATTATATTCAATAATTTTTACTCACCGTTGCGATGATGGAAGTTCTCCCAGCGAATATCTTCAGCTGTCATGTATTCGCCACTGAAGAAACAGTCACTTTCGTTCATGGTTCGGGTGTAGCCAAATGGTACTGCACTTGTAATAAGTAAGTTCAACATCATACAAGACTTCTACCCACTGAACTCTCCGAAAGTGGTTGTATGTCTTTCTCTGGTAACATCCCGCGTATGACTGACCAAGGCTCCTCGTGTGCCGTAACAGGTTATACGCACGCTCGGCCAATCAGCGTCACGCGTTGAACTGCCACATTCCACTTTTATGTTCAGTTACTTGTACAAACTGTTTAATATTATTACATATTAATTACATATATTCTTTACCTCCTACGAACATTATATATATATTTTATAGAAAGAAACAAATAAACTGTAGATAAAACAAATATCTTTATAAATATAGGAACTCGTCATTGTCTGGGGGAGGAGCCTCGGACGGTTCATCTACCAATCACGTAGGACTTAAACAAGCTCGTGGTAAACAAACTCTCTCGTGCGGTGAGTTAAGTCACAGGAAACTGACACCCCGAGCTCTGGTGACACAATTGTGACCTTTTTCTTACCACTCAAACAGTTTTTCTCCTTGACCTCCAAAAATTCCCCTAAAACCAGAAGCGCGTCCCTTAACACCAGAGAAATGGAATTGTTTTTCGAGTTTTTTTTTTTCTTGAGGGAGGAAGATGGTAAGGATGTCACAAAGGGCTGGAGAGGAGAGTTAGGTGGGGCATGACTCAGTGTGTGGTGGTGAGGGGTCAAGCAGTGACTGAGAGTTCAAGCTCAACCTTCCAAGTTTCGTGTTTGTTCGCGGCCAGTGGCGGGGAAGACGCGTGGCTCGTTGTTTGTTTGTCTTACCTTAGTGCCTGTGTGAGTGTGTGTGTGTGTGTGTGTGTGTGTGTGTGTGCGTGTGTGTGTGTGTGTGTGTGTGTGTGCGTTGGAGACATGAAATACGCCTAGGTGACCGTCCCACACATAGCTTCTTAATTTTAATGCATTACTTATTAATATCAACTGCCGTCATCGAGTACCCCAGACGGCTTAAGGAAAATTTGGTCCTCATACAGACGTCTAGACCTGAGTCATGAGGCATCATGGTTGTTGTTCTACTGTTAGATGCGTTCTCTCACCTCCTGTTAGATGCGTTCTCTCACCTCCTGTTAGATACGTTCTCTCACTCCTGTTAGATGCGTTCTCTCACCTCCTGTTAGATACGTTCTCTCACCTCCTGTTAGATACGTTCTCTCACTCCTGTTAGATGCGTTCTCTCACCTCCTGTTAGATGCGTTCTCTCACCTCCTGTTAGATACGTTCTCTCACCTCCTGTTAGATACGTTCTCTCACCTCCTGTTAGATACGTTCTCTCACTCCTGTTAGATGCGTTCTCTCACCTCCTGTTAGATACGTTCTCTCACCTCCTGTTAGATACGTTCTCTCACTCCTGTTAGATGCGTTCTCTCACCTCCTGTTAGATGCGTTCTCTCACCTCCTGTTAGATACGTTCACTCACTCCTGTTAGATGCGTTCTCTCACCTCCTGTTAGATACGATCTCTCACCTCCTGTTAGATGCGTTCTCTTACCTCCTGTTAGATGCGTTCTCTCACCTCCTGTTAGATACGTTCACTCACTCCTGTTAGATGCGTTCTCGACCCTCCTGTTAGATACGTTCTCTCACCTCCTGTTAGATACGTTCACTCACTCCTGTTAGATGCGTTCTCTCACCTCCTGTTAGATGCGTTCTCTCACCTCCTGTTAGATACGTTCTCTCACTCCTGTTAGATGCGTTCTCTCACCTCCTGTTAGATACGTTCTCTCACCTCCTGTTAGATACGTTCTCTCACTCCAGTTAGATGCGTTCTCTCACCTCCTATTAGATGCGTTCTCTCACCTCCTGTTAGATGCGTTCTCGACCCTCCTGTTAGATACGTTCTCTCACCTCCTGTTAGATACGTTCCCTCACTCCTGTTAGATACGTTCTCTCACCTCCTGTTAGATGCGTTCTCTCACCTCCTGTTAGATACGTTCACTCACTCCTGTTAGATGCGTTCTCTCACCTCCTGTTAGATGCGTTCTCTTACCTCCTGTTAGATACGTTCTCTCACCTCCTGTTAGATACGTTTTCTCACTCCTGTTAGATGCGTTCTCTCACCTCCTGTTAGATACGTTCACTCACTCCTGTTAGATGCGTTCTCTCACCTCCTGTTAGATACGTTCACTCACTCCTGTTAGATGCGTTCTCTCACCTCCTGTTAGATACGATCTCTCACCTCCTGTTAGATGCGTTCTCTTACCTCCTGTTAGCTGCGTTCTCTCACC
>CAUDMG010000854.1:1452500-1460000 GCA_958450375.1 Homarus gammarus
GGGGGGGGGGGAAGAGAAGATGGGCATAAGTTGGGAGGTAGGAAAAATTTGTTTTTTAGCTTAACAACTTTATTGACAACGCTTGGAGTACAGTTTGCCTATTCTGAGTAATTCAGTCAGGTCTTGACACCGAAGGTGGTATCACTTCTCAATGCCACGCAGGACAGAAGTTCATACACAAAGGAATAATATATCAGTATATATAGATCAGAGTCATGTGGGCGATGTCACTGTTCACTGGCCATACCGGTCCTCTTGTCACAAAATTTGTCATATTTACTACTGCTACAACTACCAGGTCTCTCTGCATTTCTCAGTTTTTCTAGATTAGAGTTTATGATTCTGACTTGAATGTTTTAAAGTACGGCATTGGACAGGCTAAGTCACAGGCTCTATGTCTAAAGTTGTCTGTGATATTAAAAGAAATGTGATAACTGCTAAGGAGAACAACTCTCGTATTGAATTTGTGGGGATTCCGTCCCATGTTGGAATTAGGTATCATGACCGTGCTGATAGACTGGCCAATGAGGCATGTAAGAAAGAAAAGGTGGGGGAAGAGGGAGAAGGGTCAAAGGGAATAAAGGAGGGGAAGAGGGTGGTAGGGAAGGAAGGAGAGGAGGAGATAGGGAAGGAGAAGGGAGGGAGGAGAGGAGGAGTATAGAAGGGAGGGAGGGAGGAATGGAAGCAGAAGGAAGAAAGCAAAACGAAAACGTAAGAAGACGTAGAGAATAAAGATGAAGGAGAGAAGGAGAAGTGAAGAGAAGAATAATAAACGAAGAGATGAGGAGAAAAAATGGGAATAAAGAGAAATGGAGGAAAAGTGAGAAGGAAAGAGAGAAGCGAGGATAGAATGAGAAAATGAAAGAAAAAAGAGAACCAGAAGGAGAGAAGGGAGAAGTAAGAGGAGGAAAAGAGAATGGAGAAGGAGAGGAGAAGGATAAGAAAGATGAACAAGAACAATACGTATAAAGACAAACCTGTAAACTAATAATCGACCTAAGACCAGTATGTATCTCTCTCTCTCTCTCTCTCTCCCTTAGTCATGTCCGTGTCCTTGTTCATGTCCGCATTCGGTCGTTCGTTTTCGTCTTCTTGTCGTAACTTAATTGACGTATAGTTATGTGTGTCCGGACATAAAATAAGAGAGAGAGAGAGAGAGAGAGAGAGAGAGAGGACGTTTCAGAATCATTTGGTTTCGATCAACGAGTAACGCAAAAAATAAAAATAAAATTACCTAAATGTTTCTTCCTATATGGTACGTCTGTCTCTTCCTATATGGTACGTCTATGTTGATGACGTCGATGAAATGCGTCGAAGCAAGAGAATGTCACAGTATGGCGTATAGTAGTTCTCACAAAGGACTCGTGATTTTTTCCTTCCTTCCTTCAACTTCTATAGTTTTACACTTAATGAACTACGACACACATATAGCGGTCATGGTAAACTCGAGGGTTTGGTTGAGTAGTAAGGACAGAAAAGACGACTACTTCATCCGATACTTCTTGCCCAGCATGATGAAAGTATGACAAGGCTTCAAAAATATGGTGAAAACGCTCTTAAAGACCTTGATTGTTGAAGCACAGTAATACAACATCAAGAATACACACTTAAAGACCTTGATTGTTGAAGCACAGTAATACAACATCAAATATACACGCTTAAAGACCTTGATTGTTGAAGCACAGTAATACAACATCAAGAATACACACTTAAAGACCTTGATTGTTGAAGCACAGTAATACAACATCAAATATACACACTTAAAGACCTTGATTGTTGAAGCACAGTAATACAACATCAAATATACACGCTTAAAGACCTTGATTGTTGAAGCACAGTAATACAACATCAAATATACACGCTTAAAGACCTTGATTGTTGAAGCACAGTAATACAACATCAAATATACACGCTTAAAGACCTTGATTGTTGAAGCACAGTAATACAACATCAAATATACACGCTTAAAGACCTTGAATGTTGAAGCACAGTAATACAACATCAAGAATACACATTTAAAGACCTTGAATGTTGAAGCACAGTAATACAACATCAAGAATACACATTTATAGACCGTGAATGTTGAAGCACAGTAATACAACATCAAGAATACACATTTAAAGACCTTGAATGTTGAAGCACAGTAATACAACATCAAGAATACACATTTAAAGACCTTGATTGTTGAAGCACAGTAATACAACATCAAGAATACACATTTAAAGACCTTGAATGTTGAAGCACAGTAATACAACATCAAGAATACACATTTATAGACCGTGAATGTTGAAGCACAGTAATATAATAACAACAGCTAAACATATCGACTCTTGAAGACTTCCAGGATTTTTTCATCGTGGAAACAAAAATAAAATTGACACTCCTTAAAATTTTGACGTTGTCCAAACTTAACACCTTCTCTACAGTATGGTGTCGCCTTAGAGCTAATGCCTCCCCCCCCCCCCACGTAAACTAAACACAACATGAAAAGCAATACCGTCCCTGTAGTGAAGATGAATATAAAGTGTTAAAGATATTCCCAGGTTTTGTTTTTAGGAGTTTCCGGTGTGTGTTGGTGTGTGTTGAAAGTTGCAGTTGCATGAGCCAGCCGGAGTCTCCCTGATGCAACATGTTTTACAGAGGGAATATTTGACAGGAGAATTTGTATAGTTGAAGATTCCCAGTTCTGAAGAAATGTGTTACTTGATGATAATACTGATGATCCGGGTAAATTTAGAGGCTTCTGAAGAGATGCATTATGGTAGGGGAGGGTAAGTTTGGGTAGGGTAGGGTAGGGTAAGTTTGGGTAGGGTAGGGTTGGGTAGAGTAGGATAGGATAGGATAGAGTAGGGTAGGGTAAGTTTGGGTAGGGTAGGGTTGGGTAGAGTAGGATAGGATAGGATAGAGTAGGGTAGGGTAAGTTTGGGTAGGGTAGGGTTAGGTTAGGTTACATTGGGTTAAGTAAGGTTAGAAAATAAACTTACGAACCATTTAGATTCCACCATTGAATTTTAACTTAAGTAAGGTAGTTTGATGCTTGGGATAGGTAGATAGATAGATAGATAAATACAGTAGATAAATAGATAGATAGGAAGATAGATAGATAGGTAGATAGATAGATAGAAAGATACCCTGTTGATAGATAAATAGATAGATAAATAGATAGATACAGTAGATAGATATATAGATATTAGATAGATAGCTAGATAGATAGATAGATAGATAGATAGGGGAATGAAATATAACTCAATGTGACGGGAAAATTCGTCTTGACGGAGAATACAAACGGGAAAAATCACGCTGTTTTGTCTACAATTTCTTGGATGAAGTAGTTTCCACCTCTTCCTATTCCTATTCCTTCTCACCTTCCCCTACCTCCTCTTCCTCTACCCCCCACCCTCCCTCCCCCATCCTCCTCCTCCACCTCCCTCCTCCTCCCTCCTCCTCCTCTACCTCCTCCTCTACCCCCTACCCTTCCTCCTCCCACCTCCTCCACCTCTGCCACCACACTTACCCTCCCTCCCCCCTCCTCCTCCTCCTCCTCCTCCTCTACCTCCTACCTCCTTCCTCCTCCCTCCTCCTCCTCCTCCTCCTCCTCCTCCTCCTCTACCTCCCTCCTCCTCCTCCTCCTCCTCCTCCTCTACCTCCTTCCTCCTCCCTCCTCCTCCTCCTCCTGCTCCTCCTCCCTCCTCCTCTACCTCCCTCCTCCTCCTCCTCCTCCTCCTCCTCCCTCCTCCTCCTCCTCCTCTACCTCCCTCCTCCTCCTCCTCTTCCTCCCTACTCCTTCCTCCTCCCTCCTCCTCCTCCTCCTGCTCCTCCTCCTCCTCCTCTACCTCCCTCCTCCTCCACCTCCTCCTCCTCCCTCCTCCTCCCTCCTCCTCCTCCTCCTCTCTACCTCCCCCTCCTCCTCCTCCTCCCTCCTCTTCCTCCTCCTCCTCCTCCCTCCTCCTCTCCCTCCTCTCCTCCTCCTCCTCCTCCCTCCTCCTCCTCCTCCTCTACCTCCTTCCTCCTCCCTCCTCCTCCTCCTCCTGCTCCTCCTCCTCCTCCTCTTCCTCCCTCCTCCTCCTCCTCCTCCTCCTCCTCCTCCTCCTCTTCCCTCCTCCTCCTCCTCCTCCTCCTCCTCCTCCTCCTCTTCCTCCTTCCTCCTCCTCCTCCTCCTCCTCCTCCTCCTCCTCCTCCTCTTCCTCCTCTACCTCCTCTCCTCCTCCACCTCCTCCTCCTCCTCCCCTCCTCCTCCTCCTCCTCCTCCTCCTCCTCCTCTCCTCCTTCCTCCTCTCCTCCTCCTCCTCTCCTCCTCTCTTCTCCTTCTCCTCCACCTCCTCTCCTCCTCCTCCTCCTCCTCCTCCCTCCTCCTCCTCCTCCTCCTCCTCCTCCTCCCTCCTCCCTCCTCCTCCTCCTCCTCCTCCTCCTCCTCCTCCTCCTCCTCCTCTCCTCCTTCCTCTCCTCCTCCTCCTCCTCCTCCTCCTCCTCCTCCCTCCTCCTCCTCCTTCCTCCTCCTCCTCCTCCTCCTCCTCCTCCTCCTCCTCCTCCTCTACCTCCCTCCACCTCCTCCTCCTCCTCCTCCTCTACCTCCTTCCTCCTCCTCCTCCTCCTCCTCCTCCTCCTCCTCCTCCTCCTCCTCCTCTACCTCATCTCCTTCCTTCCCTCCTCCTCCTCCTCCTCCTCCTCTACCTCATCTTCTTCCTCCTCCTCCTCCTCCTCCTCCTCCTCCTCCTCCTCCTCTACCTCCTTCCTCCTCCTCCTCCTCCTCCTCCTCCTCCTCCTCTACCTCCCTCCTCCTCCTCCTCCTCCTCCTCCTCTACCTCCTTCCTCCTCCTCCTCCTCCTCCTCCTCCTCCTCCTCCTCCTTCCAGTATCTCCGGTTACAGAGGATGTGGTTTGGTCACCTGCCATCCTCCCCCCCCCCATCTACAGGTGCCTCCGTGACGTCAGTATTGGTGCCTGGCTACTGCATCCTGCTCATTGTAGGTTCAGAGAAGGTGACTGGCCATTAACCTGTATGTATGTAAGTGTGTATGAATGTATGTTTGTATGTATGTATACCCCTTTAAATAACCTGAAAAAAACACATTAACAATAACAATATCCATAAACACAAAGATAAACGTAAATAACAGACGTAAATAAATAGCCTATTGGCAACCACCTTAAGTCTGACGTCATTGGAGGATGTTGTCGGTGAATCAGGTAAAAAATTTTGTAGTGAGTAATTAAGAAGGTAAAGTTTATTTCTTCGGTTTATTTTCAGATCAAAAATTTTGGGGGTTTTTCTCTTATGTGTGTGTGTGTGTGTGTGACGTAGATCCCTTATGGGGATTAAACATTACTATGAAGTGTAAGAATAGTGAGGTCAAAAATAACATGGAGAGGAGAGTATTGTTTGTGGTTAGGTTAGGTTTTGTTTACTCTCTCTCTCTCTCTCTCTCTCTCTCTCTCTCTCTCTCTCTCTCTCTCTCTCTCTCTCTCTCTTTCTCTCTCTCTCTCTTTTACTCCCTTTCTCTTTCTCTCTCACTCTCTGTCTGTATCTTACCTCCTCTCTCTCCGCCCCCCTCTCTCTCCGCCCCCCTCTCTCTCCGCCCCCTCTCTCTCTCCGCCCCCTCTCTCTCCCCCTGTCTCTCCGCCCCCTCTCTCTCTCTGCCCCCTCTCTCTCCACCCCCCTCTCTCTCCGCCCCCCTCTCTCTCCGCCCCCCCTCTCTCTCACCCCCTCCTCGAAACACCCAAGTCGTTATACACGTAAAAGTAACAAACAGAAAACTGAGCTTAAAATACCCAGAACACAACACGGGGGGGAACAATAGCACTGTGGTCTGGGCTCTGTTGAAGGACCTACCTGATGATGTATCTTTCTGCTGTTCCTTAAAAAAAAAATATATATAATTGTTTTCCATTAATATCAAGTCATTCGGGGAGACACAATGGTTGAGTGATAAAGGAGAGGGGAGTGGAGAGAATGGGGTGAAGAGGGAGAAAGGGGGAGAGAAAGGGGGAGGGAGGAAAGAGGAGGAAGAAGGAAAGAGAATGGGAGGTAGGGAATGGGTGATAGACGGATGGAGAGAGAAGGGTAGGAAAGGAAAAAGAGATGAATAGGAGAAAGAAATGGATTAAGGAAAGAAAGGAGAGGGAAGAGAAACAGGAGGAAGGAGGGTGGGCAAAGGGAAGTGAGAAAAAAGAGGATAAAGGGGAGGGTGAAAGAAGGGTGAGATAGAGGGAAGAAGGAGGTATGAGAGAGACGGGGGAAGAGGAAACAGAAAACGGGAAGAGAAGGAAGAGGGAAAACTACGCTATTTCCATTCATTGTAACATAATTGGGGGATCTTCGTCAAAAAAAGGGAAGGAGAGGGAGAGAGAGAGAGAATGGAGAGAGGAGAAAAATGAGAGCGGGTAGAAGAGAAGAGGGGAGGAAGAATAGGAGGAGAAGAAGAGTTAAAAAGAACGATGGGAAGGAGTGTAAGTAGCGAGAAGAAATGGGGGAGGTTAGAGGAGAAAACAGAGAGAGAGAGAAAGAGGAATGGGGAGGAGAGGACGGAAAGTAAATAAGAGAAAAGAGGAGAAGAGGAAGTAGGGAGAGGAAGAA
Organism: Homarus gammarus; assembly: GCA_958450375.1. Lineage (NCBI taxonomy): Eukaryota > Metazoa > Arthropoda > Malacostraca > Decapoda > Nephropidae > Homarus > Homarus gammarus. The sequence continues at coordinate 1,459,074 of CAUDMG010000854.1, forward strand.
GAAGGATCTCTTATGCTATTTATTTATCAAGTTCATCTCTCAGAAACAGCTGCGTGTGTGTGTGTGTCTGTGTGTTGAAGGGGATAGGAACCAGTGAGTACGTTCTTTCCCTATGAGTAATTTATCTATTTATAATGTTTTTGTTGCAAATAGGAAGAGATTTTTTGTTTAATGCTAGTGTTGTTTTTGTTGTTGTTGTTGTTTTTGTTTTTGTTGTTGTTGTTGTTGTTGTAGTTGTTTTTGTTGTTGTTGTTGTTCCTATACATCAAACCCCACAGTGCCATCAGAGCCAAAGAACAGTGCCTACGGAGGGAGGGGTGAGGTGGGGGAGAGAGGTGAGGTGGGAGAGAGAGGTGAGGTGGGGCAGAGAGGTGAGGGGGAGAGAGAGGTGAGGGGGGAGAGATGAGATGGGGCAGAGAGGTGAGGGGGGAGAGAGAGGTGAGGGGGGAGAGGTGAAAGGGGAGAGAGAGGTGAGGTGGTGGAGAGGTGAGGGGAGAGAGAGGTGAGGTGGAAGAGAGAGGTGAGGGGGGAGAGGTGAGGTGGGAGAGAGAGGTGAGGTGGAAGAGAGAGGTGAGGGGGAGAGGTGAAAGGGGAGAGAGAGGTGAGGTGGTGGAGAGGTGAGGGGAGAGAGAGGTGAGGTGGGAGAGGTGAGGTGGGGCAGAGAGGTGAGGGGGGAGAGAGAGGTGAGGTGGGAGAGAGAGGTGAGGGGGGAGAGGTGAGGTGGGAGAGAGAGGTGAGGGGGGAGAGGTGAGGTGGGGTAGAGAGGTGAGGTGGGGCAGAGAGGTGAGGGGGGAGAGAGGTGAGGGGGAGAGGTGAGATGAGGCAGAGAGGTGAGGGGGAGAGAGATGAGATGAGGCAGAGAGGTGAGGGGGAGAGAGAGGTGAGGTGGTGGAGAGGTGAGGGGAGAGAGAGGTGAGGGGGGAGAGA
>CAUDMG010000854.1:1470000-1580000 GCA_958450375.1 Homarus gammarus
CTCACCATCACCCACAACTGACTCACCATCATCCATCACCCACAACTGACTCACCATCACCGACAACTGACTCACCATCACCCACACCCACAACTGACTCACCATCACCCACAACTGACTCACCATCACCCACAACTGACTCACCATCACCCACAACCCAACAACTGACTCACCATCACCCACAACCCAACAACTGACTCACCATCACCCATCACCCACAACCCAACAACTGACTCACCATCACCCACAACCCAACAACTGACTCACCATCACCCACAACCACAACTGACTCACCATCACCCACAACTGACTCATCATCACCCACAACCACAACTGACTCACCATCACCCATCACCCACAACTGACTCATCATCACCCACAACCACAACTGACTCACCATCACCCACAACTGACTCACCATCACCCACAACCACAACTGACTCACCATCACCCATCACCCACAACTGACTCATCATCACCCACAACCACAACTGACTCACCATCACCCACAACTGACTCATCATCACCCACAACCACAACTGACTCACCATCACCCACAACTGACTCATCATCACCCACAACCACAACTGACTCATCATCACCCACAACCACAACTGACTCATCATCACCCACAACCACAACTGACTCACCACCACCCATCACCCACAACTGACTCATCATCACCCACAACCACAACTGACTCACCACCACCCACAACCCAACAACTGACTCACCATCACCAACAACCCACAACTGACTCACCATCACCCACAACCCCACAACTGACTCACCATCACCCACAACCCCACAACTGACTCACCATCACCCACAACCTAACAACTGACTCACCATCATCCATCATCCACAACTGACTCATCATCACCCACAACCCAACAACTGACTCACCATCACCCATCACCCACAACTGACTCACCATCACCCATCACCCACAACTGACTCACCATCACCCACAACTGACTCACCCAACAAAAATTCAGAATCCATTTTAGAACTTTCCCTTTTTCAACCTCATCTCAACACCCTCCCATTACCGTACACATTCCCTCCCATTACCGTACACATTCCCTCCCATTACCGTACACATTCCCTCCCATTACAGTACACATTCCCTCCCATTACAGTACACATTCCCTCTCATTACCGTACACATTCCCTCCCATTACCGTACACATTCCCTGTACACATTCCCCATTACCGTACACATGCCCCTAACAAAACAGCATTTCTTCTTTTCACCCTTCCCCCTTCAATAAAACCGGCATTCCTAATCGTGTTAAACATCGGTAAAACACCCGGTTAAGTCTCTTCAGTGCTTCAGCTGTACACGGGGTAACTAAGGGCTTTCATTCAAGACAAGATCACCCTATATCCCGGGTCAATGGCTTCACTGAGTGTGTGTGAGAAGTTATCGATAATTGACTGTTAGTGTATGTGTGTGTGTGTGTGTGTGTGTGTGTGTGCTGAATACACTAACATAACATAACCTGAAGATTAACCTCTCAATTTCCTTTTCATCTTAAGAATAACCTAACCTAACCTAACCTAACATAAGCTAGGGTGTCTAATCCAAAATATTTCTCAACAGCTCTTCCGTATGTTTGACTCTAGAGTAAAAAAAAAAATCAACACATATCTCTCTCTCTCTCTATCTCTCTCTCTCTCTCTCTCTCTCTCTCTCTCTCTCTCTCTCTCTCTCTCTCTCTCTCACTCTCTCTAATCTCTCGTGTCTATAGATAAAACCCTTCAGTGATAAACAAGGCGCTAATTCTCCATGGTTGAAACTGAGTCATGATCTTGTTAAATCTTCTTGGTGTAGAATCACGTTCGATCTATTTTATGAAAAGTAAACACAGAGATAACTTGTTAATGCAGGTAAGAATGACTCTATTACCAGTTCACCTGAAGATTAGTTCTCTCTCTAATGTTAATGAAACCTAACTTAATTAAACTTTAACTTAATCCAAACCAAACTTAACTTAACCTAAGCTAACTTTAACTTACCCTTACGTAACCTAACCTAACCCAATTTAACCTAACATAACCAAACTCTCTCTCTCTCTCTCTCTCTCTCTCTCTCTCTCTCTCTCTCTCTCTCTCTCTCTCTGTCACACACACACACGCACACACACACACACACACACACACACACACACTTCACCAAAGCTCTTCTAAACTACACCTTATCTCTGGCGGGCAGGATGAGGACAGTGCCAATCCACTTGCTTCATAAGATCTATTTTTAGTACATTAAGACACTGGCGTATCCCCTGTAAGTCCCTGTATCTGTATGTCGCCATGAACAACGGGTGGCGAACATGTTTACTACGTGTTTGTTATGACTCACGTGGCGGTAAACGTATGACGAGGTTAATTCTTTATCTCTGTTAGTGTAAAATCCTTCACCTAACCTAACCTAACCTGACCTAACCTGACCTAACCTAACCTAACCTAACCTAACCTGACCTAACCTGACCTCCCACCCATCAAATCCCCTACGTGTCGTCATGGTTCAATCACGTCTTTTAGAAAACTTGGTACCCTAGGGATGGCTTCACACACACACACACACACACACACACACACACACACTCTCTCTCTCTCTCTCTCTCTCTCTCTCTCTCTCTCTCTCTCTCTCTCTCTCTCATAATAAATAAACAAAAAATAAACCAAATTAATATAATATAAACCCAAAATAAACCAAATTATCCCACATAAAGTAATAACCTCTTCAAAATGCGTACAGTAATCAGCTTAGAGCGTGTTACCTTAATTATATACACCTGCAAATTATGGAGGGGAAAAAAATTATCATTATTCTCTAAATCAATGTTGTTGTTTGTTTGTTTGTGTTGGTAACCGAGGTGTTTTAAATTGCCTTATGTTTAGTTTTTAATTGATCACCTGAAGATTAGGCCCCCTTGTCTCTCTCTCTCTCTCTCTCTCTCACCTGATTATCAAACATTCTTATGGTTCTTCTTGTGGGGGGGAAGGAGGGGGGGGAGGAGGGGGGGGCTAGATTAAGTTAGGTTGTTATCGTACTCAAGGGTTTATTATCGTACTCAAGGGGTTGTCATCGTACTCGTAAGCTTGGTAACTACTCATGCAAGAGTTACCCACAATAGCCTCACCTACTTAACTTCCCCCCCCCCCCCCCCCCCCCTCGCCTTCTCCTTACTCGCTATCAACTCTTGAGATAACAGCAGCGGTCAGAATAAGCTGTAACTAGATAATAAATATTACTACAATGATTAAGCGTTTATTGGCACGTACCTAATACAGTGTGTCCATTAGACGTGTAAAGAATTGAGTTTTTAATTGATTTAATTTCGGGTTAAAAATAAATTTGATAAACTTAGTGAATAAGTTTTAAGATAGTGTAGGTAAATAACTGAAGTCGTATATGAGTAACAAGTGAATACTTGACCGTCTCTTTCTCCTTGAGGCTAAAATTATACAATGGAAACAAAAGACAAAAAAAAAACGGACTGTTGAGTGAAGACAGACGTGGTCAGAGCACCGGGCTTCATGGACGACGTGACTCACAACTAGGCACCCCACCCCTTCCACAGCCTCTCAGATGCTCTTGGTCGTCTTCCTTCCTTGCTATTGGTCGGGCATTATGGCGGGAACGACGGCCATTGCAACCGGGGTGGTTCGACTGGACGGTGATTGGCTGAGAGTGGAGAGGCCGCGGGACAGGTTACACAGAGGTTGAGTCACCACACCAGGACGATATGTGACGACCCACCGCCATCACTTTACTTCCCTCACACTAACATCAACAACTTCTCCTCTTAATATAACTCATGAAATTGTTCTTTATAACTCTAGGATTTAAGAACAGCCTGGATAATAATGTTCTAGAGTTGTTATGTGTTGTTCTAGAGATTTTTGAATAATATATACTACAGGTACTTGTTGTGTACCTACTTGGCAACTCCTGTGAATGAATCATAATATTGTCATTAAAGTGAACAGAGACCGAGAGGAGGGGGGGGGGGGGGTGATGGTGGAGGTGTCGACCCTCCCCCCTGTGCACCTCAAACCCCCACTACCATACCTCGCTATACCCCCCTTACTACTCCCCCTCTCACCTCACTACCCCTTACTACCCCCCTCTCACCTCACCACCACCCTTACATCCTTAACCCCCCTTACCCCCACTTCCCCCTCGTTAACATCACCCCCTCTTCTCCCTACCACGCCCCCCCCCTCATTGTTACCGCCATTCTATCCTCTCGATGTCCTCCTATACCTACCCTTGTTGACCTGTCCATGACCTCTCTTTGACCTCCTCCCTCTACTACCTGTTAAGTTCTACCTCTCCCTCATTCCTCGTTGACTCCCTCCATCATCCCTACTGTTATCGCTTGCACGAACAAATATTGGATCTCTCAGCCTGCTGTTGCCTTGTCAGAAATTGGCGGCTGAGGGAGCGGTGTTTACGGACAAGAGGTCGCCCTCCCTAGTGATGCCCCCTCCCCTCCCCTCCCCCCCACGCGACCTGTGACCTTTCCAGATTCTGGCACCGCCGGGAGTGTTATCACCGCTGGCGTCAGTACTGGCGTGTGAGTACTGGCGTCTGCTGCCCTACCCAAACAAAGATTGGGGGGTGGGCGGTGCATTGACCCGCACTAGTAAATACAGCATAAGCGATGACATACCCCTTGGTACTGAAATATTGTTAACTAATTACGTCTACTCGTTTCTGCCTAACCTGGAGGAATAAGACAATGCAGAATGAAGCGAAACTAAGATTAATAGAGTTATGAATTTTTTTTTATGTCTGTATGTTTAATAAATTGTAATTAAGATAAAATTGTGTGAGACTAACTAATTGTGTATCAGATGAATCACCATGTAATATTATGAACATCTCCTCTGCAGGTTTTTACCACATCAATAAATATTGAATGCGTCAAGAGACGGGTTTCAATGATTCCCTTCGACTTGCCCGTCACCTGAAGGTCCACAACCATGGCGTTTATACCTACCATCTCGTTGACCTCACCATCTCCCCTAAGTCTTCGTTAACCATCCGCTAAAACCCTCTTCACCAACCCGTTAATCCTCGTTCGTTCTTCTCCCCTTCTCACCCCCTCCTCCATCCCTCCTTCACCCCACCACCCACCCCACCCCCTGTCATCCCCCACCCCATTCCCTCTACCCTCTCCGATCACCCCCTCACCCCCCTCACCCTCCTCACCCCCCCTTTAGATCTCCCACTTGTGCTGCCGCCGACTCCTGCCGCCGCTGCATCTCGTCATTAGTCATCAAGGGTGGGGGCTGGTGAGGGGTGTGGGGGCTGGTGAGGGGTGGGGGGTGGTGAGGGGTATGGGGGGTGGTGAGGGGGTGAATTGTACACAGGGAGCTGGGTGGCCACACGCTCCTGCTGGTGCCGGAGTGTTACACCCTCAGGCCGTCGTGTGGAAGGGATCTGATAACACGATGGAGGCCGTCGTTCCTGGAGGCTTGAGAGAGAGAGAGAGAGAGAGGTGTTTTACTGACTCTTGGTTTAACAATAAATAGATGTGATTAGGTTAGGTTAGGTTAGATTAGGTTAGGTTAGGTTAGATTAGGTTAGGTTAGGTTAGATTAGGTTAGGTTAGGTTAACATGATTAATTATAAAATAGATTTGATCATACTGAACACCTCACCCCCAGGAATGACAAAAACACAACATAATAGTTATAGAGACATGAATCATATATTACACTATAAGATATACGATATAACACTGTGGTAAATAAATAGGAGTTAATGATGGTGATTATTATTGTTATAGATGAATTATATTTGGTTGATTTTAATTGGAGGTTTGAATTAGGTGATATTAATTTCGCTCTCTCTCTCTCTCTCTCTCTCTCTCTCTCTTTCTCTCACTAAACCAGACCGCACCACCAGATACAGTATACCATATTAGAACTAGTGAGACTCAGCACGTAAAGACTCGCCATTGACTCAGCACGTAAAGACTCGCCATTGACTCAGCACGTAAAGGCTCGCCATTGACTCAGCACGTAAAGACTCGCCATTGACTCAGCACGTAAAGACTCTCCATTGACTCAGCACGTAAAGACTCGCCATTGACTCAGAACTAAAGACTCGCCATAGACTCAGAACTAAAGACTCGCCATAGATTCAGCTCCTCAATCAGCCTGGGAGGACACACACACTATATGATTGACGTAAGTCCCATCTCTTGAGCGGGGATGTCATTTGCATCCGTATGGCCAGACCTCCATTGAGAAATTGCAACCAACCGAATTGCAGCCGTGGTGAATAGCGGCCACTGCACCTGCATTGCCTCGCTCGCTTTTACACGCGTGATTAACGATCTATGGGACTGCACTTAACTGCTGAATAAGACCCGTTGTTAATGTGGGAAAAAACTGAATCCCCTGCAGAAGGTTCCTGACGATACAGTTGGGTAAAAATCACCCTCATTTGTTCCCTTGTTTAGTACATACCCGCCCGGAGGCATTCGTCTGTAGATCACTTTTGCTTTTTTTTCGTCTGTTCTTTCTCCTTCGGTGTGTCCTTTAACGATACCCTTTAAACAGCCCTTATTTATCACAAGGGCCTATTCATAAGGCTGAAAAAAGGGGGTCAGTGCCTTTGAGAATCATAGACCTATTAGAGTGAGGGCACAGGGGCGACCACCTACCCTAACAATGAACCAGCGACCCCTCATGACAATAACCCAGGAGACGATTTCGATCAGTAACTTGGTCTAGGGGACTGAGAGAATATCAGCCCCGTATTGGTCTACAGTGCCTGGGAAAGTCTTGTGTTTAGTGGCTACAAGGTTTTAACAAGTGGACACTTCTGGTGGCAGGTTAGGGAGGCCGTGTTGAATTTGTTGACGGTCGATATTGATAGTGATCTCAGCACCGTGTCTGGCTAAGGAGTGGTTGATTATTCGTACTTGTTATTGTGTTTGTCGTTAGTGTCATTGTTGTTAGAGTATTGTTATTGTTGTTACTGTATTGTTATATATTGTATTACTGCGCGTCAGCTAAGGTCCTTAAGTGTGTATTAGATTAGTAAATACACTTGTCATTGATACCTAAGGCAACGAGGTGGTGGCGGTGGTTAGGCAAAGAAAAGTGGACTAATGACTTTTGAAAATGAATAAATCTGAAAGAGAGAAGAGAGAAAGAGGGAAGGAGGAAAGAAGGAAGAAAAAGGAAAGGAGGATAAAGAGAGAGGGAGGGAGGAAAGAAGAAACAAAGAGGGAGGAAGGAAAGAAGGAAGAGACAGGGAAGGAGGAAAGAAATAAAAGAAAGAGGAAAGGAAGAAAGAAATGAGAGAAAGAAACAAAGAGAGAAAAGAGAGAGAGGAAGAGAAAAAAGCAAGAGAGATATTATATACCGATGACAATTTAACGAGTGTGTTTATACAAGAGACAACATAACTAACTGGTCCATTCAAGAGGCCTAATAAGACCCATCCCCCCCTGGACCCTATGTGAGATGGAAGACCCTAACCTAACCTAACCTAACCTAACCTAGTCTACCTTGATTAATTAAATACAAACACTATGGTACATATATATCGATGAGCTCTACGGTGTCCTGATCAGGTATCTTAATTGCTACAGGAGATGGGGGTCCTGATGAACGAGATAACGAGGTAGTTGGGTCGTTAATCACCCAAACGACATAACCTGGGCTACCGTGTCGCTACTGGGTCAAACTGGTAACTGGGTTATCTAAAGCGCCATCTGTAGTGAGGAGAGAGAGAGAGAGAGAGAGAGAGAGAGAGAGAGAGAGAGAGAGGTTAGCGTTAACGTTAGGTTAGGTGAAATAAGCTAGGAGGCTAATCTTCAGGTGATCAAAAACAGCAAGGTCAATACTCTTTGTCCACGGTAGAAATAAACAGGTGAACTTTGACCTCTAAAACACCTCAATACAATAATAACAACAACAAAAATAATACCATCAACAAAACTCAGGTGATGGTGGTATCTGGCATTACCTATACCTGTCCCACAAGGTAAACACTAGTGATTAATTGTCTTTCCCATGGCTCAGGTGTATAACTCTCGGGGTCTTATCTCAGTAGTATACTTCTGTTACACATTGACTTCATGTTTGTCTTATTGCGTCTCTGTGTGTGTTTAGAATTTGTATTTTTGATTTTGTAATATTTTCGTATAGATATGTATTTTTTTCTTCTTTTTCTTCTTCTTCTTCTTCTTCTTCTTCTTCTTCTTCTTCTTCTTCTTCGTCTTCTTCGTCTTCTTCTTCTTCTTCTTCTTCTTCTTCTTCTTCTTCTTCTTCTTCTTCTTCTTCGTCTTCTTCTTCTTCTTTTTCTTCTTCTTCTTCTTCTTCTTCTTCTTCTTCGTCTTCTTCTTCTTCTTCGTCTTCTTCTTCTTCTTCTTCTTCTTCTTCTTCTTTCTTGATGAACTTAAAACAAAAATGTAAACAAGTAGATAAAGTCCATTATTCAGTAGCCATAGTCGTAGTACTATACTCCAACATCGTCAACAAACTATACTTTTTCCAGTCTCATTTTTAACATTAGACGTCTCTCTCTCTCTCTCTCTCTCTCTCTCTCTCTCTCTCTCTCTCTCTCTCAATATAAACACCGACAGTCCCACACGCTGAAGAAATTTTTATCTCAAGCTATCCTCTTCCAATCAGCCAATGGCCCATCAGCTTAACAACCCTCCATCCTTCTTAAAAGTTTACCCTCAAAACACTAAAATCTCCCCCGAGTACCTCTAGCGGCCTCACCGAGTACCTCTAGCGGCCCACCGAGTACCTCTAGCGGCCTCCCCGAGTACCTCTACCGGCCTCCCGAGTACCTCTAGCGGCCTCCCCGAGTACCTCTAGCGGCCTCCCCGAGTACCTCTAGCGGCCTCCCCGAGTACCTCTAGCGGCCTCCTCCCCGAGTACCTCTAGCGGCCTCCCCGAGTACCTCTAGCGGCCCACCGAGTACCTCTAGCGGCCTCCCCGAGTACCTCTAGCGGCCTCCCCGAGTACCTCTAGCGGCCCACCGAGTACCTCTAGCGACCTCCTCCCCGAGTACCTCTAGCGGCCTCCCCGAGTACCTCTAGCGGCCCACCGAGTACCTCTAGCGGCCTCCTCCCCGAGTACCTCTAGCGGCCTCCCCGAGTACCTCTAGCGGCCCACCGAGTACCTCTAGCGGCCTCCTCCCCAAGTACCTCTAGCGGCCTCCCCGAGTACCTCTAGCGGCCCACCGAGTACCTCTAGCGGCCTCCTCCCCGAGTACCTCTAGCGGCCTCTCCGAGTACCTCTAGCGGCCTCCCGCCATCATAACCAGCTTAAGATAGTCACCGCTGATAACATTCATATTCTTTGTTGGAGGTCACAGCCTTAGCGCTACTGTATGCGGTGGTAGACTCTCTCTCTCTCTCTCTCTCTCTCTCTCTCTCTCTCTCTCGGGTATAGCTTGAGTATACCCTAAAGGCAAAAGCGGTGTAAGCGCAGGTGGTAAGGCTTCTTGGGTAGAGCTCTAGATAGTGAAGATAACGACAGGTAAGATTGAAAGGTATAAGGGAGAGATAACCCGCAGATAATGTTTTCCACACCAACCACTCGCGTGTGTGTGTGTGTGTGTGTGTGTGCGTGTGTGTGTGTGTGTGTGTGTGTGTGATCCAACAGATGGTATCTAGTTTGTCCCTCAACATATACTGTATAGGTGGCTGTATCCCCCCTCCCCCCTCCCCCTCCCCCTCCCCCCTCCCTCCCTCCTCCCCCTCCCCCTCCCCCTCCCCCTCCCTCCCCCCCCCAATCAGGTAAGGTCGTCGACTATTCACTATTTCACCTTTGGATGTTTCAATAAGATTAAAATCCTCTGATATCGATACGTTATAACCTTGGAAATGTTACGGTTCACCTGTATAGATTAATGTCACTCTAATGCTATACCTGGTGTGGTTTGGTTAGATTTGGTTAAGTTATGGTTAGGTTAGGTTAGGTTAGGTTAGGTTAGGTTAGGTTAGGTTAGGTTATGGTTCAGTTAGGTTATGGTTCAGTTCGGTCATACATCATAACATCTAAAAAAATCACATTACCTTACTAAATATCACCTGTTAATGAGCCACTGCCTTACCTGTACCACTCAGTCACAGGTAATCGTAGTCTTCCCTCCTCTTGTACGTAGTCATATAAGACATAAGACCTAAGAGCATATTAGCCAGTAGTTCATGAATGTGTTGAGAGGTGGGTTGGTGGGTTGGTGGGTTAGTGGGTCGGTGGGTCGGTTCTTCCACTAATTGAAAACAAACGAAAGTGACATTGATAAACTGGTTTGTTAAATTATTGTTGTTATTGTTTTTGCTTTTGTTATTGTTGTTTGCTTTTGTTGTTATTGGTTTTGCTTTTGTTGTTATTGTTGTTTGCTTTTGTTGTTATTGTTGTTTGCTTTTGTTGTTATTGTTGTTTGCTTTTGTTGTTATTGGTTTTGCTTTTGTTGTTATTGCTGTTTGCTTTTGTTGTTATTGTTGTTTGCTTTTGTTGTTATTGTTGTTTGCTTTTGTTGTTATTGTTGTTTGCTTTTGTTGTTATTGTTGTTTGCTTTTGTTGTTATTTTTGTTATTGTTTTTGCTTTTGTTGTTATTGTTGTTTGCTTTTGTTGTTATTGGTTTTGCTTTTGTTGTTATTGCTGTTTGCTTTTGTTGTTATTATTGTTATTTTTTTGCTTTTGTTGTTATTTGTTGCTTTTGTTTTTGTTGTTGATATTTTTTGTGCGTTATTTGTCGTTATTATTTTTGCATTTGCTGTTGTTGTAGTTATTGTATTTTACTTTTGTTGTTGTTGTTATTAGTTTGTTGTTTTTGTTGTTGTTCTAATTTTTGTTGTTGTTGTCGGACAAAGAACAGACGGCAGGTGAGTTGTTCCTCTTGTTATCACTGATCTTAATCGCGTTGCAGGGTGTTGTTTTCGGTCCTATCTGTCTGTCTGTCTGTCTGTCTGTCTGTCTGTCCGTATCTGTCTGTCTGTCTGTCTGTCCGTATCTGTCTGTCTGTCTGTCTGTCCGTATCTGTCTGTCTGTCCGTATCTGTCTGTCTGTCTGTCTGTCCGTATCTGTCTGTCTGTCCGTATCTGTCTGTCTGTCCGTATCTGTCTATCTGTCTGTCTGTATCCCCCCAAAAAATAACTCTGGAACAAGTGTGTGTGTGTGTGTGTGTGTGTGTATGTGTGTGTGTGTTTGTGTGTCTGTGTGTGTGTGTGTATGTGTGTGTGTGTGTGTGTATGTGTGTGTTTGTGTGTGTGTGTGTGTGTGTGTGTGTGTGTGTGTGGTGCCATTGACAGTGTACCAAACACCCGTCTCTCTATTTTGCTTCATAATAGAGACATTCGTTTATATTCCAAATATTACACCCTATTCTATTCACCCTAACTATATGGTCTAAAGAAGGGACAAGACAGTGCTAACATACACCCACATAAGGTCGATAATTCCTACCACCAGAATACTAACCACGGTCCATAAGCCTCACAAGTCCCAACGAAAAGAGAAAACAGGGCTATACCACAAACGTCCTTAAGGTAGAATATCCATAGGATTTACCATAACGTAGGAGGCTTAATGAATACATGCGCCCAGGGTCAGTATTTGGGACTCTGTAGGGGGGCCATTTGTAAGGTGACCTAATTTGCATAAGAAAACCAAGTGTAGCGGTGAGGTGTATGGGTCGTGGTCGAACAGGTGTGAGTAGTGGTGAAGATGGTAATAGTAAGGAACACGTGATGATAATGGGGAGGGGAGAAGGGAGAATAGGTGATGATAATGGGGAAGGAGGGTGAATGGGGAGGGGAGAAGGGAGAATAGGTGATGATAATGGGGAAGTAAGGGGAATAGAAGGTTTCAGGAGGGAGGGAGGGAGAATGGTAAAAGAAAAAGAAAAACAAATAATAAAAAAAAGAAATATTTTTTTTTCCGACGCCAACATATCAATTTTCAACTTAATCTGAATATATAAGAACGTTGCTTCATCATTCTGTGAAACTCAAATTACATTCTTTATCCATTCTCCTTTTTTTTTTCCCTATCATTCCCGTCTCTATTCGGCCAAAATATGACCGTATTAACGATACATTATTAATTACACAAATGGTCCCTCGAGTAGTAGCCAAGACGCTCCATTATTTTTTCTTACTGTGCCGTATTTCACACACACTACTGTATACTCTTCTATCGACTTGGATTCCAGGGATAAACATTCATATAGTCCTGAATTTCACTAGACGATGTTATTTTGTTTTTTTGTTATTTTTTTTATTACGTTTATTTATTAATTGGTTAAAGTGGTTTCTTGTTATTTTGGTTGTATACAGAGAAGCTTTAGATAGATAGATAGATATTCAATTAAATCATTATACAAGTTCACATTGATTTAGTATACATACATACATACATACATACAGTACACACACTCGTACTGGCAGGTGTAACGGAGTGAAAGCCCTCTACAGTTGTCACCTTGATTTCGTACCATTGTAATCTTTCCACTCTACATTATTCATCAGGTATATATATAACATTTTCATTAAGTATATCTCTATTTATATATCAAGGTTGGTGTATATTGTTAAGTATATGGGGTGTATATGTATTTATATAATTTGTTTATATAGCACGACATGGCAACCCAAGCTACCTCAGGACATCAGGCCAGCTGTCCCCTACACACACAAACACCACAAGGACTTCAACCTCTATATACATGGACTATAAGACACAATTTAGCCCACTCATAGGAATACATTTTACCATCAGAAACATAGAATGAAAGCTGGAATTTTCACCCATGATACCTGGAGTAATAAGGTTGATTATACTTCTACCTGGTGACTCCCCCCCCCCCCTCCCTCCTCTCTCTAAACACCTGCACTTGTTGATCAGGAGGAAAAATGGTTTCCTTTAATTAGGAACAGGTAACGGTGTTTCCCACGACCATTACTGGAGGAAGAAGGATCAGGTATTGAGATAGAATGACGAAGGTTCTTATGTTAAGGTTTGTTGACATACTGGTGGGGGGGGGGGGGGTAGGACACTTAACTCTACGGCCATAAAATAGAGAAAAAATTATTATTGGTCGATGTGTTGTCAGAATTATTTTGGTATAACTTAACGGAGAGTGCTGACCTGCCTGCCATCCCCCCTCCCCCCACCCCCCTACCCCCTCCTCCTCCCCCCCCCACCTCCCCCTCTCAGTGACTTATCTATTTACAGGATGTTTACAAGTTTTAATCTCACTTAACGTAACGATATCACTTAGGGTTTAGAGAGGCACTGAAAAGAGTATTAAAATAGCGTATCGAGACCTAGACACGCTCACTGGAATGCCATTAGAAACTCTTTAAACTCTAAACATTGTCATTGATCCCCTTCTGATACTGACTTGGTTTATGAAGGGATTTTGAAGGCTATTTGATACTCCTTTATTGGATTAAATGTAGTTGAAATGGGATTAAATCAGAGGAAGAAGTTATTAATGAGATGAAAGGATGTCTGTGTATGTAGTCGGGTTTTAATAAGGTCAGGGATTTTGATTTTAATGAAAGAGTTTGAAGGATTTTTGGGGGTGGGGAAATTATCTGATTAATTTCCCCACCATGCCCTTGTCCAGTGCTATATCATCCCATCTCCAACACTAATTTCCTCACCATTTTCTTTCTCCAACACTATTATCACCATCATGTCCTTCACCAACACTATCATCTTATCTCCCACATTATTTATTCCACCATCCTCTCCTCCAACCCCACCTCCCTCCCTCACAGCCCAAACAATGTGACGTTAACTTCGCCACCACCACCACCATCACCACCACCACAGCCTCTCTTTGTGTTTGTGACTGAGGGAAAGAACAAACAGGTCCTTACATGTATACGTGTCCGTGATTGTGTTCGTGTCAATCGATTGATGTACGTGGCTGGGACCGTGTTTGTTTACGAGCTTGGAATGGTTAGTGTGCTTGGTTATGGTAGTATCATTTCTCATTCTTGATTTATTTTTTTCGATTTTGTATTTATTTATGATTATGTTTAATAATTTTTTTAGTATTTTGTTATTAATATTTATTAATTATTATTATAATAATGATAGTTATTATTATTATTATTATTATTATTATTATTATTATTATTATTATTATATTTTCGCCCCCAGGCCCTGATGTGGGTCAGTATCCTGTGCCCGGAGAGGCTTATCCCCGTAAAAAAAAATAAAAAGATTAATGTGGGTCAGTGTACAGTACAGTCACCTCAAGAAGTCAATGTCCTCGGCTGGAGTGAACTCAGTTAGGCCTCTGGTTAGGTTTTGTTTTTCAACCCATAGATGGCGCTTCATACATCACGCTTTAAACTATATTGTCCCTCTCCCTATCTTATCTTATGTGACTTATGCGTCGTCTGCTGGCATTAAGTAACTTGTGATTGGCTAATATTCCTTCAAAGTGTTTTGTTCCGGGCACGGTGATTAGTCTAGTGAGGAAACAAAACAAATACACACCAACTCCTTCTCGTGGTAGTTTACTGAACTAAATTTTTGCCGTCCAAACCTTTTAATGAGTAGCGTATAAACCAATATCGTTTGGTCACCGTAGCCTCTCAAGATAAAAGAAGAGATACGATCAAATTTACGACCATATTAGTGAATCTGGGCCCAAGTATCTAGTAAAGCGAAAGAGAGAGATAATCGAAGCAGTGCCGTAGACCTGTGGAGGCCCATGGGCAGCCTCTTTGTGGAGGCTCCCTCATTATAACTACCCAAGAGGGTTGGGTGGCGAGTGAAGCGAGCCTAAACAACTGGGAGTTCCGGGGGGCACTGTAAGCCCCCCGGGAAAATTTTTAAATTTGAACACTTCTTTGGAGAATTTTGAAGCCATATGCAGTTATATTGAGGAAATTAGAACATTGAGAAATTTTTAATTAACTGTATATTTATTGATAGTGTACAAATTCCCAACACACACACACACACACACAAGTGAGACATGACTGGAGTCATTCATGTGGTTTCAAGTCGACCGACCAGCCCTGATATGTGGAGGCCCCCAGATTGTGGAGGCCCCTGGGCAGCTGCCCACTTTGCCCACTCCTGAATCCGGCCCTGAATCGAAGTCTTCTCACAGTAAGGAGACGGGTTCATTTAGTCCCGTGAAGCCTCGACACCTGACTCCCTCAGACGTTTAATGAATCTTTGTCATGAAACCAGATGGTCATTGATCACTTGTTGGCCAGTTTCGTCGCCGCTGTTGGTGACATAACAAGTGTTACAAAGTGTTCATCAGTGGTGAGGGAATATAATATAAGATCAGGAGGTAAGTGGTGGTCGATACGGCTTATATATGTCGTGGTTCATGTGTTGTATAGTGAGGATGGTGAGTGAGGTCGTAGGTGTCGTGCCCGGAGCTGACTCGCCACAAACTACGATATACCCTAGTTTTAACATTATCCTATTCCCCCTAAAAACTCATGCCACTCACTCCACTAAAACGCAACATTTTAATAAAGCTTATACTTGGCGGAATACAAAGACGTCGTTAAATTAAATGGGGAAGTAAGGAAATATGCTGCCACTGTGTTTTCAATATGGCGTCTCGATACACCTGGAGTCATCAGAAACGCAAGGAAGGACTATAGACGTTTCCTTCCATTATATTTTTTAATTACGAATAAAACATTGTTATTTAGGAGTGGTTAATGAAGTGAGTGTTTGGATCATTGTCAGGTGGTGAGAGAAGAAGTAATATAAACTGGGATATAAAAACAACTGCGCATCAGATAATTGGCTATTTAACACATGTGAATAGTTTGGAAGGGGTTGGAAGGGAATGGGGCCTTGTTTATTTTTAACATCAACCAAGTAAATTTAACCTAACCAAATAGTTTACCATATTTATTTAGGTTAGGTTGGTTGGGTTAGGTTAAGTTAGGTTAGGTTAGGTTAGGTTAGGTTAGGTTAGGTTAGGTTAGGAAAAAAAATATATGAATGTGGAATATATGAAATTTCTTTAGGAACTTTATAATCTTGTCAACAAAACTCTGTCAGGAATTAGGCCGCGGGTCTAAACTACTGATGATGAAAGACAACAACCAATTAAACTAAACTTAATGATCCTAACGTATCTAGTGATTTGGTTAGGTTAGGTTTCCGTCGCCAATCGTCGTAACCATACAAACTATTGCCGTTTCCTGATTGTAGGTTCATAGTCAATATTTTACACCTCCCCAACTTAACATTTTTACTTGACAACTGACATAGACTTGAGATCCTGTCAATATATAACGAGGTATAAGCATTGACATTCTCATTTAACCTAACCTAACCTAACCTAACCCAACCAACCTAACCTAACCTAACTCAACCCAACCAACCTAACCTAACCTAACCCAACCTTCACGAAATATTTTATAAGAGTAAAAAGTATAGGATGGAAGGCTAATACGATTTTTTTCCCAGGTTGGTGAAAGTCGAGGGACTGTAACACATCACAACACACCATAACACATCACACTTCAGGTATGTCCAAGTCAGTTTTATTAGTTATCTTTGTTTTTGTATTTCCTCTTGAGTCTTGTGTCGCCGTTAACTCCTTTGTTGTAGATCAGGGTCACATTTGCAGTATAAAGTCACTCAGCATATTTTCTTGAACCGGTGAATTTCTAGATAGTGTCTTGCGTATCGCATATAGTGACTTGCCTATGGTATATAGTGACGTGCGCCTGGTATATAGTGACTTGCGTCTGGTATATACTGTACTACAGTATATACCAGACGCAAGTCACTATATACCAGACGCAAGTCACTATATACTAGACGCAAGTCACTATATACCAGACGCAAGTCACTACAGTATTACTGTAGTGACTTGCGTCTAGTATATAGTGACTTGCGCATAGTATATAGTGACTTGCGTCTGGTATATAGTGACTTGCGTCTGGTATATAGTGACTTGCGTCTGGTATATAGTGACTTGCGTCTAGTATATAGTGACTTGCGTCTGGTATATAGTGACTTGCGTCTGGTATATAGTGACTTGCGTCTGGTATATAGTGACTTGCGCATAGTATATAGTGACTTGCGTCTGGTATATAGTGACTTGCGTCTGGTATATAGTGACTTGCGTCTGGTATATAGTGACCTACGTCTAGTATATAGTGACTTGCGTCTGGTATATAGTGACTTGCGCATAGTATATAGTGGCTTGCGTCTGGTATATAGTGACTTGCGTCTGGTATATATTGACTTGCGTCTGGTATATAGTGACTTGCGTCTAGTATATAGTGACTTGCGTCTGGTATATAGTGACTTGCGTCTGGTATATAGTGACTTGCGCATAGTATATAGTGACTTGCGCATAGTATATAGTGACTTGCGTCTGGTATATAGTGACTTGCGTCTGGTATATAGTGACTTGCGTCTGGTATATAGTGACTTGCGCATAGTATATAGTGACTTGCGTCTGGTATATAGTGACTTGCGTGTGGTATATAGTGACTTGCGTCTGGTATATAGTGACTTGCGTCTAGTATATAGTGACTTGCGTCTGGTATATAGTGACTTGCGCATAGTATATAGTGGCTTGCGTCTGGTATATAGTGACTTGCGTCTGGTATATAGTGACTTGCGTCTGGTATATAGTGACTTGCGTCTAGTATATAGTGACTTGCGTCTGGTATATAGTGACATGCGTATTGTATATAGTGACTTGCGTCTAGTATATAGTGACTTGCGTATAGTATATAGTCACTTGCGTCTGGTATATAGTGACTTGCGTCTAGTATATAGTGACCTGCGTCTTGTATATACTGACTTGCGTCTAGTATATAGTGACCTGCGTCTTGTATATACTGACTTGCGTTTAGTATATAGTGACTTGCGTCTGGTATATAGTGACTTGCGTCTAGTATATAGTGACTTGCGTATATCATTAACTCAATCATCTTCAGGAACCTTGAATTATTTTTTGGCACCAGCTTCCAGGTGTGTTGGTATAGGGTGAATCACCACACCTACAGCTTGTCCCTGCAGTGTGTCTGGCTGTCATCGCATATCCTCTTGCCCATTAGTTTAGTACACGTTTGATACGGGTCACGTGAACTGTAGACAACAGCTTCTACGACACACACACACACACATACATACATACCTTCTCCTGAACTCAAGATTCGTGTGTACTTTTATATATATATATACACACACACACATGTATTCATATGCAAACTCGCATGGTTTTGTACCCTCATAGACGCTTGTGTGTGTTTTGAGTAAGCTGGTCATTGTGTGGTGTGAATAAGCGTCCGTGTGTCTGTATGTGTCAGCTTACTGGGGCTTAAACTCGCATCATACTAGAAATTACAATGAATGAAGTAATTTTATATTTCATTGATTTTTGTAAAGTTTCCCATTTGTAAATAATCTATTGTGGCTTTGATATTTATTAAGGAAATGCTAATTACATTCACGCTATCTTTTCATTCAATTATAAATATTACTAACATATATATTTCCTAATTAACTAAGCAGCTGCCAGTTATTATCTCCATGAGCACATTAGGTTTTAATTGGTAGTAATTAAGGACATAATCTTGACCTGGGATGACGGGTTGCCAGGGGAGGTCAGGCAGGGGTCAGGATGGCGTCATCTGGTGGTGAGGTTCCACACTACTGCCCTGAGCAACATCTGTCATCCCATCACCCTTCCCAGTGTGTAGTTTTCCTATAATTTCGATTACTATTATTAATCTGAAGAGAGAATTGATTATAACTGGTAATTGTTCTTCTACGTCATAAATCATCTAAGTAATAATAATAATAATAATCATAATAATAATAGATGGTGTAATTCCTCCACCTAAAACTACATTACTTGTGACCAAAAAAGTATCTGTGCACCTGTGATAAATAACAGTACCTTGATTCCTTATGCTAATTATAACAGGTGCATAAGGACTTTTCCGTCACCTTATATAATTATTACATAGTTAGTTTTCATACGGCATTAAAGGGGATATATACAGGGTCATCCAGAAAGAATTACCCAGGTTTTAAAGTGGTTGTGTATTAAAATCAGAGTATTATTTTTTTAATGACTCTGTATCTACAAGAAACTGTAGAAAGTGTGTATAAACATTCACCCATACACAAGTAAGATCGAATTGTTTGTCATGTTTGTCAATGTATTACTTAACAGGTGCAACTTGCAACATCATTAACGTCAAGAAGAACAAGGGGGGTAGCACCAGCCTCTATCACCAACCCCACAGGTGCTAGTGACAGACAGGTGGTGGTGTGTGCGGTACATTACCTTCATCACGCTCCTCTCACACCTGGACCACGAGGTAATGGACTTGTATTAGTATCAGTATTCACCGCATTAGTCGTCTCCATCATAGCAATACTTTATGGTCACTGTTCGTCGCTGAGTTATCGCGTACTAGTAATATCGATCGTATTTGTTCCTTCAGTCATAAATAAATGTGTTTTATGGTCAATACACTCCAAGTTAAATGAGGGATAGCGTGTATGGCCTAATGTGGAGTCTTCGGTAGATGTATGTGTTTGGTTTATTGTGGTAGGGTGGTGTGGTGAGGGGGTGGCAGAAAGGGTAGTGGGGGTGGCAGGAAGGGTAGGGGCGGTGGTGGTGGCGTCAATCTCCAGTATGAAGATAAATGAGGTTTTATACACACCCTAAAAGCCTTCACTTCTTGATATATATATAAAGACAATTTCAATTTATCACACTAAGAGACTCGATTAACATTTTAGGTAGAGAATACGTATTGGTTTGTGATAGTTTGTTTTGTTGCTGTCGTTGGGAGTTGTTTTGGGTCTATTGTATCGAGTGTTCTTTAATGGCCTTCTGTAGGTAGGTCCTCCCCCTAATGATGTCCCGCAGATGGGTCTTGACATCAGATCACAGTTGCATTTATTTTATTTTTTTTTTATTTCTTACTATGTTTGGATCATATGAAAATTAGACCCAACCTAACCCAACCCAACTCAACCCAACTCAACTCAACTCAACCCAACCCAACCCAACCCAACCCAAACCTTCTCCCCAGGTAAGATCAGCGAAGCTAATTATCAGGTGAAATAAACAAGGTGGGGGAGCTAATCTTCAGGTGATCCGGATACTCTTCAGGACATTGTAAACCAACGAGAATCTTAAACTAATTCAAGATGATTAGGTAATTAGAGGAGGTATTTGATTTCTGGAGTTTTGTTGAGTTCTTGAGTAGTTAAATTCAATTATTTCCTACTTGAAGTTTCTGTCCATTTTTTTTTTTGGCAAAGTTTCTGATTACAATGAATTAAAAGTTTCTTAATTATCTGAGGAAAGTTTTAGATTATGAATGATTTTTTTTTTAAGTGGATTGTGAAATGTTTAAGTGTTTGTGTATGGGTGAGTTAGTGAATTGTGTAAAGGAGGGATTGATTAGATTACCTGTTGTTACACCTTTACCTTACCTGTTGTTACTCCTTTACCTTACCTGTTGTTACACCTTTACCTTACCTGTTGTTACACCTTTACCTTACCTGTTGTTACACCTTGCTACTTATAACCCCTTCATACTACCTCTCCCTTACCCTTAATTTCTTACTGATACCAAAACCTATTAAAACCTTTCCTCCATTTCCCTTTCTCTTCTTCCCCCATTACCTGTGCCCTCCTCCCCTGTTCTTCCCCCATTACCTGTGTCCTCCCTGCTCTTCCCCCATTACCTGTGCCCTCCCCTGCTCTTCCCCCATTACCTGTGTCCTCTGTTCCCCCATTACCTGTGTCCTACCTTTCATTAACACCTGGCCTCTTTCCCCTCCCTACTGCCATCAGCACAGGTCAATAGTTTACCTCTATATGGATGTTAAATGTCATTACTGTGATGTTGACCTCTAATGACCTCGTTAATTGATCAACCGGAAGTACTTGGTCATTATTTGCTGGAATATTATTATTATAGGGGCTGGTTCTTAATTGGTTGTTATTTGGTTGGTTTTGTATACATAGTCTGTTTGGTTGTTTCTCTCTTCTCCTTACCCTTTCTTTTATGTTCTACCTGTTTCTCTTCTTCCCTCTCCTCTTCGTCTATCCCTTCATCATTCTATTCTTCTTTCTTATCTCCTTCCTTCCCTCCCCTATCCCCACCCTCCTTTTTTCTCTCCCTCTCTTCTTCCGTCCCCCGATCTTTTTCCTTTCTTTCTCCCTCTTTCCTCCCTTTCACCCTCTCCCCTTCCATTCTCCCTCTTTCCTCCTCTCTCCCTCCCTACACCATTCACCTTACCAGTGACTGACATCGCCCCCCCCCCTCCTCCAGTCCCCAATATGAGGATCGGCACGTGTTCATATTTACACGCTCGACAGCTTACCTCTCTGCCCCTCCCATATGTGACCTGACCTGATTAATGACCTCTCTTCATTACCAAGCTCACGGTAACACATATCACATTATATTTAATCTGATATTTAATTATTTTTTATTATTTTTTACTTCTAAGGGGCTATTTTCTGTGTGTAGATTTCCTTTATAATGCAGTTAGTAAGTTTTTCAAAGTAAATGATTGACCTCATATGACCTAATGTTGGACAAGGCTGAATGATCACCCTAAACCCGTCAGTCGAGTTCTGGTGACGTCACTGGGGCGTAATCACCAATTAGTAGACACATGGGGCGAGTAACAAGCACCAGAGCGTGTATAATCCGGCGTGTCTGACCTAACCTAACCTTACAATGGGTCAGGCTACCGCGAACCTGTTATTGTTAGTAGTGGTAGTAGTAGCAGTGGTAGTAGTAGTAGTAGTGGTAGTAGTAGTAGTGATTCAAATTTATATAATGTTACGTGTGTTAGTTTCAAAGTTTATTAACCTAACCTGACCTATCCTAACACACTAACCTAACCAAATTTTTCCATGTGGTATTTCCTACATATTTTCCTCTCTCTCTCTTCCCTCTCTTTCCTTCTCTTATTCCCCCTTTCCTTCTCTCTCTATTCCCTCTCTTTCCTTCCCTTATTTCCCCTTTTTTATACATATTAACATAACTTTTCCCTATGGCTGCAACTGATGTTATTGTGAGATATATATACAGTAATTCCCAGCCATGTCATTCACTCCCCATCGTAACTACCTCTGACCTCACTATTACTGAAGACTTTACGATTTTCCTTCATTGTAACCAAGTGAATGATCTCGGCTGTTTATAGACGAGTCGAATTGCATCGTTTTCCGCTCTTTAAGACACGGTGAAAGGCTATAATTGGTCGTTAACGTTGATGGTGATGTTATAAAGACGTGTGTATGTGTGTTTGTGTATGTTTTTTATTACATACACACAAACACACATACACATACATACACTATACCACAATCCATCTGGTCAACACAATACCCAATAGCCTATCGCCTTTCTTGACCACCTGACCTGACCCCTGACCCCTGACCCTCTTCATGACTCGACTGATGACCACCCGTGCCTGACGGTGAGCACAGGGCGTGACATCATAGCTCGCTGGTTAGGGGGGGGTTTGTGAATCACCTCGTTGGGTTGTTATTGACGTGAGATGATGATGAATGGTTGATGGAACTTTGTCGTTTGTTGAAAGTTTTATCGTCTGGGTGATGGATGTTAATAATTGTTTTTCTTGTTATATGAGAAATGCTTTAATGTTATTTATTTAATCATATTGGAATTATCTAAGAATTTATCTAAGAATTTCACAGTTAAAAGTTTGTCTGTATGGGAAGAAAATAACATAATAGTGTAATATTAGATAATAACATACAGAAAATAATGGCATAGTGTGAAGTGAAAGTGGGTCCTATAAGCATATTACATCGTTGTGGACAGTGTGTTTTAGTGCCAATTTACAGAGCTGGGTGAACTGGGGGAGGGGATGGGGGGGGGGGGTGCCTTGGGATCAAACCAGCTTCCCTTGGGACAGGTGGCGAACGCTGTATTCACCCAACCACCGCAACCCTAATACATATGAACAATGAGTCAAGACTATCGATAATTCAACCAAACTGAGAAATATTTATCTAGGGATTTTCAAGTTATAGTTTCAACCTGCATATTTTTTACTAGTTAATGTACTGTCTCTACTAGTCAATGTACTATCGTTTCAGAGTTAATTATATGAAAAGAGATGAAACGTATAGTCCCCTCTTAACATTATCCTCCTGATATAGAAAACGAGCTCCAACAGTCGATACGTTCAATTGGCACAAGTCATCAGTAACTATTAGACAGCTGAGCAAACAAGGATCAGGTTGTTATCAGTGTGTGTTTAGTGTGAGGAGCGAGCCCATTGTTCTCTCAAGTGTGGGGAAGAACTTGTTTTAAATGTCTCTTGGATGAGTCGCCTTTACACTGGGGCGTTTTATTTACACTGATGGTATGATCTCCCCGGCAGCTGTTATATGGTATTCGTTGGTCCACGGCACATGGAGATTAGCCCCCCCCCCTATTCCCTCTCTCCCCCTCCTCACGCCCCCTACTCTCTGCCCCTCCTCACTCCCCCTCTCCTCCCTTTAGCGTAGTTCACCTGATGTTTAACCACGCTTACGTTAACAAAACCTAATCTAACCACGCTATCCTAACCTTATGCCCCTCCCAAGTAGCGTATGGTGTTTATTTTTGGGGGGAAAGGCGTGTAATTTTAAAATCTGTGCATTTGCGTAACAGGTGCATTTGTAATACGTATTCACTTTTGAAAAACTTGTGCATTTTTAAAGTTTATGCATTTTGGAAACTGTGCATTTTTATAACTTTTGCATTTTTTCGATACTTGTGCATTTTCGATACTCGTGCATTTTCGATGCGGTCATGCAGTAGTTTTAACCTCATGACAGCGCAGGATCACGAGAATACTCACAGTTGTATTTACCTAATCATCTGTCACATTCCGTCGCTATTTTATATACGGGTTCCTTCTCTTTTATACTTCTGGGGTTTTTGTCACTCGCTTTAATTTCTCAATCTTTCTTGTCTTAATTTAATTTCCTCGTCTTCCATCTGTTAATTTCCTGTCTCTCTCATTCTTCTGATTTGATCTTTTTTATATTCCTATCTTCCTTGACGCTTTTAATTTCTTCCTTCTCTTTTCACTTTCGTTTAATCTACTTCGCTATTTTATCCAACTTTTTCTGCCACACAACAATAAATTATGAAATGTAAAGTTCAGTTGTAGATTTTTTTCTTTTTAACAATAGGCCTATGGTCAACTGTTCCAGGAAAGGTCAAAGTTCATCAGGGGGGGGGGGACTATTAATACGAGTCGTAGACATTTGTTGATAGTAATCTGAGATGAAGCCTTAGGCCTATATAGTTCCCATAGGTCTATTGATCAGAGCGGGATGATGATTACCAATCGAAACTTCTAACTCCACGGATGAATATTTGTAAATATTTTGAGTATATGATGAGAGTTACGGGTTATAAGGGACCAACATACACTCATACATCACAGTGAAGTATACCTGTGTATTTTGTGGTTTGTATTTGTCATAATCTTTAACATGAAGTGATATTCCTTTTCTGAGTTGTGTTTCTCTTGATGTTTTATTAATGTATTTCACTCATTTTAAATACAAGTGACTTAATACCTCAAAAGTTAAAATGCAGTAATACATCATAATTATCAACAACAACAACCTCTTAACTAACTACAATATAACAGCCACTTATCTATATCATTTGAGTAACTTATCTTTCATTGTTTATGTGAGTCAATGAGTAAAAAGTACCCAAGTATAAGATTTACCTTGGTGTGGGGGTGGGGGTGGGGGTGGGTGGGTGGGTGTGGGTGGGTGGGTGGGTGTGTGTGTGGACCCCATAGACGTAGGCTGGAACTAATGGACGGACGGCTCATTAATCTTTCGTGAGGGGTCAGATGAAATCGCTTCAAACCCTTTCAACCAACCATTAATTAACACGACTGTGACAGCTGAGTCGTCTGTGTTTACCCGCAGTTATGATCGCTACCAGTTGAATAATCATCAAAGAAAAAGCCTTCACATCACCTCCGTACCCCTCCAACTCCCCTCCTAGCACGGGGGAGGGGGTGGTAAAGCCGCCGTCCACCGCCTCCTCTTCCCCCTAGGGTGACGCCGCCCACCCTACCCCCCATCATTCAATATTAACTAAGAGCCAGGTTAGCAGTATCACGTATCCGCTGGGAACCATTTAAGGCTGTAGGTGGCAGGCGCTGGTCACGTGGATAACGATAAGCGATATCTGCGGAAACACTGCGTGTCAATCAGGCGAGAGACGGCAAATGAAGGGGGGAGTGACGTAATTTGCATGGGGTACTGTTACACTCTGGTGACGGCTGTTACATATCAAAGAAAACGGGGGTTGGTGATGCTAATGAGGGGGAACTTGTTTGATTTAGATGATATCTCTACAAAGAGCATTTTATTTCATATAGATATTAAAATGTGACACTGATTGCTTAAAATATTAAAATTTTCCTAATTAAACACAGTTTGTAAAGTGCAAGAATAATGATAAAACAGGCTTTAATTTCTTGATATATACAGTATGAACCAAACCAAAATTTATATAAAACAGCACAACATATAAATATAACATAGGTAGGTATAGATAGTCATTCACGTTAAAATATACCAATAAATGTTACTCTTGCCCTTACCAAACAACATATTATTTCACTGCCAAGTTAACACAGCCTCCAGTAACGTGGGAATATTACCCGACTTGGTCACTGTTCTAGGCTGTAATGTCACGCCTGTGTAAGTAGACAACCATACGACATGTGCTTATTTGCATGTGGTGAGAGAAGGGTTGGAGGAGGTAGGGTTGTGAGAGAGGGAGAGTGTTGGAGGGTGAGGGAGAGTGTTGGAGGGTGGGAGAGGAGAGTGTTGGAAGGTGGGAAGGGGGAGTATGTTGGAGGGTGGGAGGAGAGTGTTGGAGGGTGGGAGGAGAGTGTTAGGAGGTGGGAAGGGGAGATTGTTGGAGGGAGGGAGAGTGTTGGAGGGTAAAGGAGAGTGTTGGAGGTGGAGAGGAGAGTGTTGGAAGGTGGGAAAGGGAGTATGTTGGAGGGAGGGAGAGTGTTGGAGGGTGAGGGAGAGTGTGGAGGTGGAGAGGAGAGTGTTGGAAGGTGGGAAGGGGGAGTATGTTGGAGGGTGGGAGGAGAGTGTTGGAGGGTGGGAGGAGAGTGTTAGGAGGTGGGAAGGGGAGATTGTTGGAGGGAGGGAGAGTGTTGGAGGGTAAAGGAGAGTGTTGGAGGGTGGGAGAGGAGAGTGTTGGAAGGTGGGAAAGGGAGTATGTTGGAGGGAGGGAGTGTTGGAGGGTAAGGGAGAGTGTTGGAGGGTGGGAGAGGAGAGTGTTGGAAGGTGGGAAAGGGAGTATGTTGGAGGGAGGGAGAGTGTTGGAGGGTAAGGGAGAGAAAAACCTTAGTTGTTAAGTTTATTAATACATATAAAAATAAATCATAATGTAAAATATTATAATACAGACTTAATGATTGATGAATGTTTAGGAAAATTAAAAGACTGTCTAAATGTTTAATTATTTACTCAAACATAGAAAAACCACAATCATAATTTTTGTGTAGAGAATAATACACGTGATACAAACATCAAACATCTTGACTATTACCCACAGGTGTGACGTTAGCATTGGTACCTGTCTTAATTAGTTCAAGACTTCGAGACCCACAGGTAACACATACCATTAAGAGTTTCATATCGAGAGTAAAATCACCTGTTATTCTCAGATTCGCCACTACTTCATTAGAAAACGAGATACTGAAGCAATGATTACGCTGTCTCGTTTAACATCTTTATTATACGCCAGTTCATTTGCATATACGCGAGGGAGATGCGTAAGGGGACAGAGACAGGGATTGAATATGGAAATGCTCTCGGGGAACAAATGTGGCAATTAACAGCTAATCACGTTTAAGGATCTGCCAAGATGTAAGTTACTGAAAATGAGAACACAGACACACAGACACACAGACAGAGAGTGAAAATGAGAACACAGACACACAGACACACAGACAGACAGACAGTGAAAATGAGAACACACTTAACAAACCAAAGCCAAGACAAGACAAGATAGACAGAAAGACAGACATACAGACAGACAGAGAATGAAAATAAAAACACAGACTTAAACCAAAACCAAGAAAAGTCAGACAAACACAGACACTAAAAATTAAAACACAGAGAAGACAAGACAAGACAAACACTCCTCTCCTCTTACACTCCCAACACACTCCACACACACACGCACCCCTGGGCTCCTCATTAGTGCTTCCCTTCACTCATATCTCCTTTTAGTGTCGATAACAACACAATTTTTCTATAATCATCTTCAATATGACTCAATCTCCATACAGCATTCCTGCACTTAATGGCATTCTACAAGTTTACGAGACTTGGGGGTAAATGGTGGGTGAGGGAGAGTGTTGGAGGGTGAGGGAGAGTGTTGGAGGGTGAGGGAGTGTGTTGGAGGGTGAGGGAGAGTGTTGGAGGGTGAGGGAGAGTGTTGGAGGGTGAGGGAGAGTGTTGGAGGGTGAGGGAGTGTGTTGGAGGGTGAGGGAGTGTGTTGGAGGGTGAGGGAGAGTGTTGGAGGGTGAGGGAGAGTGTTGGAGGGTGAGGGAGTGTGTTGGAGGGTGAGGGAGAGTGTTGGAGGGTGAGGTTGGAGGGTGAGGGAGTGTGTTGGTGGGTGAGGGAGAGTGTTGGAGGGTGAGGGAGTGTGTTGGAGGGTGAGGGAGAGAGTGTGTTTGAGTGGTAGTGGTGGATGGTGGGAGTGCGGGATAGTGTTGGAGGGTTGGAGTAAGGGGGTGTGTTAGAGTGAGTGTGTTAAAGGGTGAGAAATTGAGTATTATTGTGGGAGAGTGTGTGCTGTATGGTGTATGTTACAGATGGGAATTATAATGGGAGTATATGGGAGGGAGAGTAGATCAAAGGGAGTTTAAGGAAAGGGAGTATACGTAGAGGAGGGAGGGAGTAAACACAGGAGAAGGAAGAGGAACAATGTAAAATAAAATAAGGAAGTAGCGAAGATTCTAAGATAACCATAATTATGAAAATCATAAAGAACAAGAAGGAAGGAAGTTAGGATGGCAAAGAGACATGGAAAATGCAGACTCTCTCTCTCTCTCTCTCTCTCTCTCTCTCTCTCTCTCTCTCTCCAGCCAACAGTTTCACACGGGTGATGAGTTAATAATGAACTGGTGGGTCAACTCGTCCCTTCTTCGTAAAGCTTCATCAAATTAGATTACCTACAACAGGGAGGTCGGGGTGGGGTCCTCAATGGGGGCTGTCTTGGTCCTACACTTTTTTTTTGTAGATGTAATTGTCTTATTATTTCGCTCTTTTATATAATTCTTAGTAAGATATATAACACTTTTATATTGTATTATAGGAAAGAGTTTATATATTAAGATTGTAGAGGCGTTGTTAAAGTAAAGAATAATTGGGTGTTTGAATTCGTTTTGTTAACCATATTGTATGTGGCTGACGTGATTGACAGGCTAGGGGAAAATAGAGGCGTGACGTAACACACGCCCAAATGGCTCGACCAATCAGGGTTTGGTACTGCCACGTGCCCACTCTTGCCCACTTGGAGGGTTGTCTGATTACTGTATTATCATTACGTACCTCAATTTACGTCGTTAGGACCATGAATGTGGAATATACAAGTCAGAATGTCTATAGATATGATAATAACTTCACAAGGACCTTTGATACTAAGCTTAACAAGTATATAGAGGTCATTAAATTTTGTTTTTAGTTCAGCGACTTGTTGATCCCTGGCAACTGTCTCACGTGCCGCTAAGGGGGAACTTCGGCGGGAAAGTTGGCAACAATTGAGCACACAACTGATTGACGTAATTGATGGTTATTTGCTTACTAATAACCACAATACACAATCTTCTATTTGTCACAACACGCGAATATTACTTTTATAAATCCGATAAAAAGACTCGAATTTCTAAGTTGGGTTTACGGCAGTCTTAGTAGTGAAAGGTTCTATAGCACTGAATTAATTAAAAGAAGTTATTAATCTAACTTAATATAACCGTACCCTTCCTCCACACTCCTTCTATTCCCCCTTACTTCCCCCTCTCCCCTTATTTCCCCTCCCCCACACTCCTCCTCCCCCACACTCCCCCCACACTCTCCCTCCTCCACATTCCCCCTCCCCCCACACTCTCCCTCCTCCACATTCCCCCTCCCCCCACACTCCCCCTCCACCCCTCCCCCACACTCCCCCTCCCCCCACACTCCCCCTACTCCACACCCCCTACTTCCCCCACACTTCCCTTACTTCCCCCACACTTCCCCTACTCCCCCATACTCCCCCCATGCTCCCCCTCCCCCCACACTCCCCCTTCCCCCACACTCCCCCTACCCCACACCCCTACTTCCCCCACACTTCCCTTACTTCCCCCACACTTCCCTTACTTCTCCCACACTTCCCTTACTTCCCCCACACTTCCCCTACTTCCCCCTACTCCCCCCACTTCCCCCATACTCCCCCACTTCCCCCATACTCCCCCCACCCCCCTCCCACTAATGTATAAAGGTGTGTGTATGTATATATGCATGTACGTATGTGTGTAACTATTTCCGTGTCTGTATCCTGAGAGGGGGAGACATAACCCACATAAGCCTAACTCGCCTCCTCACCCCTGAACTACGAGTGACTTGAGCTGCACAATAAACCAAACTGTGTGTAAACAAAGATCAACTGAGAGATACAACGAAATAAACTTCCATAAAACAGTAAATATTTCTACATTACAATAAACTGATGGGAGAAATAAATTAGACATTACAACAATAACCACCACCAACAACAACAATAATAATAATAACAATCACAACTTATAACAACTCATTACAGACAGCAGTACAGGCCTTGATTCCTACAGTGTTATTCATATTGTTATACTATCCCCCAATAACAAGCTCATTAAGTAAAAGTTATAAGTTAGTAAATAATAAAAAAATAACACTTGAGATATATAATTCCCTTATGACTGTACGGTAGACTGACTGTTGCTCTACTTGACTGGGAACACAACAGCTGCTCTCTTTTACCTCACAGTCAGTCAGCCACACAATACCACCCTCCTTATTTTTTGTCCTAACTGAAATTGAAGACTTGATGGAATAAATCCTACTTTAATATCTTAGGTTTCAATGTCATTTACAGGTGTGTCTTCTTACCTGTGTGTTAAGAGAATCTCCTTTAGCTCGAAAATAAAGGCAGGTGTGTCTACTTACCTGTGTGTTAAGAGAATCTCCTTTGGCTCGAAAATAAAGGCAATGTAGTTATTCCAAAGTAGATTAAAGTACTTATAATTTCTCTAGATTAATTACAGGTCATTAGTGTTATCTAATTAATATACGTAATTTTCAAGGTTAGGTTAAGTTAGGTTAGGTTGGGTTGGGTTGGGTTGGGTTGGGTTAGGTTAGGTTAGGTTAGTCGTTAGGTGAAATAAACTAGGGGTAATAATCTTCAGGTGATCCACTCCAATCATTACATGTCATACACATTAATTAAATACACCTAAACAACAACAAACTTCGTGGGGAAAAAACAGGCAACACAATCACCAATAGATAATTAAGTTCAGTCAAAAAAATGAGTTCTGATTGGTCCACGTTCTTAGTAAACGCCGTGTGAGGGAGTAACGTGGACAAGTCGCCAACATCACTTCATAAACTCTTACTATCTGAAGGTCTTTGGTCCTCTACTCCATCTCTCATATATTGATTTATAAGACCAGGATAAAGACTACTATTTCATGCTGGGGATTGATGAGGTCTTTGTATTCACTGAACGAGGTAGTAAAAACACCCATTAAAGAAAGAAAAAAAGAGAGAGAGAGAGAAATGAGATCTTTGAAAGAATCCAAGGGGAAGCTAATTGATTTTACGCTCGACATAAAGAACTAGAAGACGTGGGAAAGTTACCATGTTGTTATAAAAGATGTTTCCTCTGTGTCAATTCATTTTGTGCTCAGATATTATGGTTGTTATTCTGTAAACAAACGAGCCTAAATCATATACATGTGTTGGGTTACGAGCCTAAAGAATATACCAGTGTTTACGGATTAATTACTGGTATGGTGAAACAATGACCAAAGTAGGTTAGGTTAGGTTTTAATTTAGTTTTGACCTCACAGTTTCCCTCAGCTTATAAACCATGCAGATGGGGTCAAGATTAACAGGGTAGGAAGGCCCATAACTCAATAATTATACAAATCCCCAAACTTTCATTATCACCACTGTATTCAGCATGAAAAACTGCATTAAATAACTTGTTTGCAATGCCCTAAATCGTTCGTTGGTGATTGGGGAATAATTACCGCTATTATTAAAGATAAATCACCCCCATGTTAATATGTCATTCAGTAAACGAGATAATACAATTTAAACATTAATTCTGTTTTTCGTTACATTCCATAGATTAACGCTTGTGTTTTTTCTCTAAGTATCGTTCGTATTAAACCTCGGAACGACCTTAGTAGCTTTCATTATATAAAGGTAAAAAAAAAAAGGAAACTAGACCTTAAGGACTCGATATATACATTTTACATTCATTTATTCTTCTGAAAATACAACAAATATTACAATAGTTTCACCAATAAAGTCGATTTACACGAGTTTTCCTTCCTCTCTCTCTCTCTCTCCCTCTCTCTAGCTCCCTCTTTAGTGTTCACCCTTTTGGAGTTGGGCTGAGGGTGTGCATTTTGTAGCAGTCCCCGTTATAATCCTGTATTAGCATGAATATTTGGTGAAAATCCTACAGGTGCCTTTTTTAGCGTGGATTAAAGCCGCAGCCATTAAAAGCCATGCAAGTTATTCACCACCGTGGCTCGAGGGCAGGGAGAGGTAGGGAGGCAGGTAGAGGAGGTAGAGGGCTGGGAGAGGCAGGGAGAGGTAGAGGGTAGGGAAGAGGAGGTAGAGGGCTGGGAGAGGCAGGGAGAGGTAGAGGGTAGGGAAGAGGAGGTAGAGGGCTGGGAGAGGCAGGGAGAGGTAGAGGGTAGGGAAGAGGAGGTAGAGGGCTGGGAGAGGCAGGGAGAGGTAGAGGGTAGAGAAGAGGAGGTAGAGGGCTGGGAGAGGCAGGGAGAGGTAGAGGGTAGGGAAGAGGAGGTAGAGGGCTGGGAGAGGCAGGGAGAGGTAGAGGGTAGAGAAGACGAGGAAGTTAACGGGAAAATATTTAGATTTATTTAACAATTTACTTTATGGTTACAATAGACCAAAAACACTTTATTACCTCTGAATCTTCCTCGTCGAATCTTCCTCGTCGAATCTTCCTCATCCAATCTTCCTCATCCAATCTTCCTCGACGAATCTTCCTCATGCAATATTCCTCGTCGAATCTTCCTCATCCAATCTTCCTCATCGAATCTTCCTCATCGAATCTTCCTCGACGAATCTTCCTCATGCAATATTCCTCGTCGAATCTTCCTCATCCAATCTTCCTCATCGAATCTTCCTCATCCAATCTTCCTCGTTGAATCTTCCTCAACAACCAAATCTTCATTCAATTGTTTCTGGGATGGAATATCTTCTAATCCTTCCTCATAAATAAAATAAAATGTATTCAACCCCAAAAAACATCCGGAGTCTTTTGTTAAGAGAAAATATTACTGGGTACGCGAATTTGCATGGGAATAAATATAATGTACTGAGTTAAGAGCTTCGTCCGATGAAATGTTGCAACTTAGACACAAACAATACGATTTCAACATAAAGAATACATCGAATTTTATAGGAGTTAACTTGCATGTGGAGTATTTTTGTTTTGTTGTTGTGAGTTAGTGAAATATTGTTGATGTTTTTGTTATGGGTATTATTATTATTATTATTATTATTATTATTATTAAGGAGAGTGTAACTAAAGCGATTAATGGCGTATATAGATTAAGCGAGGAGAGTGGAGTGGTGATATGGGGTGAAGTGAGTGGGATTGAGAGGTGAAGTGAGAGGGAGAGAGAAGGGAGAGGTGATAGAGGTAAAGTGAGAGGAGAAAGAGAATATGAAGAGGGTGAATAAGAGAGAATAAAGAGAGGGGAGGGGGATGAGAAGAGAGAATGGAAAAGTGGGATGTGTGTGGGGATAGAGAGGGGAGGATAGAGTGTATGGGGAGAGATGAAAACAAGGGGAGGAGGTCTGGGAAGGATGTGGGTAGAGACGAGATCAAGGGGAGAGGTTCTGGGGAGGGTGAGAGGGAGCGTGAGGAGGAGGAGGAGAAGAAGGGAGAGAGAGGGGAGAGAGAGGGGAGAGCGAGAGCAGACAAAGGCCAGGCTGGCTTCATGAGCGCCGGTGGGAGCTACAACCATTGGCCAAAATCCTGACCAATAATAAAACTCCCTTACCATGACGTCACAAAGGATAGTGACGTCATGAAACCTGCCATGCCACCACTGTAAACACAAAAACTAGGTGAAGTAGTCATATTTCAATCGATAAACTACGACTTCATATTTACGTTAAAAGAACCATTTTTAGGGCATCCTCATTATACGGAATTAAATATACTTTTACTTTAATACTTTTTATCGATATTACTGAATAAAGTTGTGTTATTGCCGTCATTTGCATGTTCTTAGTAAATGCCATGTCTTTATGTCACTTAGTTTCTGACTGTTGTATTGGGTAGGTTGATGGTCGTATCTACTAGTCTAGGATGATTAGCTCGGGTAAGGAGGCCTATAGGATGATTAGTTATATTGCCAATGACACTCTTAGGTCAGGTATGATAGGCCTAGTCTTATAGTAAGGTAAGCAAGATGAGGGAAACTTTTAATGGGAGGAAATAGAAGAATGGGAAGTTTTAAATGGCTTGGAGCTATGAGGTGAAGGGAAGGGGAGTAGTTTGGATCACCTGGAGATTAGTCATCCAAGGTTATTTCACCTGAAGATTTGTCCCCCAAGCTTATTTCACCTGAAGATTAGCCACCCAAGCTTATTTCATCTGAAGATTTGTCCCCCAAGCTTATTTCACCTGAAGATTAGCCACCCAAGCTTATTTCATCTGAAGATTTGTCCCCCAAGCTTATTTCGCTTGAAGATTAGCCACCCTAATATTACCTGAGGGGGGTTAGGTTAGGTCTTAATGTAAGGTTAGGTCAGGTTAGGTCTATTGATGTTAGAATGCCAAATAATAATAACCTAAATAATTACTGATAAACTTTACTTATAATTGATGATCTATGTGATACTGAAACTTCACTTAGGCCTCATTTAACATAGGCCTACTTACCTGGCCGATGGTAATTACTCTTCTCATTAGATATTCACAAAAAGGTTTATTCTTCTACTGTTGATCAGAATAAATTACTTGGTTTTCAATTAGTTGATATAAATTAGATAGATAGATAGATATTCATTAAAACCGTCATACAAGTTAACACTGAATTAAAGTATTAAATGTGTATAGTGTATGCTTCATCTCATGGGAAATAATACACATTCCTATACACATTTTCAAACATTCAAGGGAACATACATACATACATATATACATACATTAGTTAACTCCTCGCTTCCTCCACCAGACATAAAATAACATACATATATACATACATACATACATACATACATACATACATACATACATACACACACACACACAACTCGTAGCTTCCTCCAGTAGACTCACAATATTCACAGGTTAATCACCGTTTTCTATGTCATAAACATCATTGTAATGTACCCCCCAATAAACAATGAATTAGAAAACGACACAATAAACATGGTAGACTCTCTTATTATATAGAGTTAGAGGCTCTTAACTCCTAGGGGGCAATGTTTACCTATAGGGGTGATGTAGGGGGCTTTAAGGGGTGAATTAAAGGGGGGGGAGGTAACTGGGGTTTTTTTTATTGATAGAGCTAAGTGGTCACGTGATGTACAGTCTGGGTGTGGTTGGTCTTGATAGTTGTTGTGGGAGAGTTTTGAATTGCGGTGATAGAAAATGGTTTGTGGTTGATTGTAATGGTAGTTACTCTATAATGTTAGTATGGTGTTAGAATTAAACTCATTCATATAGGTTAAATTTCTTCATAAACTGTAATATCATTCGAGGGTTTTAGGGTCAGTTTATTACTCGACTGACAGGTGTTGTGTTCTGTAGGTCAGTTAAATATTACAGTACAGGTTACAGTTACAGAGAATTACATGGCTTAAGTCTGATATATGTTTGTACCTGTATTTTCACCTGTATTATCTTACCTGTTACTCTTAGTCCTTATAACTGTTACCTGTGCGTTAATTGAAATACCTGTTTGTCTTACCTGTAGCTGTTCCCCCTTCAGCACTGCCATTACAGGTCACAATATCGTAACAACCCAGTATTAATTCTTCTAACGAGATTATTTAATTTGTAGCATTTATCCTTGTAGATCTCTGCCCCTCCCCGCCCTGCCCTGCCCCTCCTCGCCCTTCCCCTCCCCGCCCTGCCCCTCCCCGCCCCACCCTGCCCCTCCCCGCCCTACCCCTCACCGCCCTGCCCCTCCCCGCCCCACCCCGCCCTGCCCCTCCCCTCCCCGCCCCGCCATGCCCCTCCCTGCCATGCCCCTCCCTGCCCTGCCCCTCCCCATCACACACAGTACAATAGATACACATTACTCACAATTAATTCTTAATGGTTATTCAAAAGCAGAGAATTAAGATTTAAGAGAATGTTTTTTTTTTTGTACATGTTAAGGAGGGTGAGGGGGTGGGATGGGGTGAGGGGGTAGGGGTGAGGTGAGGGGGTAGAGGCTGTGCGAGGGGTTGGGGGAGGGGGTGAGATGGGTGGGGGTGAGATAAAGAGATTCAAGACAAATTGAACAATATTATGCTTGATTATCTACGCGCCATAATTTTTATTTTCTTCAACATTATCCCCAGATCACGGGTCATTATTATCGTTCTGTTTCATCTCAACACGCCTTAATAATCACCAATGATCTGTTAAATAATAATCTAAAGTATCCGCCGTTTGAAGATTGGTCACGGGTGTTCCTTACATCAGACAACGAGACGGCTGGAAGCTTATACACGGACGCCTGGTAAAGTCGTTGCTTAATGGCTGCCATCCGTCTTTTCCTTTTTCCGCTGTGACTTGGGATTTGTTTACATCGGGGAGAGAGGAAGTTGCCAGATAGTATTTACCCGTGAGAACTTTAGTAAAAATGTTTAGTGCCAGTGTGAGGTGTTCCCTGGCCTGGGTGGTCTTGTTGCTCGTGTAATGTATTGTAAAAATGGTCTTTGTCTTGCATGGTGCTGGGAGAGGGGAGAGAGAGAGAGAGAGCCTGGCTGGCGACCGTCCGACCCTTGCAACACTCACTGCCTCTGTTGAACGCTTGTGTTGCTGCTGCCTCGCTGGAGTTAATTGTGTAATGGGATTTATGTGTGAGAGATGGTTTATCATCCCTTGCTGTGAAGACTCGTTTTCATTTTTTATTCATTTATCATTTATCTTTATTTTTTTTAACCCATGACCTACGTTTGAGATTTCTGATTCTGTGTTTTCTCATTGTATTAAATTCCTTGCAGTTTAAGCTAGTCATAAACCAGGATTATTAAACATCATCTTTCATGGTAGTATCTATAACATTAAGCTTTTTTTTACCGTGTCACAATTAAGCTGGTAGTTCAAGCTTTTAGAACAGAAGCAGGTAAAAATTATATAAAGATCTATTCTGTTATTAGTGTCAATTGGTAGTTTACACACACCTGTTTGTTGTTGTTTAATGATCTTATCTCCCATGCACACCTGGATATTAATTAACGTGGGATTTATTTACCTGAGTTGGTTGTATGATTTTATACTCGATTCCTTTTTTTTCCTTCAATGTTTCTCTCATTTTACTCGTGTTATTTTCCTTCCTTCAGCTTCTTCTTTCATTTTAGTTATTCTTCCCGTCATTCTCTACCCTTTATCCTCCTACTCCTCACCCTCACCTTTCTTCCACTCATTTCTTATCTTCTCTCATTGCCTCCACTTTATCCTTTCCTTCGTTCTCCTCTGTCAATCGTCCTCTTTTTTCTTCCTTTTTTCCGTCTCTTTCTTTATTCCATCTCTCTTTCTCCTTCTGTCTCTTTCTCCTTCCCGTCTCACTTCCTACGTTCATTTTCTCTTCATCTCCTTCTTCCTCTCTTAACTTCCCTCCCACTCCTCTCCTTTCTTCCTTCCACTTTCTCTCCACTTCCATCCGCATTCCCTCTCTCTCCTTCTCCCTCTCCTCTATCTTCCCACTCCCCTCCGCTCACCCCTCTCTTTCTCTCCCTCCCTCTCCCCACTCCCGTCCGCTCTCTCTCTCCCTCTCTCTTTCTCTCTAACTCCTCCTCCCACTCCCCTCCGTTCACCTCTCTTTTTCTCCCTCCTCCCTCTCCCTCACCACTCCCCTCACCACTCCCCACCCCACTCCCCTCCCCACTCCCCTCGCCGCTCGTAACGCCACAAAGATTCTCAACAATTGAAAGCAATGTTCAGAACGATTTGTAAAGTGTTAGTGTGAGTTAAGCTTCTCTTCACGCCCAGTAGCCACCTATTGCCTGTATCGAGGAGTCGTGCTGTACAAGTGGTTCTGGTCTAACAACTTTATGTATGTATTCTGGCATCTTAATCAGGCGGTGTGTGTGTGTGTGTGTGTGTGTGTGTGTGTGTGTGTTCTTTCATTATTTGTTGGTGGTTATCATTAGTTTTTTGTCTTCTTCCTTCTTCTCTCCTTCTTTCTTCCTCTTCATCCCTCTCTTTATCCTCCTCCTCCTCTTTCTCCTTCACTTTCTCCTCATCCCCCCCCCCCCAGTTCTCTACACCCCGTCCCCCCCTCCCCCTCCTTTCATCTCCAGCTTGTTCTCTTACACCGGGTTACAATATCCTCTTAACACGTAACAATTTAACCCTTATGTACCTCTAATCACCCAATCGACTTAACATAATCACGTGGTTCGATTAATTGGTCATATTTACTAACTGGTAACCCTAACGTGGATGAATTAACCTGAGTTACCTGGTAGAGAGATAAATGGGCTATTATTTTTGTTATTGTTTATAGAAAATAGTAAATAGCGATTAATTGTGGGTTTTTTTTTTTTTTGGGAAGTTATATTAGAAAGAGGGGAGGAAGGGAAGGGGAGGAAGAGAGGGGAAAGGGAGGAAGAGAGGGGAAGGGGAGGAGAAATAACGAATTGGTATCACTTTTGGGGAAATTTAAAAGGGGAGAAAAACTTTGTTACGAGAGAGAGAGAGAGAGAGAGAGAGAGAGAGAGAGAGTGTAAACATGTATGTAAATATGTAAATATGTAAATATGTATGTAAACAGGAAAGAGTGTTTTACGCCGTTAGTTTCGTCTCGTGTCTCAGGTTGGGTATGAATTAAAGAGAACCCAGCCATCGTAGTATCGGGGTCCGCTCTGGGTACACGTTGAGCGAAGGTCGTGTCCTTGATGTCTGGCGCTGTCTGTATGTCAGTCTTGTATATTTTATAGCGTTCGGAGTGTCCAGCTGAGTCACCATCCACACACACACACTGCTTCCACTCTGTTTATATCTCCTCCTCCTCTTACTCCTCTTTATTTTCCTGTTTCTCTTCTTCCCCTTTATTGTTTTCTTCCTCCTCCTCCTCCTCTTCTTCTTCCTCCTTATTTTCCTGCTTCTCTTCTTCTTCCTCCTCCTCCTCCTCCTCTTCTTCCTCCTTATTTTCCTGCTTCTCTTCTTCCTCCTTATTTTCCTGCTTCTCTTCTTCCTCCTCTTCCTCTCCTCCTCTTCCTCTCCTCTTCCTCCCCTCCCCCTCCTCTTCCTCTCCTCTTCCTCCCCTCCCCTCCCCTTCCTCTTCCCCCTTCAGTAGACAATGCGTAAAACCCACCCACCTCCTTCCTAACCCGACTGAGGCTGAGTTACACGAGTTTAGATAGACCCACTAAGATAGATTAGATTAGATTAGATTAGATTAGATTAGTTTGTATAGTATTGGATTATGTTACATTTGGTTCGAATAATTAGGTTAAACATCATAAACATGTGTAATATCACGACTTAACAAAACATTACAAGTAGGGTTCCCGTAATGAAGGCCAGGTATACGGTGGAAAGTATATATAACAGGTAAATTAATTAGTCGTAACACCTGATCCTGTTACCTGTTGGAAGAATTGGTCGATTTTCATGAAGGTTTAAACAGCTATTTTTGCCTCTATCAGTCCATCATCACCGCTACTTTAATCCTTCTATCACAAGACAAAATCACGACAAAGAAACAAACATAAAAAAAAAAACTATTTTTATCCTTATTTTTTTCCCCATTGTCATGTAACAGAAGGTGAAGAGGAATACTTTTTGCCTTGGAGTAGTTTTTTCCCTCTGTTTTTCCCTCCTGTTCTTATAGGAAATGAAAAGGAAGCAATTTCTCCCATGGTATTTTTTTCCCCTCATCATCTCTCACAGACTTCACCTATTGCGACCTGAAGATGACCTCCTCCATTGACAACCATTCTCTCTGATGTGGTCAATGGCTTCCTTTTCACGATCGTTCTTTCTCACTCGCGATGTCCTCTCTCTTTCTCTCTTTCCTTCTCGTCCTTTCATCTTCCCGCCTCCGGAGTTGACACTGGTCCTCATCCATGTCGTCTACACACACACACACACGGCGCTCGCTGCTGGTGGCAATACACGCTTGAAATTACTTGCCTTTGTCCGTGTGATTTGATGCTGGACTTGAGAAACCACGTCTATGGAATCCCTCTGAAGACGAGATGTGTCACTGAGAGGGTCTACATCTCTGTACTTCACTTAAGGACGATATAAATTGCCTCCTAAAGTTGAACAAATCTTTAGTTTATAGTTTATATATATATAAGTATTCTGGTGTTTCGTTGTCAATAAGTAATGTTTGTGGTGATATGTGATGTAAGACACTCTGAGCAAGAACAGGGTAAGCGACAAATTGGGTTAAAATGGGTTAATTACATCATTATAATTATGGTAAAAATTTATAAACATTGGATGTTTTTTTTAGTAAATGTTTGTAATATTTGCATTAAAATTACCTTTGTTTAGTGTACACAGTATTGATTAGTTTACCTTGATGCTTAGAGAACACCTTGATAACACCTCATTAACACCTTAAGTACAAGAACACACAAGGGACCTGTCTGTGTGTGTGTACGTGAGTGTCCATTATCATTGTTCAGTTAATAAAGTAACTCAGTAGTGATTATATCCTGGTGATGTTAACTACTCCCTTGGGCGTCGTTGACTATAATTACACAGGGACCAAATGACTCGTTCAGATCTTTAAGTTCCTGTCCCTTACACACTGCATGTGGCCAGAGACGACAGAGACAGACAGACAGGAAAAAAACCTATTGCCCCCCCCCCTCCTCCATAATCTTCTCTCAATGGATGTAAAAGAGAATACAAAATACAGAGGGGTCGTTTCCCCACATAGTTCCATCATTAATCATTATTACACTCAAAACAAAGACATCTCTCTCTCTCTCTCTCTCTCTCTCTCTCTCTCTCTCTCTCTCTCTCTCTCTCTCTCTCTCTCTCGCGTTCTATTCATCTTTTCACTCCCTTTTCTATCCCTCTCCCCTTTCTTCCCTTCCTTCCCTCTCTCCTTCCATTCTCTCCCCCTCTCCCATCTTCCTTCCCCTCTCTTTATCCTTGCTGCTTTCCCTCCTTCTCTTCTTATCCTTCTGTGTCTCATTTCTGTTATAATTTTCTCTTTCATATCGTCTTTCTCCTCTCTCTCTCTCCTTCACCCTTTTTACACCCTCTGTGCATTCATTCCCCGTGTCCTTTCCTTCCATAGACTTTCCTTATCCTTATTGCTTCACATCACTTTATTCAACCCCCTCTTATGCCTCTCTTCTTTATCTATTTTCTTGCCTCCTCTGTGCTCTCTACCTCTTCCTTTCTCCTCTTTTCTTTCCTACTCCTCCCAGTCTCTCATTCCCTTCTTCCATTCTTTATTTTCTTCCTTTCTTATTGATCTTTCCCTTCCTCCTTTCTCTCTCTCTCTCTCTCTCTCTCTCTCTCTCTCTCTCTCTCTCTCTCTCTCTCTCTCTCTCCTCCCACTCTTTTCCCTCTCACTTTCTCACTCTTACTTATCCCTCCTTCCTTCTCCTCCTTCTTACCGCCCTTTCCTTCCCGTCTTCTTATCTCTCCATCATCTTCTCACCAACACCACCCTCCCTCTCTCCAACACCTCCATCCACCACTCCCTCTCATAAATACTTCCCCCCTTACCTCCTCTGTCTCCCTCATTCCCCCCTTTCACCCCCTTTCACCCCACACACATCCTTCTCTCCCCCCCCCCCACACACACACCCTTCTCCCCCCCCCACACACACACCCTTCTCCCCACACACACTCCCTCTCGCTCCCACTACCCCCACTCTCCCCTTTCACCCTCACTCCCCCTCTCACCCCCACTCCCCCCTCTCATCCCCACTCCCCCCTCTCATCCCCACTCCCCCTCTCATCCCCACTCCCCCTCTCATCCCCACTCCCCCTCTCATCCCCACTCCCCCTCTCACCCTCACACACCCCCTCTCACCCTCACACACCCCTTCTCATCCCCACTCCCCCCTCTCATCCTCCCTCTCACCCCCTCCCACCCGCCACAACCCCCAGAGACTACCCCCCCCCCTTACACTGCAGCCTTCACCATCTTGATAACTCAACTCAGGGGCCACAAATGCAACGTTAAATTAACATTGCTCTAAAAATATGGACGAGAGACTCAGATATGCAAATGAATTACTCCACCACAATAGACCTGGGAGGCGACTGTCGGATTTTGGCGATAAATGATACAAACTGATTAATGATTGTAGTGGTTGGGGATGGTGGTGGTTGTGGAGGAATTGGTGGTGAGGGAGGGGTGGTTGGTAGTGGTTGGGGTGATGGCGATGATATTAGAAATGATTGTTGTGATGGTGGTGGTAGTGTTTGTTGTGATGGTGGTGGTGGTGAGGCTAGTGGTCGTTCTGTCACTTATTTAGCAACAGTTGAAATAAACCTCACACTTCACACTAGACAAATAAAACAAACCATTATCAAAACAAAAAACAAAAACAGAGAGGAAAAGTGAAAATTCTGACACAAAGAGCGCCGCCCCCCCACTCTCCCCCCAAAAAAGAACTAGCCAGCACGGCGGGAAAAATATATCAATTGTTGGCGGGAAAAAGTAGCGCGTGGGCTAGTCATGGTGATTTGTTTACAGTACGCGATGATGGGTGGAGGGGAGAGGAGGAGGAGGAGGGGTGGGGGGGGGGGGGACGTCTCGGTGATTGAGTGTTCAGAGGGTCAATAGCCCGTTCATTAGCCCTGAAAATAACTACCTGACTTAATAACCATGGTAGTCATAAGACCTGCATGAGCCCGGCTGGAACT
Source organism: Homarus gammarus (assembly GCA_958450375.1). Taxonomy (NCBI): domain Eukaryota; kingdom Metazoa; phylum Arthropoda; class Malacostraca; order Decapoda; family Nephropidae; genus Homarus; species Homarus gammarus. Next base: position 1,512,388 of record CAUDMG010000854.1, read on the forward strand.
AATGGCTTACCAAGAACAGAGAGACGTAAATAAAACAGCTATTAGTGTTATAGAATATACCTTGATCGTGTTGACACTAAGCTAATGCAGTATGGTGGTAAATTCATATATATTGATATTTACGCTAATTGCTACATACATTTTAACCTGTATTTAAACCAATGATTATAATAAACTAAGATAATATTATGTATTCTCCAACTAATATAACTAACTTATCACCAGAAAGATGTGAAAGTCGATCCTTAAAACGTCGTCTGTCTTTCGCATGAGTGTCCTTCTGTTAATAAACTTTTATATGCACTTGCTTTTAGAGTATAACAGAAGTCCCCCTCCCCCCCACCACCACTCTCATAAAGGCCCGCCGTAATTGATCTCGGTTTTAATGGTCAATTACGATTTCATATTCCCACTACATCACAGAATAAAGAAGAGACTCCCGTTAAATTATTCAGAGATCGCTTGGCTGCTTAGGATTTACGACCTGGATGTTTAATGGTTCACTTGTGTGGTGTATTTTGCAAGCTCTTGTGAAAGGTTGACTGGTTGACATGATTGATCAAACTTGGTTATTGTGTTTTACTCTTCCTGATCAATTTCCGACCACCTGAGAGTACCTGTAATTAATCTTTTACCTTTGTTCATCATCACGTCACCTGGTATATGTCACGTAAGGGTAAATAGTGAACTAAAATGATAGGAAGTTAGTGTGTATAAGGGAATCCAATGCCCCGTTTTCGTTAGGATTAGAACCTGTCAACATACGCTTGCAAGATGGACACTCGACCTTGAAACATCTTGGTTATTCTCTCAAGTACAAGTTAAGGAGACTTTACTAATTACTTCACTGCCAAGCGCTGTAACTCCGCCGATTATTGATATGGCTGTCAAAATAGAAGTATAAAAACCAAGATTGAAAGACAAAAGAGTTCCATTTACTTGAGGGAACGAGCCAGGGCGTCCCACAATGTGTTATCAGTACCATTCAAAGTTCCTCAAGGGGTTGGATTAAGAGGGAGGCTTCTTGCGTACGCCTAACATCTGCCATGGTCTACACACTATCACACGAATCTCTATCTATTCACGCTCGTGTACTATTGTCTAGAATTACCCAGCCTAAGTCTTTGAAATCCCCAAGCGGCTCACTGTAGGCCTACCGGAAGGCTGGCTCAATTGTATGTCAACAAAACCTTTATCGACCTGTTGCTTCCCATCCAAAACTTTTTAATTATTTTGGTCTTGTCTGATCCAAATAAGTTTATAGCGATACTTTTTGTTTACATTCGAATCAGAGGTGAAGAGTTAATCCGGATCACCTGAAGATTAAGACAACCTCAGCTTATTTCACCTGGTCTTACCACCTTAATGCTAACCTAACCTAACCCCTCACTCCCCCCCCCCCTCCCTCCCCAGGTGAAGTAAAACAAGGGTGGGAGCTAATTTTCATGTGATCCGAATAAAATCTAGTAAAATTGTCTCAACATAAACTGATACATTTAAGTAAAATTATACAAGAAAAAACAAGAATGAAAAACAATAATAACGAACTATAAACCCGGGTTGAATAATCACTCTTTAAACTTATTGATTTCTCTCTCTCTCTCTCTCCCACAGCCATGGAACAGGTCTATATAACTCGCACTCAAATATATTCAATACGAAAAAAAATTATTGACACTATCTGGTGGTGAAGGGATACAATATTTACCTTCTGGACGAGAGAGAGAAAACGTACATTGAATGACTCATAAATAAGGGGAGGAACTTAGATATTTTAATCCACTGTGGTGTTATATTTACTTAACCCATCGACAGCTCAATATTTTACACAGCATTTACGTATGGGATTTTCATTCTCTTTGCGCGTGCATTGTAGAATAAAGAAGTGGGATTTTTTTTTTTTAAAGAATAAATATGGACCATAGGCGAGAGAGAGAGAGGCGTCGTTGAGGACTTTACACTAGAGGTTTTTTTTATTTATTTATTTTTTGTGCGACGTTAACAGAGGATTATAAACTGTCAAAGCCACACATTTTAATAGTGAAAGAAGAACGATTTTACACGTATTTAATTATTGATGGTTAGTGTACTGTATTAACAAGTTCGGAGTTAAGGTTGGGTAGCCATTTTAACCTAACCCAACCCCATCCAACCCAACCCCATCCAACCCAACCCCTTCCAACCCAACCCCATCCAACCCAACCCCATCCAACCCAACCCCATCCAACCCAACCCCTTCCAACCCAACCCCTTCCAACCCAACCCCATCCAACCCAACCCCATCCAACCCAACCCCATCCAACCCAACCCTATCCAACCCAACCCCATCCAACCCAACCCTATCCAACCCAACCCCATCCAACCCAACCCCATCCAACCCAACCCCATCCAACCCAACCCCCATCCAACCCAACCCCATCCAACCATTCCCTTCCAACCCAACCCACAGGCGATAGGTTGGTCCCCTCCTCTTTCCTTCTCTCTCTATTTCAACTCGGCTTCAATTTTTTCTCACTGGACATAGAGCAGAACCCAAGCCTGGAGTAGCGGAGATGATCGTGAGGGGTTGACTAGTGACTCTCTCCGTCCCCCTTGGCCAATTTTCCGAGTAATCTGACCCCTTACGAGTCCATTTTGGTGTATCTGAAACCAGCCTCACCTAACCTGACCTCATCCAGACCTAACCTAACATAACCTGACCAACCTCATCCTGACCTGACCCAACCTAATCTAACTTAACTAACCTAACCTTACCCAGACCTATGGAAGGAAATCAATACTAGGGGAAACTCAACCTGACCTAACCTGACCTTACATGACCTTACCTATACACTAACCGAAGTATACCTAAACATACAAACAACAACAACACCAACAACAACAACAACAACAATAATAAGGAAACTGGTACCGATGATTTCTTTATACGATTCACGATTCATATCATCTAGTGAAGTCGAATCACGAGTAAAACAATTTATGGGGAAAATGACTCATGAAGTTTTCGATCCCAAGACGCATATATTTACTACAGATTTAGGGGGGAGGAATATGTCTCCTAGGGGAAAAATTTGACAAGACGACGATTTTTACCACAAAGTTTCGTATATTTTTGATGTTTACTTTGTTCGTTGTTATAGTGGGGGGGGGGAGGGGTGGTAGGAAGGAAGAAGAGAGAGAGAGAGGGAGACGAAAGAATAGGATGGGATAAACTGGAGAGAAGGAGAGGAAGGAAGGAATAGATTAAAAGGGAAGGAAATGAGAGATAGGAGGGAGAGATAAATGGAAGAGAAAGGAAATGGGGTGAAAGAAGAGGGAGAGATATATAGAAGGAACATGTACAGGAATGGGAAAGAAATGAGAGAGAATGAGAGAGAACTCGTGAAAGAGACCTGACTTTTTCTTTGTTACGTTGCCGCTCCATCAAGAGAGAGAGACAGAGAGAGAGAGAGAGAGCTGCATTTCTATCGTTCTTTGTTATCGTGTGCCAACAAAAGAGAGAGAAAGAGAGAGAGAGACCTACATTTCTTTCTCCATTATAGTGTACCAACAGAAAATAAAGAAAGAGAAAAGATCTAGTTTATCAACCAAATCATATCCCGTTTCCTGCATTACAACTCTCTCTCTCTCTCTCTCTCTCTCTCTCTCTCTCTCTCTCTCTCTCTCAACCATAAACACATATTGCCTTCCTATACACCGTTCACCTCTTATACTAAAATTGACTTACACTGTTGTTCTTTGTGACTAAAACAGATTCCTAACTCCCAATACCCGTTCCTACTTCCTCTCCGGATATGGGAGTTAAAATGTTTTCACGCCACTCTTATCACCCAAAAACTGCATTGGGAAATTGATTGATCTAATTTGCATACGTGTGGTAGTGAGTGCATTATGTTTGTGTTTGTGAAAGTAGTAGTAGTAGTTATTGTAGTGGTGGTGGTGGGAGATGAGGTAACTAGTGTGGGGAGGTAATTTAATCTCCCCAATAAATTTTTACCTCCGTTTGTGTTTTTTTTTATGTGTGTTTTTTCTCCCCTCTTCTCATCCTTTCCTCCCTATACATTCTAAAAATTTCCCTATGTCAAACTTTTAAATATTTTTCTCCCCATATATCTAAAAATCATTTTCCCCCCACACGTTTAAATAACTCTAACCTCCCCCTTTGTCCTCCCCCCTTCTCTCCCCCGTCTTTCAGTCCCCCCCCCCCCCTCCCCTACATCATTGAGAAATTTCCCTCACCACGCTTTCAGATTAACCCCTACCAACACCGTCACATTCTCCCTCAAGTTTCCCCACCAGTTGATGAGGTCTTTCCCCCACCAACATTACCCATTCATACGAACATAAAAGCTTGTTCCACCCAAGCCAGCCAGCAGGAGCCTTTCTGTGTAAAACTGGACACTGGTACAGCAACTAGCCGGCAGGCAACTGTGTGTGTGTGTGTGTGTGAATAGTCCAGGAGTTTTTTAATTTTCTTAAATGAGGAGAAATTTTTTGACTTGAGAGAATTGAAGGAAGGAGTTGGGTGATGACGGTGGCTGGGGAAAATAATCTGGTGTTTTTTCCCTTGATTTATGTTGTATTTTATATATTTATTTTTTATATTTAATTTCGTGTTTATATTCCTCTATTGCATGATTCATACCAGAGTCATGTTAATAGTGTGTTAATACAGTTTCAATAATAATCCCTAAAAGCAGTTGTTTTTTTATTAAGAATATTGGCAAAAAAAAGTGTAACGAGAGATTATTACCACAATTAATACTCAGTTCCGTATATACAAAAAATTAAATAAAAATTTCCTCTTATAAAGTGTACCAAACGGGTGAAATTCAGTCTGAAAACTAGATCATAATAATGGAAAGACAAAAGAAAATATGGCTAAAATAGTTTCGTTTTCCGGTTTAAAGGGGTGACTGCCAAAAAAATAATTCAACACAACTCGTCCAAATTAATCTGGGTGTGAAGCTTTTCCATTGCAACGTTTGGAAATTTTTTTAGGGTCATCTTTTCCGTTCCATTCGTGATTTAACCTTCACAAAATCCACGAAAATATCCATAAAATAGCGGCCGTCACGCTCAATGGACCCCAACTGGCCATGATGGAGAGAGTTAACAGAATGAATTTTAATACTTGTAATTGTTTCGCTTTTATTCAGATTTTTGACCTTTGTGTTGTGTCGAGTGATGCTGGGCGATGTCGAGTGATGCCGAGTGATGCCGAGCGATGATGTCGACTGGTGCCGAGTGATGCTGAGAGATGATGTCGACTGGTGCCGAGTGATGCCGAGAGATGTCGAGTGATGCCGAGCGATGATGCCGAGTGCTGCCGAATGATGCGTAGACATGTATACTTAGACAATCTATTGTATACACAGACAGAGCAGGTATACATAAGGTAGCACAGGTACACAATGTATATAAATAACATGAACTTATCGCTCGGTAATGTTATTGGTTCTCGGATAATTAGCATGTGTATAGAAACTCATCACCAAACAACGATTTACTCTCCAGATAATGACTAATAGAAGTAATAGTAGTAATAGTAGTGATAATAGTCTTTCATTTGTTTCATTGTTAGTATTCAATGTTTTTTATTTTCTATTTACCTCTTATGTCTGCATCCCTTCCCCCCCCCCCCCCCACTGAGACACCCTCAAATGTAAACAATGTGTGACTCCAACCAACCACCCTGTTCATGTCCTCAGGCGTCGCTAGTTACTAATTGCAACCATTTTTACTCTAATGGTTTTTGCAACATCCACAACATAAATACGTCGTTATACCGCTTAATTGGAGCAATTTCCTTACATTTACAGTGTTGGGGAAATCGTTAAGACCAGCTCACGAATAGGGGGAGTAACCGAGGGACCTGGAACTAGCCGTGTTGCAGAGGTTGTTCTTCAAGGTGGTTATATATGGCTGCTGCAACACCTTACATCATTAATGGTAAGTTGAGAAGGTGTTTATGTATAGCTGTGTTGCAATAATCAATGGTGTTATATTTGTAGTTTTGAGTCTTTGTAACCATTTAGCATTGAGTTCATTATAGCTGATCATTATAATTTGACTGTCCCCCCCTTTCATTTCCTTATTTCCTTCCTCCCTTCCTCCCTGTCCTTCCTTCTCCCTTTCCCCCTTTCCTTCCCTCCCTCTCCCTCCTCCATCCCCCCGTCTGGCAACAACTCTCAGCCTTGCAATACCTCATAAAGTAATTGCAACTCCCACTCCTCGCTGTAATAACTCCTGATTACTGTACAACACAGCCCATTAGACTCAAACTCCCCGACGACCAGGAATTATTTACATCTCATCATTCATTAACTTTAACTCTGAACACATCCTCAAACTCTCGGATCCAACATGGCGTCAATTTTTCTCCAAGAATTAACGCAAATATAACTCAAGATTTGCTGTCTATCTTATACACTAGACCTTAACCCCTTCAGTATTGGGAGGATAATTTGGGTTGGGGGGGTGGTGGGGGGGGGGGGGGTGGTATGTTATTTAGCCAACACCAGATGATTTTATTCAGCAGACACCCCCCCCCCCCTTCATCCCCCCCCCCCCTCGGACACAAAGGGTTAGTAAACTTGTCTCTACTAAACTCCTTCATTTTGGGGCTTAAAAATAACATTAACACTTCTATTCCATCTGGTCAATTTAACAGCAAAATATTAACTTTCATCATGAGGTCAAAACTGATGAACTTGGTGGCAAATAATCGATTTTTTTTTCTCAATTTGCGAGCGAAGTGATGCCAAATTTTAGCGCGGAATTTAGGGGACGCCAAAAAGAGTCGTTCATTATGATGTTGCATAACGAGATTGCAAAATTTAATGGCGTCAAAACGTGGGCTAGTGACGCTGATCAGATGACACCCTCCAGCGATGGTGAGGGGGTGGGTGTGAGGGGGTGGGTGTGAGGGTGGAGGGAGAGGGTGTGAGGGGGGTGGGTGTGAGAGGGAGAGGGTGTGAGAGGGAGAGGGGGAGAGGGTGTGAGGGGGTGGAGGGAGAGGGTGTGAGGGGGTGGGTGTGAGGGGGAGGGGGTGAGGGGGTGGGTGTGAGGGGGTGGATGTGAGGGAGAGGGTGTGAGAGGGAGAGGGTGTGAGAGGGAGAGGGTGTGAGAGGGAGAGGATGTGAGAGGGAGAGGGTGTGAGAGGGAAAGGGTGTGAGAGGGAAAGGGTGTGAGAGGGAGAGGGTGTGAGAGGGAGAGGGTGTGAGAGGGAGAGGGGGAGAGGGAGAGGGCGTGAGAGGGAGAGGGTGTGAGAGGGAGAGGGTGTGAGAGGGAGAGGGTTCTCACATCACCATTATCACTCGCAACCAACTATCACCACCATCAACAGTAGGCTATCACCATTACCATCGTCAGTACTACAGTGTCATTACCACAACCATCACCAATATCACCACTACTATTACCATCACTACTATAACCATCACCTCTATCATCATCACCTATATCATCATCACCACTATCACCATCATCACCACTATCACCACTACTATTACCATCACCACTATCACCATCACCGATATCATCATCACCATTATCACCATCATCACCACCGCAACGTCAATAATCACCATCACCACCACAACACTCACCAATACAACAAACAACAACAACAATGAAAAATAAACGCCTCCAACCACAGCAACAACCACCACCATCATCGCAACAACAACAACCACCACCCACCACCATCGCAACAACAACAATCACCACCACCATCGCAACAACAACATCAATCACCACCACCCATCACCACCACCTCCCATCATCACCACCTCTACCCACCACCACCCACCACCACCTCCCATCACCACCACAACAACCCATCATCACCACCACCTCCCATAACCACCACCACCTCCCATCATCACCACCTCTACCACCTCTACCCACCACCACCACCTCCCATCACCACCACCACAACAACCCACCATCACAATAACAACAACAACCACCACCCACCACCATCGCCAGTGATCGTGTCAAAAGATAACAGAGTTTGGAGTGACGCCCCTTGTTGTAGGACCGACCAGTTAATCATGGTAAAGTGCAAAGTCGCTTATTCAACGCAATTTTGCAATGTGGATCCCTCGCTCTCTCAATGGCGACGCAAGATGACTCATTCCGCTGCCCGTATTTTGCATGTGTTGTGTTTCCCAAGTATATGTTTTATTCTGTGTTGTATTTGCTGTGTTTGTTTGTATTTGTGTGTGTTTGTTCCTCTATTATTGTGTTTGTTTCCTTGTGTGGAGGGGGTGGGGGTGTATGTGTTGGGGCGGTGGTAGCTGTAATGTCATTCTCTATTTTCTTATAACAACTTGTTAGTCACCTTATACAAATATTATCCAGGAATTTAGTACCTTATTTTAATATATATTAGTGTCCGTATGTTAATATAGACGGATAAATTATTTTAGAACCTATTCAGTTACTCTTAGTGATTGTCAGGAGTTGAATTTACTTTGTTGCGCCAGTAAAAATGTGAGGATTCGGGTTAAGGTTCGAAACATTACTCGGGACCGAGTTGTTTCTGGGGTTTGAAGTTTTGAACTTTGTGTCATTGGTCTTTGTTTTTTAGGAGTCAACGTGTGAGGCGGCAGAACAGGTGTGAGCCCATACCAGACCCCACACACTGCTCCATCCTTACCACCTCTCCAGTGCAGGAGGAAGATAAAAACAGGATAGGGGCTGACCGTTGTATCGGGAACAGACCTTAGTAAGCCCTGTCAATCTACCACGTCCTTCCACCACCCAAGACGAGTGAGCTTTTCAGACGTGGTGCTTAGAGAGCACTGCAGTGCGAGTGAACTGTTCCAGAAATGTTGTCGGCTACAGAATCGGGTGCGGAGCTACCAGAACAAGTGCTTGTAGGTGCGAGTTGTGAAGAGTCGAGAACCGCGTGAGTGGACGGGAAGCAGCTGTGTTATGGAGGAGCTGCTATTACGAGTGGTTGAGAAGGTGCAGGTGTTATAAATATTATTTATTCAAACTGTGTACGGATGAGTCTGGGTAATGTGTGTGGACAAGTAGCAAGATGGTGGATTATTAAGTTATATATTTAATAGACGAGAAGACGCCAGATAATTTGCATGGTTTTAAGATACTAGGTAATTTGTGTCTCGCAGTGTCCGGGAGTGTGTCTGGGTGTGGTGAAGTGTCTTGCCGTGTACGGGAGGGAGGAGTGTGATGTGGTGTATATCTAGAACCTATCACAAGTAATATATTTACTAACAAAAAATATTTTTCACAAATATTTCTTGGTAAGGAAATAGCCTAAGAGATCGGCATCTAAAACAGCAGGAGAGCATCTACTTCCACTCAGTGTACAACAAATGATATGAAACAGCAAGAGTATGATGGTAAAGGTGTCAGTATATATAGCGAGGGTATGATAAGAGGGAGGAGATGGTGAGGGGGAGGCTGCACTAGAAGCGTGTGAAGAAGTGGATAGCATGGCAGTGATTTTCAGGAAAAGACGTGTTGCTGGTGAGTGATGTTGACTTGTGAGGCGACAGAAGGAAACCATGACCTGTTGTGGGTGATAAAGTATTATGCCAGAACACATTCAGTCCACCCGGTAGTGTGAATATTGAATGCGAGTATGTGAAGAAAGAGTAATTTTGTTTCTTGCCACTTTGCAATACACTGTAAATATGTTTCTACAAAAACATTACTATTTTTTTATAATTAGAATATTGTTCCTTTTCCAGGAAGATAGAGAAATACCTCTCGAGGGAGGATGAGAACCACAACATGGTGTCCAGATGACGAAGTACCATCAGGAGGAAGAGAAACGACCAAGAGTACAGAAAAAGATGAATCTGCCATGAACAGGTCTCTTACCCGACATGGCAGAAAGTTGTATCGTATAGAATTAATTGTTGGTTAGATACGTCCGCAGAAATCCTAAAACACGTCCGCAGAACTACTACAACAGATTATAACAGTATATTGAAGTTTAATTACGGACGACTGTAGGGATACTGTAGGAATGAAGGAAGGACGAGCAATATTGTGTAGGACTGAGGGAAGGACTCGCTGTATTGTGTGGGAGTGAGAGAAGGACTTACTGTAAAGTGTAGATGTGAGAGGAGGACTCACTGTAAATTGTAGATGTGAGAGGAAGACTCGCTGTAAAGTGTAGATGTGAGAGGAGGACTCACTGTAAAGTGTAGATGTGAGAGGAGGACTCACTGTAAAGTGTAGATGTGAGAGGAGGACTCACTGTAAAGTGCAGATGTGAGAGGAGGACTCACTGTAAAGTGTAGATGTGAGAGGAGGACTCACTGTAAATTGTAGATGTGAGAGGAAGACTCACTGTAAAGTGTAGATGTGAGAGGAGGACTCACTGTAAAGTGTAGATGTGAGAGGAGGACTCACTGTAAAGTGTAGATGTGAGAGGAGGACTCCCTGTAAAGTGTAGATGTGAGAGGAGGACTCGCTGTGATGTGTACGAGAGAGGGGAGGTTTTGTATGGGAGTAACCATATAGACTTGTGGGTTACTAAGGGTAAGACTGTAATACACTTATTATAAACTATTGTGTGGATGTTATCTGCAAGTTCTCAAGAATGACTGTTAAATAATAGTCAGAATTATGACTGACGTTAAAGAACAAGTCCAATTTTTGTTAAGTTAGATCATTGTAAAATGTTGGGTTTCAGTCCCACCAATGACGGAGGCAACTAGTGACGTCACTGCTGTGGTCCACCAATAGGATGTCTCTGGTGACTTTAGCTCGCTTAATGACTTTGAATACAAAAGACCCTGTAACATTGGTTACAAGTACACTGTAAAGCTGTTATAATTACTGGCAGTTATAGTATACTGTATTCATAAACTTGATCAACAGTGTAATAACATTGTTGAAGTTACTGTTTGTAATAAAAGATGATAGTTTAAGTATTTACTGTAATTCTCGGTATTTTTTACGTACTTTACAACTTGTGTGTAAGTAAGCAATGAGTTTCCTGAGGACAAACTTTTGGAATTATAATTTGTTTTTGTCTATGTTGTACATGTTGAAAATCTAAGAAGTTTTCCTTGTGGACTAATTTGTAATTATTAAATATTTTGTAATTCTTTTGAGGCAGTGTGTCACTGCTAGGGGCTGCTTGTGAGGCCCCTAGGGTGTACATGAGGCTGCTAGGGGCTGCTTGTGAGGCCCCTAGGGTGTACATGAGGCTGCTAGGGGCTGTTTGTGAATAATACTTGATGTTTATAGACTGCTATCTAAGGGGTCTGATTGATACTCCTAGGGGTCTGTGTGAGGCTCCTAGAGGGTTCTGTGGTGTTGCCAGGACCTGTGGGAGACTATTATCAGGGTCTACATGGGGCCTGTATAAACCGCCATGGGCTTTGAGAGTCTGCTAGTTATTATGTACAGCTAATAAGAGCTTTGTGAAAAAGAGGCAGTGTGAAGCCCCTTAGGCTGGCTGTCTGTTACTGCCAAGAACATTGTGGACGTGCTTAGGGACTGTGGCTACTACTATAAGAGCTGTGTGTGTGATACAACTGACTGTCATACCAGGAACGGACACAACCTTTGGTGGTGTGGTATTACCACAATAATTTAATTAATTTAATTACTATGTAAAAGATTTTTGAAATAAACAACGAAAATAAGTATTTATATATATTATTATTCCCAAATTATATTTATATATTATATCCCAAGAAGAACAGAACATAGTTGAGGCTAAGAAAAACCGAAATAGGGGCACATGGGTAAAAAATAGTAGGAGGGAAAAAAGGAATGAAGAGGGAACAGTGAAAAAGGGGGTACGGGAAAAAACGTTTTAATAGGAAATGGGGTTAAAGAGATAAAGGGGCCCTCACACGGGCGGCAGCGCCCCCTGGTCTTCCCAGCGGTGGCAGCACCCCCAGAGGCCCTCCCAGGAGCGACAGCGCCCCAGAGGCTTCACCCTGGTGTCGTACATATTGCATTTGTCCAGCAATCCCTTACTTGACTGTGATTGGTGGACTAAAATGTAAACCCACCAAATTACAGCCAATAGGAGAACAGAGCAATCAGTCAGCACAACACCCTAACTTATGTTTTGCTGTTGGATATTTATTCTCCTTTTCATTGTTCAGGTTGCGAAAATACTGAAAATGCTATGGGGCAGTGTCTATTATTTAACGTCATATCTCCCAGAGTTTAAAATAGTGAAACGAAAATAAATATCCAACAGCAAAGCATAAGTTGGGGTGTTGTGCTGACTGGTTGCTCTGTTCTCCTATTGGCTGTAATTTGATGACGTTACATCTTGCTCCACCAATCACAGTTAAGTAAGGGATTACTGGACGAATGCAAAATGTAAGACAAAACTATGAAGTTCTTAGGGCGATGCTGCTTGTGGAAGGGCCCCTGGGGGCGCCGTCGCCCCTGGCAGAGACCCTGACGCCCCTGGAAAGGCACCCACTATGACTAGGAGGGCCCATACCAGCGCTGAGGGCCCTAGAAGGGCCCATAGGGGCGCTCCAGCCCTTGGCAGGGTCATTTGGGGCAGAGGCACCCCATAAGGGGACCCTGGGTGAGACATCGCCTCTGGAAGTGCCACTGAATGCGCCAACTCTGTGGTATGGCCCCTGGGGGCGCCGCCGTCCCTGGGAACACCCCTCAAGGCGCCCCCGTCCCTGTAATAGTCGCTCGGATCACCGCTATCCCTATGAGGGTCACTTGGCCATGCAAGGCACGGAGGCGTCCCGAGGGCCCTCTCAGGGTCGGCGTTGGCCCCAGGGGACCTGTCAGGGGCGCTGGATCCACCAGGTGCGCTCATAGGGACAACCGCAATCCTAGAGGCCTTCTCAGGGAAGGCGGCGTCGACAGAGGCTCCTCCAGGAACAGCCGAGCTTCCATGGGCCTCTGAGGGATGGCAACGCTCCAAGGGACCCTCGCAGGGACGGCAACGCTCCTAGGGACATTCACAGGGACGGCGTTTGCCCCATGGGCCCTGCTATGGGCGCTAGCTACCCTAGGGGCGCTAGCGACCCTAGGGACCCTCACAGGGACAGCCTTGATCCCTGGGGCCTTCCCTGGGACAGAGGCGCCACTAGGTACGTTCCTAGGGACCGTGGTGCTCCCAGAGGCCTTGCCAGCGGCGGTGGCGCCTTCAGGGGCCCTTCCAGAGGCGGTGGCTCCCCCAGGCCTCTTTATGGGGCGCCACTGCTCCCAGGGATCCTGCCAAGGCCTGTGGCTCACAATAGGTCCTCCTAGGGGAGGCGGTGCCCCAATACATTGGATATTGGTGATGTATATATTGCATTCTTCCAGTAATGTCTTACTTAGCTGTAATTTGTGGAATAAGATGTAACGTCATCAAATTACAGCCAATAGGAAAACAGAGGAATCAGTCAGCACAACACCCCCACTTATGTTTTGCTGTTGGATATTTATTCTCCTTTTCATTGTTCAAGTTGCGAAAATACTGAAAATGCTATGGGCAGTGTCTATTTATTTCACGTCATATCTCCCAGAGTTTAAAATAGTGAAACGAAAATAAATATCCAACAGCAAAGCATAAGTTGGGGTGTTGTGCTGACTGGTTGCTCTGTTCTCCTATTGGCTGTAATTTGATGACGTTACATCTTGCTCCACCAATCACAGTTAAGTAAGGGATTACTGGACGAATGCAAAATGTAAGACAAAACTATGAAGTTCTTAGGGCGATGCTGCTTGTGGAAGGGCCCCTGGGGGCGCCGTCGCCCCTGGCAGAGACCCTGACGCCCCTGGAAAGGCACCCACTATGGCTAGGAGGGCCCATACCAGCGCTGAGGTCCCTAGGAGGGCCCATAGGGGCGCTGCAGCCTTTGGCCTGGTCATTTGGGGCAGAGGCACCCCATAAGGAAACCCTGGGTAAGATATCGCCTCTGGAAGTGCCACTGAATGCGCCAACTCTGTGGTATGGCCCCTGGGAGCGCCGCCGTCCCTGGGAACACCCCTCAAGGCGCCCCCGTCCCTGTAACGGTCGCTCGGATCACCGCTATCCCTGTGAGGGTCACTTGGCCATGCAAGGCACGGCGGCGTCCCGAGGGCCCTCTCAGGGTCGGCGGTGGCCCCAGGGGACCTGTCAGGGGCGCTGGATCCACCAGGGGCGCTCTTAGGGACAACCGCAATCCTAGAGGCCTTCTCAGGGAAGGCGGCGTCGACAGAGGCTCCTCCAGGAACAGCCGAGCTTCCATGGGCCTCTGAGGGATGGCAACGCTCCAAGGGACCCTCGCAGGGACGGCAACGCTCCTAGGGACATTCATAGGGACGGCGTCACCCCCATGGGCCCTGCTATGGGCGCTAGCTACCCTATGGGCGCTAGCTACCCTAGGGACCCTCACAGGGACAGCCTTGATCCCTGGGGCCTTCCCTGGGACAGAGGCGCCTCTAGGTACGTTCCTAGGGACCGTGGTGCTCCCAGAGGCCCTGCCAGCGACGGTGGCGCCTTCAGGGGCCTTTCCAGAGGCGGTTGCTCCCCCAGGCTTCTTTATGGGGCGCCACTGCTCCCAGGGATCCTGCCAAGGCCTGTGGCTCACAATAGGTCCTCCTAGGGGAGGCGGTGCCCCAATACATTGGATAGTGGTGTCGTATATATTGCATTCTTCCAGTAATCTCTTACTTAACTGTAATTTGTGGAATAAGATGTAACGTCATCAAATTACAGCCAATGGGAAAACAGAGGAATCAGTCAGCACAACACCCCAACTTATGTTTTGCTGTTGGATATTTATTCTCCTTTTCATTGTTCAAGTTGCGAAAATACTGAAGATGCTATGGGCAGTGTCTATTTATTTCACGTCATATCTCCCAGAGTTTAAAATAGTGAAACGAAAATAAATATCCAACAGCAAAGCATAAGTTGGGGTGTTGTGCTGACTGGTTGCTCTGTTCTCCTATTGGCTGTAATTTGATGACGTTACATCTTGCTCCACCAATCACAGTTAAGTAAGGGATTACTGGACGAATGCAAAATGTAAGACAAAACTATGAAGTTCTTAGGGCGATGCTGCTTGTGGAAGGGCCCCTGGGGGCGCCGTCGCCCCTGGAAGAGACCCTGACGCCCCTGGAAAGGCACCCACTATGGCTAGGAGGGCCCATACCAGCGCTGAGGGCCCTAGAAGGGCCCATAGGGGCGCTCCAGCCCTTGGCAGGGTCATTTGGGGCAGAGGCACCCCATAAGGGGACCCTGGGTAAGACATCGCCTCTTGAAGTGCCATTGAATGCGCCAACTCTGTGGTATGGCCCCTGGGGGCGCCGCCGTCCCTGGGAACACCCCTCAAGGCGCCCCCGTCCCTGTAAGGATCCCTGGGATCGCCGCTATCCCTGTGAGGGTCACTTGGCCATGCAAGGCACGGAGGCTTCCCGAGGGCCCTCTCAGGGTCGGCGGTGGCCCCAGGGAACCTGTCAGGGGCGCTGGATCCATTAGGGGCGCTCTTAGGGACAACCGCAATCCTAGAAGCCTTCTCAGGGAAGGCGGCGTCGACAGGGCTCCTCCAAGAACAGCCGAGCTTCCATGGGCCTCTGAGGGATGGCAACGCTCCAAGGGACCCTCGCAGCGACGGCGGCGCCCCCATGAGCCCTGCTCTGTTCTCCAATTGGTTATAATTTGGTGGATTAATTTTTAGTCCACCAATCACAGCTAAGTAAGGTATTGCTGGACGCATGCAATATATATGTCACCAGGATGAAACCTCTGGGGCGCCGTCGCCCCAGAGAGGGCCTCTATGGGTGCTGTTACCCCTGGGAGGAACCCTGGGGATGCTGCCGCCCCTGGGAACGCCCCTGGGTGCGCCACCGCCCTGGGATATCCCTTGAGTGCACCACCTTCCTGTAACTACCCCTGGGGGCGCTACCGCCTTTGAAAGGGCTCCTTGGGACGCCACTGCTCCTGAGAGGGCCCCTGGGTGCACAACCACCTGTGGAAGGATCCCTGGGGTCGCCGCTACCCTAAAGGATAGCCTGATGAATGTGCTGTCTCCCCTGGGGGTGTCCCTGGGATCACCACCACACCTGGGAGTGCCCCTGGGGTCGCCACACCATCACGGAAAGCTCTCGCCGACCATGGGAAGGCCCCCGGGGATGCAGCAGGCAGCACCGCCCTGCAAGGGCCCGTGAGGGAATCACCGTCCTTGGAACGGCCACTGCGGGCGTCACTGTCCCGTGGAAGGCCCGTGGGGGCGCTATCGCTTTTGGGAGGGCCCCTGGAAGCGTCACCGCCCCTGAGAGAATCCCTGGCAGCGACATCGCCCCTGGAAGGTCTTTGTTAGCAGTTGTGTTTGCACTATTTATATATCTGAGAGATATAACGTTAAATAAATATACCTTCCATCATATTTCTAGTGTCATCACAACCTGAACCATGAGAAGTAGATTTTATTTCCAACAGGAAAACATAAGTTGGGGTGTTGTGCTGACTGATTGCTCTGTTCTCCTATTGGCTGTAATTTGGTGGATTTACATTTTAGTCCACCAATCATAGTTAAGTAAGGGATTGCTGGACTCATGCAATATATATGACACCAGGATGAAGCCTCTGGGGCGCCGTTGCCCCAGGGAGGGCCTCTTGGGGTGCAGTTACCCCTGGGAGGACCGCTGGGACACCGCTCTTGACAAGGCCCCTGGGTGCGCCACCATCGCTGGGAGAGCCCCTGGGGGCACTACCGCCCCTGGAAGGGCTCCTGGGGTCGCCAACGCCCCTAGGAGGTTCCATGGGAGCACCCACACTTCTGGGATGACCTCTGACCCCTGGCTTTGCTAAGGCCCCTGGGGCCCCCTGGGGCCTTTGGCCCTGGTAGTAGCCCGAGTTCCTGGTCCTGGTAATACCATGGGGCCCCTAGGGGGCCTTCTGGTAGTCCACTGGGGGCCTGGCAGGGCCCCAGGGGGCATCACGGTAGTCCCATAGAAGCATGGTAAGCCCTCTAGTACTCCTCTATGGCCCCCTGGTAATCCCATGGGGCCCCTTTAATTAAAATATTCCAGTCGTCATTACAACCAATAATTACCCCGTCAATCGAGTTGTGGACTATAAATTCGGAATCAGCATGTTCAAGAGCACTGGAGCCTGTATTTGGGGTGCACTTTAGTCTATTTTCTCTTTTAGGTCCACCTACACATGCAACTTAAGGAAATCTTGCACTCAAGATGGAGGTGAGAAAGGAAACTCAAAATTGTCTTAACCCAACGTATATTGTATATACAATGCTGTAGGTTGGTGGAGAGTTGTGTGGTTGAGGAGCTTCAAGAGAGTTGGTGTTGTCAGGTGGAGAAGGCGGAGTAGAATGACCTTTACGGCGAGGCAGGGGGGGTATTTATCCTTTCCTCCCTACTCAAGGATGCTCGAGTAAGCCAAGCACCTGTAGGGAAAGTTAACCAATACAATACTCCCCCTCCCCTCCGGGCGCTGCAGGATGCTTGTTGTAAGCATAATCGCATCCCACGTGCGAGGCATGGCGGGAAGGGGTGCGAACCACTCGGCCGCTGAGTGACAACTCCGTCGAATGGCGCATAATCTGTGGGAGAATCAGCAGGAAAAGCATTGGGAGTGGGAGGGTTGTACATATGAGAAGGGTGAGCGGTGGGAGGAATAAGCGAGGAATGTGATGCTTCTCTCGCGGCAGATGCGAAGTCCTCGGGGGCGCTGCGTGGGATGTCTGGGTCTACAGGGCCAGGTGCAGGATCATCATGAGCAGGACCAAGAGCAGTGGGTACCTGAGGATAAAAAGAGGGCACCAAGAAATGTTGTGGACGAGGTGGTGCTGCAAGTAGCAACGGTGGGCAGACTGGTGAACGAGGCGCAGTCGTGGTTTGCTGGGGGTAATGCTGGGCTGAGGCACCATCGGGTAAGGTGTAATTAATATCTTCCAAGCATCATTACGACCACTAATTACCCCACAATCGAATCATGGACCTTAGATTCAGAGTCAGTTGTCTTTCACATTACTAGATTTTATAAGTATTCAAATCAACTAGTATCATCAGCAAGATTCTATTTGAGGGATAAGATTCATATACTTGGTACTATATACTGTAAATGTTGTAAAAGTTGACCCAAAGTGATAATATTGAATTTCAAGCTGAATGTGAAGTTCATTCGTACTTCACACCAATAAATATTGGGTGTACTGGATAAGGCCATCATTATAAATACAGTACAGAAGTTCATTGCTTCTCTATAAGGTTGAACAGACCAAAATACAGTTACAACAGCCCACTTCAGGTCAGCTTTCATTTCAGAGACAAGCTCATACTTATAAGCCCTAAGTAAGTTATCAACTTTACTTGTTTTTCACCCATGAGCCAAAGTTGAGTGAGCCTGTTCAAAAATATCCCCTACAATGAGTAAAGCCGTTACATCACAATTAAAATAAATATATTTGTAACCTGTACATGACAGCTACGGTTGCACAGTAATAAAATTAACAAGAAGTCAATAATATCTTTCTATACAAAATATACCACAAGTATCTATCATGAGCAAGGATCCAACTACACTATTATTACTAACATGATCTATTCTTTCTTGGTCCTGATTTCTCTTTCAAATCCCTCCCTCTCCAAAAAAAGGCATATTATCCATACCAATGGCTTCAAGTGTGACAGGTGGCACCCACATGGGAGCTAACTGATGCTCAGTCACCTGATAAAAAAAAGCCAAGACAAATTTTCAGAAATAAATGTCAACACTCACAGATAGTATACAGTACAGTGCTATGAAATATAAACTAAATTATTTTCTTTTCAACTGATGTCGAGTCGAATGACTTCGTCTTAAATGATCAACAAATCAACAATATAAGCAAAGTTTATGCTGCTTTGTTAGGTCTCGTGTTCTTATAACTCTGACTTGTATAGTTTACTAAACCTCATGAAGAACAATGATGGTAAATCAATAAAAGAATTATGTAAAGATAATCCATTATTTGTCAAACAAATGTATTATTTTTTTTTATGTAAAACAAAACTCCATGTCTCATCTACACATTTGTTTCCCACTCAAGCTGCCACACCACTCGTGAAATGAACGTCCACCTTTATGACGTCCTTAAACTGCGCAGTACTGTACTACACTTCCGTTGGCCCAAGTCTGCTGCACAGTTCCACCATTTCAGACACTGCAACCCAAAAAAATAAATATATTGACACGAGAAAACTGCTATCATAAAATCTTTCTACAACGAGATAACTTAAACTATAATTAAACAAATTCTAAAGTAAAAATACATCTTGCCACAACAACAGCCAAATTCATGTGAAGCCGGAGATAAATGATGATAAAAGGTTAAACTAAAATCAAAAATGACTGAAAACAAAACATTATTAATACATAGTTGAATAATATATATACATAGACAGACGGTTACACGAGTATAGATGGATACTCAACTGGGAAGCAACTCAAGCTGACCATGGATAGTTCAGCTATCATTACCACAAAGCAAGAACGAATATTAACGTCAAGAGAGTTGTTGGTCATTTATCCAAACGGCTGAGTTCCACGAAGATAACGACGACGACAGCGATTCAGAGTCGTCAGATAGCGCCTCGACTTACGCATGTCACCGGACCCTGAAGACAGGTACGAACTGGTGCGGACCCTTCGTCATTATCGCCGTCGACGCCACCGCTCCTCCGACAGCAGCAGCACCACTGACTCCCAGTGCTCCTGCGAGTCATGCGCCACTCAGAGCAACACGTCCTTCTTTGGCAGCGAGGAGGGGGCAGCGAGGAGGGGCCACCGGGAGGCGAGGCCACCATCTACCGCCGAGCTGTTTTATGGCTGGAGAGCATTAAATACCTGTAAGACTTCCCATTATGTCTTATATGTCTCCTCTTTTTATACCTCTTCTTCTCTATGTCTAATGCCCGGATACTTCCTTCTTCCACTCATAGAAATTGTACCTGTTTACGTCACCGTCACTCACTATCACTGCTATTGTACCTTTTTATGTCACTGTCACACATTGTCAATCACTATCACTCACAGGTGGGGGTCCGGGATGGTGGCCTTCGCTACCCTGTTCACCGTGGCAGCTGTGTGGGCCATGACACGGAGTCGGACAAACACATCGGGAACAAGATGCTGACATGGGCCTAAGTATGGTAGATCAAGCACATGGGTATGGTGTGTTTGTTAATATGTTTACATTATTTGTTTACTTTGTGTTTGCTTGATTAGACACGTGTTTTATTTATTTATATTGTGTGTTTGTTAAGACTTTGATTTCATTAACTTATATCCTTTTGTTTTTGTTTTTTAGTTTCCGATTAAAAAAATTCTTAAATTATTATGTTTGTTTAGTGTTCTGTTTGTTGGTTTGTGAGTTGTTTATTTATTTGTATTACTGCAGTTTTGTGTTTATTGACAGGTTACCGATGCTGGTGGGGGTGGTGGGGGTGGGGGTGGTGGTGATCATCGTGTGGAGGGTTGGTTGGTGGCTTCTGTTCCGGAAAGGTTACGGCAAGGTGAGTGCGATAGGTGGTGGTGGTGATGGACTGACTAAGGATTAAAGTAATAGTAGTAGTAGTAGCAGTGGTAGTAGTGGATGGGCTAGTGGCTGGTATTAGCAGTGGAGGTGGTCAAGTAGTGTGCTCCATGGAGGGGAAAAAAAAGATATCACACCCTGTATTATTGAATCAGTTTCCCACATCACTGAAACTTGACCAGGTAGATGATGATAATGAATAAGTAATCAACTACTATAGACATGTTGACCATGGGATCCTATTCAAAGGTTGTCATTGTACTCAAGGAATTAAGAAACTTGGTAAATAAACATTATATATATGGATTATTTTATACTAAGTGAATTTGACCATTTTCATTATATTATTCAAACAATTGATTTCATTTGTTTAAGAGTAAATTTTGATAATTTGGACTAGATTCTAAGCACATTACATTAAACTCTAAAACAAATGTCTTGCATAATTGTATTAATCTAATTATGTATCTAATTTCATTTTAATCTTTTGGTGTTACTATTTAAAGTACAATGTACAATATATATGTATAGAGGGTATAGACACATTATTACTCACACCCTGGTACTGTACAGGGGAACCACACAGTTGACCGCAGGAACATCATTACATTCGCCCAGAAGATGAGGCTGGTGTACACCGTCAGGGGAGTCATGTACGTATGCCCCATCATGTGTACTGAATCGTATGTATGTATACCTATCACATGTATTCACTTTTATGTATGTACCACATCATGTATACATTATACTCTTATACTGCATATATACAGTATACCCCGTCATGTGTACACTTATATTCTTGCACGTATAAACACTCAACTTGTTACAAATGAATTATCAACAATGTGTAATTTTCACATTACACAAAAATGTTTGCAACATTAGTGTTGGAAATACTTCAACTTGTGTTAACTCTTCACTCTTTCTTCAGCTATGCACCAATCAGACCCAACCCAGGTGGGAAGAACAAGCCGTTTATGTATGACAAGGTGTCTTACGAGAGTGAGTACGACTCTTCCAACTACTTTGATAGTGACCTAGAGCCTGACGGGCAGTACCGCAGGGACAACACCCCATGGAGGGAGATGGAGGACCCCGTCAACAGGGAGAAAAGGAATATCTACACCCGTAAGGCTTGGTTGAGAGACGTGCCCATCATCTGGTGGGAACTGTGGACAGAACCTCCTAGGGATTTTTAGGTCTTGTGAGGATACAGGGAATAACAGGGACATTCTAAACTGAACACAGGGAGAGCTTAGACAAGTGTTGTCATTAGATTTGTTCACCGAGACGTCGTCCAAGACTCAGGGTGTTAGAAGCTGGGTATTGTGAACTGTTGGAAGACAAGTGATTTTATTTTTTAATGGTTTAGAAAAGTCTTGACAACTTCAATCATTCAGTAAAAATAAATTAAAGATATATTGTACTGAATGATAGACATTTATGTAAAAACAAGGACGTGAAGTTCCTATACAGCTTCAATAAGGAATTTTTCACAAGCAATCTGAGGCAATACTTTATACCGACCAATGGTAATATTATATAAAGACTTAAATAAGCAGTTCCAACAACATCCACAAGGAAATTAATCATGAAGTAAAATGGGAAACATATTGTACCTAACATTGTCTAGAATTAAAGTACCTAAGAAATACTAAAAATAATTGTGACAGCTTAAACAAGTACAGTACTGTATATAGAGTATCCACGACCATGTAACAGTGTCATTAGTGGTGCTAAGTGATATGTATTACATTATCTATAGTTCTGGAGTTAAATGTTCTGACTTATCTACCAGACACACAAACACAAAACGTATATTAGTGATAAACTTTTACAGATACTTGTAGGATGTGTGATAATAATTCCTTCCTTTATTTTGGTTACAAGAAATATATATATATAAGTATATACAATCCTTACACAAGTTGTTGTTATACTAAAAGTAAATATATTATGTATAACTTGACATTTCTTGAGTTTCATACCCAAATTATTGTTCTTGTGTGAATGTATGTTTATGTGTGTACATATGTGCATTTTTGTGTGTGTTTGTATGCCTCTGCATGTGTGTATGTATGTATCTTTGTATGTGTAATTAATTTGTGTTTGTATATGTTTATATGTTTTATATGGCAAGGACTGATGTATGGGTGAGAAGCGTGGACACTTTCAGCAGACACCAGAAAGAGGTTGGAGGCATTGTGTCAGCCGGCCCTTTGCAGTGTCATGTATGGTGAGGGCCTTGACATGTAGAACACTTGCCCGGTGGGGAAGTGAAAGATCATGTACTAACAGGTGCTGTCTAAGCCAACAGAATTTGATCCAGCAAAGGTAAGCTGAGGATGCAAGTCACTCTTAACAACAACAACAAATCTTAACTTACACTAACTTAAAAATATTAAAACAGAGCTAAATAACCATCATAATAACTTTCACTTGACTGAGAGTGAGTTACACCACCCGAGTAACAGTGTATAAAGTCACAACTGAAAAGTATATACAGGTACAGTATGTCGGGTGACAGCCAAAAACAGCACCAGGCTTTGTGATGGTTGTGATGCTACTCCCAGCTAGTATATCAGGGGTTTGTGAGTGAAGTAATCTCCTACCTAGAGACAAGGTAACATATCTGGCCGACTCATTTAAGGTATATTTAATGTTGAAGTTGTTCTCAAGACTAACTAGAATTAACACAACGATTTCTTAATTACCAGTTTAGAGAAGTCTCACTTATCTTTGAGAATCTGGTCCTAGTATTCTAGCTCATTATTTCTCTCTCCATCTCTCTACTCCTTTCTATTCCTATTCTTCCTTATCAATTTCTCCATCCCTTCTCATACTGTGTGTACGAGGCAGCACAGAAAGGACGGGAATTTCTACTGCATTCTTTGGATCTGTTATAGCTTACGTAACAATATACAAGATGCCAACAATGTTCAACACTTCTGTTTATGTCACTATCGGCAGATACTGTAGAAGCTACTCTACCTTAACTTCGTACCTTAATGTATACTTGTTATTTTAGTAAAATTTCTAATTCCTATATTCATCGAGAAAAATTAAAGATAAAAGACTCCCTTTAAAGCTTGTAACATTGCTGAACACTCACCTTGCAAAAGTCCTGCTGGGTGGCCCTGGCAGAGGGAGGAAACACTGATGCCCACATTGCGTCCCCCATAACGCTGTGAGCATGCACTCCCATTTGTTGTCCTCACCACGGCGATCATCCCCTCCCCTGTAACACCATGAAACACTTTTATAAAGAAACCTCGTATGATAACACCACCGGATTCTAAAAAATTTGAACACAATATTTGCCCTGACAATGAATGTATCTATAGATAACATTGAGTTCCAGTGCAATTTCAACAGTACCATTTGAGCCGCCACCTCTATGTCGTACCTTACATTAACCAGTTACAGTAAATGCATTTGTAGGATACTGTTATCGTAACAATCATTGATAATTCAAATTCAACTATTTTAATTAGAAGCCCCGTATCACAACACAACACTTAAACAAAGGGAAAGTTCTGGGGTAAATTGCCGAAGCCTAATTCAGTCTAGACAAAACATCCCACAATCATGAAATCATCATCGTCACGAACTCACCTGCGCTCCAACCCATAAGGATGGTCCTGTGGCTGGTGAGGTTGGTGTGGGCATCGAGGTCTGAGAGACACACCAATAGAAGACCAGCCCTGATGATGCCTCTCCTGCTGCCTGCCGCTAAAGGTGATGGCCACCTTGAGCTGTACCAGAGTGACATTGTTGTCAGTGATGGCCTTACCGAGAAATGTGTTAGGAAGCCAATTCACATAAATTTATATCCATCTCTTTTACCTCATGGACTTGTACTGCAATCGTACTGTATACAAAATCTTTTGCACTTTGTAGTTTATTTCTGAACAGAGTATTTGAAACTGAATTTACAGTGATTTCAGGCACTGCAGCCCCCACAACACACACGCCTACAACCACATATAGTACAAAAGCCTGCAGGATATGAACCCCTTGGAAAATATTTGCTTCAATGTAGATTTGTTTTACCAGTATGAATGTAGCTTAACCAAATTTTCTCAACTGATGTTTTATAATTAGTGAATAAATGTTCAGATAATAATCATTTATTTTTCATGCTGGCCTCTAGGAATAATTATCTTTGTTTGGGGTTTACAGGTTCACAAATGCCATCAACCTAAACTGATTTGTACTGTGTAGAGTAATGAACGAGTTGAGTAGAATAATGAACGAGAGTTCTACAGTAATGAACGAATGTAGTAAAGCAACTAACGATTGTAATACTTTAATTACGAGTGTAATAAAGTAATCAACTTGGGATATGAAGTAATTAACGAGTGGTGTTTAGCAATTAACTTGTGTTATAAAGTATTGAACGAATGACAAAGTTGTGAACGGGTGGTATAAAATAATGAACGAGTGTTATACGAACGAGTGATAAAGTACTTAAGGTGCGTTATAATGGAAAACTAATCCCATTTCATTTTCGATTTAATATAATAATTAATTGCTTTTCGCCTAAAATTATTGGAATTATCAGAAAATTTAATAAATTTTCATCCAAGAACTAATTCGATATATAAGATAACGAAGTCATTAAAATTAGAAAAAATTATGAATAAAACGAAAGAGAATTACTATGAATTATAAACAACAACAGCGATTTGAATTAGAGAGAAAACGATTTAAACGAATGAATGGAAGGAGTATAAATGTGAATGAAGGATAAATAGATGATGGAACAGCTTTTGGAAGGAAATTAAGAGAGAATAAGGTCCAGTACAAGAAGAAGAAGAGAGTTTGGACGTAAAGCTGTCATGGTTGGAAGGAAAGTGGAAAAAGGAAATATTGAGAAAGTAAATGAAGAAGAATAGATATTGGAACAGTGGTTGGAAGGAATTGAACAAAAGAATCTGTTAAAAAGAGAAATGAAGAAAATTGAGAATATTGAATCGGGTGTTAGAAAGTATGTAAGGATAATATTTGAAAAAGGATTGATAGGAAATATAAAAAAGGGATGATGAATCAGGAATTAGAAGGAATGTGGAAAAACGTTGTACTTAAAAAAGACAATATTGAAATAGGTGGTTGGAAAGATAAAGTTGTCCTAGTAGAGTCTCCCCCTGATCGCCAGCACATCAGCGAATGCCCTTGACTGAGGTCCCCACGTTGCCAAAGCGTATAGGGATGACTTATCGTCAGGTTTTGATCAGGGAGGGGGCGACCTCGACATGGTCCAGTTCCTCACTGGCCATCAGCGTCCTAACACTGACGGGGAACCACGAAGGGCGGCACAGCACACCGAGATGCCATTTCGCGAGGTCCCTGGCCAAGGACCTCCTAGCAACCAGGGCTAGAGCATCTCCGTAGAGTCCCGGTGTGATGCCCACCCACGAACCAAACGTTAAGGGCACCACTACCTTGGTGGTGGTGGTAGTGGTGGTAGTATCGGTAACAATTAGCAGCCGACGATGAATATATTATATAAACATAATATACAAACAAAACATGCTGACACCCACACAACCCAGAGCTCGATAGTAACTATGAACAAATCTACTTTAATTTGGACTAGACAGACGAACTTACAGGTGTCTAATATGGTTAAGTGATATTTCAAATATTAATTTTAAAATATTTCCCAACAAAATACTTCTTACTTAAATTAATTACACAAAAATACACTTATTTAAATTGTCAATAGCCAATCATTATTCCATTAACAATTTCTATCCGTAACATTAAGTAACTTCCTCTACAGCATCATAAATATATTACAAAGTTAATTTTTTCGTTATTTTTCCCATGAAGTCGTAAGTATTTGTGACAGCGTAATGACTTGTTAGTAGCCCTGGAGGTTTGCTAATATAACCATTATTCATAAGCAAATAAGGGTTATATTAGCTATCTTCTGGGGGCCACTACCGGGTGAACTACTCCGTATAATCATTACTATCGAGCCCTGTGCTTCTCTACTACAGTATTGAGATAAATTAATAAATACAATATTATAAAGTGACTCTGTGGCTGAGTGAGGAAGCCATCTTGTCTTGGTGGAGGAGGCAAACACTGTCTGCCTCTTGGTCGACTGTCAGTGGTGTCTGCCTCTTGGTCGACTGTCAGTGGTGTCTGCCTCTTGGTCGACTGTCAGTGGTGTCTGCCTATTGGTCGACTGTCAGTGGTGTCTGCCTATTGGTCGACTGTATGCCTGTCAGTGTCTGTAATGATGTTTCGGATAACTGATATATGTTTTTATTTCCAGTCATCACCAAGAACTTCGCAAACATGGTTGTGTGTGTGTGTGTGTGTATGTATGTGTGTATGTATGTATGTATGTATGTATGTCAAACATTCCTCGAGAAAACGCCCTCTCAGCGAATTAAATTCTCTTTGAAGCTACAGCAACATGACCAAAAACATTCTTAACAGCAGACAACACGAACAAACCTAACCTAACCTTATCTCACATAACATCAATCTGAGTACCGTCATATAATTCGGGATGGAGCAATAATAACAAATATTAATGGGTAAAGTTACCGTGGTATACCATAGGAAGAAAGAGACTGGGATGGATGAACGTAATTTAAAACTGGATCCCCATAAAGGTACAGATACTTAGAGGATTAGTAAAAATAGCCTGATAACGTTTAGAATGGAGGAGCGTGGTCGCCAACCCTAAGATATGAAGACTGTACTCTGGTCGATTATTTTGAGATTTCCAATTTCGCTGGGTTTTTTCCGACCAGTTTTGAGTTGTTTAGCCAAGGTAGTTTTATGTAATTGTATCAGTTTATATATATAAATTTGTCACCCTTACTATAGAAGCTGTCTCATTACTATGATCAATGAGAAATATATTGATATATGAAAGTCAGTTAACCGAATCAACGTATTTTTCTGTGAATGTCAGCCGGTTCCGTCTTTGATTCAGTGTCAGCAATGGCCGTCTTTAATTAATGTCAGCAAAACTGTCCTGAATAAATGTCAGAGTATTTCTTCGATTATTCTGTCAGCAGAGTCGTTTTGATTGACTGTCAGCAGCATCGGCTCAATCAATGAAAACAAACCCACCAGTAAAGACAAAACAACAACCAGTCGAGACAACAAACTCACTGTCAGTGGATTGAAAATGTCTAAAGGAGGGCCACCAGGCTGGTGCCTGCACTTCGGTACCTCGGTTATCCAGAGAGATTAGAGAGCCTGCAATTGCCTAGCTTATACTACAGACGGGCAAGGGGTGACCTAAATGAGGTGTATAAACATCTCAAGGGCACTACTCAGTCGAGGGCCCTTACCTGGAACTGGCGGACGCTCACCCCACAAGGGGTCACAGCTCAAGGTTGAAAAGCCACAAGTCCAGAAAACAGCGATGGCAAACATTTTTAGGAGTGAGAGTTATGAACTCTTGGAACAATCTGCCAGAAAGTGTTGTGACGGCACCGAGTGTGAGCTCTTTCAGGACCAGACTTGACCAACACTGGAGCAGGTTCAGGTACATTCAGGAGCCAGTGGATGCCCAGTACTTGCCAACAGTGCGTAACAGAGACGTGACCGATCGCCCAAGCGGCTAACGAGCCGATCAGTGGTGAAGATAAAATTCAAAAAATAAGACAACCCAGTCAAGACAACAAACCCACCAGTCAAGACAACAAACCCACCAGTCAAGACAACACACCCACCAGTCAAGACAACAAACCCACCAGTCAAGACAACACACCCACCAGTCAAGACAATACACCCACCAGTCAAGACAACAAACCCACCAGTCAAGACAACAAACCCACCAGTCAAGACATACAAACCCACCAGTCAAGACATACAAACCCACCAGTCAAGACAACAAACCCACCAGTCAAGACAACAAACCCACCAGTCAAGACAACAAACCCACCAGTCAAGACAACACACCCACCAGTCAAGACAATACACCCACCAGTCAAGACAACAAACCCACCAGTCAAGACAATACACCCACCAGTCAAGACAACAAACCCACCAGTCAAGACAACAAACCCACCAGTCAAGACATACAAACCCACCAGTCAAGACATACAAACCCACCAGTCAAGACAACAAACCCACCAGTCAAGACAACAAACCCACCAGTCAAGACAACAAACCCACCAGTCAAGACAACAAACCCACCAGTCAAGACAACAAACCCACCAGTCAAGACAACAAACCCACCAGTCAAGACAACAAACCCACCAGTCAAGACATACAAACCCACCAGTCAAGACATACAAACCCACCAGTCAAGACAATACACCCACCAGTCAAGACAACAAACCCACCAGTCAAGACAACAAACCCACCAGTCAAGACAACAAACCCACCAGTCAAGACATACAAACCCACCAGTCAAGACATACAAACCCACCAGTCAAGACAACAAACCCACCAGTCAAGACATACAAACCCGCCAGTCAAGACAACAAACCCACCAGTCAAGGCAACAAACCCACCAGTCAAGACAACAAACCCACCAGTCAAGACCACAGTCCCACCAGTCAAGACATACAAACCCACCAGCCAAGAAAATCAAGAAGTATATCATTTGCTTTACTATCAGCAAGTGTCTCTCTCAAATGACTGTTAGCATCGGTCAACTTAACAGTCTGAAAACATTAACTGTCTTTGGAGACGTCCAACTTCAGCCACTTCACATATAGATAGACTTCTGTCCACAAAAATAAAGAAGTTCCTCCCTCAATGGTTCCATTTTCTGTGAAGCTATGACGGCGTTATCATATCAACAACAGATGACACAAACCAACCAAACCTATATATTATCCACACTATACCTCACCTAGACCTCACCTATACCTATCTACACCTATTCTAACCAAAGAGAGGTCAGGTAATGTTAGAATTTTGTTGGTCTATACCATATGATGTTAATTCTTATAAACGCCGCCAGAATTGTCAAAGAAAACGTGAGATGAATGGAGCGATAACTATAATAATTTAATAATATTTGTGATGCTTTTGTTTACTCAAGTGTTAAAATTGTTTTGTTTAAAAAAATAAGAGTCTATTTATACTTTAGTTGGCCGAATATTAATTATTTATCTGTCTCTCTGAATGACTGTCAGCAGCGTCAGTCTCAATGAAAACAAACCCACCAGCCAAGACGACACGACCACGAGTCAGGACACGCGACCATGAGGTAAGACACACGACATCTACATCCTTGACCACCGAAGGGTCAAGACGTACCTGGCGCTCCTCTCGGAGCAGCCAGGTCAACTGTTAAGTTGGCCCATACCAACCCCCTCCCCTGAACCCTCCTCCCCACCGGAATATCAACAAGTTCTCGCCAGAAGTTACAATTTCATTTAGGAAAGGAACGGAACCAGTGTTAAACAAAGGTGAGCAGTGGTGAACAGTGCTTAAGTCAGTGAGAACAACTCAACAGTAACAGTCGTACCCAAGTTAACCTTCACACAGTGAGGTCCCAGGTACCCAGTGATAACGGCCCGTGAGACCCAACAACAACCAGCGATGTGTTAATCCGTCTACGATAGGAAGGCCTAAGACCACACCTCACTCATATAACACCATCTGTGAGGGAATTACTACACCACGTGAGGCCCCTCATAACACCATCTGCGAGGGAATTACTACACCACGCCAGGCCCCTCATAACACCATCTGAGGGAACTACTACACGTGAGTTCCTCCTTACACCATCTGGGAGGGAGTTACTATACTACGAGTTTGCTGTTCAACACCTACATTAATCTGTATGTTCACTGTATGTTCCTTTACCTTTCTCTAATGAAGGCTTTTGTTAAACCACCAATGTCTGTAATTCATTTATGTCCACTGTATATTTTCAGCCTTCGGGCTGCAGAATTTTTTCAATAAACCGGTTATTATTATTATTATTATTATTACGACCAATGAGTTAAGACACACGACCAATGAGTTAAGACAATTTCCCTACTAAGAAGAGTTTCCCCGAGGCGACAGTGAAGCCTTACATGCATGGTACAGTACTCGTGAACACCCACACCTGAACGGAACATCAGCTCCAAAACTGCGAGGACATGAATACAAATGGCTGCCGTCATCTTCAAAAACTTCTACCCACTTTATCTCGATAATATCCGACCCCCTGTTTTTTGTGCGCTAATGATCTCTCTTTCTCCTTCTCCCCGTCGCCCGTAATTCTCGCCAACAAAACCCGTAGCTGCCCACATTTACGTCTAATAAATCATCCGCCATAAATTCACCTGCCCTTACTAATGAATAGCATTCCGTATTCTCCGCTTGAGGTGTTGCGCCATCCGAGTGCTGCTTCACTCCCGCCATGGTTCGTCTTGACGTACACTCGCACAATTTACACAAATAATAAGTCTTGTAAGGTAGGGGTGGAGAACACCGAGTCAGTCACCTGTACACTGAGCTGCTGGAAACAGACTAAATCGTCGGGTGAGTTTTTTTTGATCGAAGTTAATAACGTTCAGTCGATCCAGACCGAAACAGTTCGAACCAACCGAATCATAAAGTTTGAACCAGCGACCCAAGGGAGGAGGGACGGAGAAGCCAGGCTCTTGCTGACACAAATATGCAATTAGTTAGCCATTTTATTATGTGTTGTATAAGCACAAATATGTATTGATAACTTCTTCTGTGTTAATATTTACGTTAAAGTCAGTGGGTATATTTGTTATGTCGCCCAAAAACATGGCAACAAATAGTATACTTTAAACGGTAAAGTTTGTACAAGTTTAGAAACAAAATGATTGAGATCTGCACGTTTCCGAAATGCTGAAAATTATGATAAAATTGTTAAGTCTACAAAATTTATGTTGTGAAATTTTAATTTGTATGGTGTATAAATGAAATATCAACATATCATGCATAAGACTCAGGATAATATAGTATCACAATCTTTTATTATACATGAAGAGAAGAATACAGCATCACGAAGCCATATTGACGCTTCCGGACTCAGCCTGTCAACACCCAGCAAGACGCTGGTGGTGACATCTTCCGGAAGAAAAAGTTACTAATTAGATTTCACCACGATGAACATTCCAGTTATTATTATCATTAAACCTGGTGCTATAACCATAAATAATTAAGGTTGAGCAAGAAAAGTAGGTACAAATATATTATTTATTAAACGAAGAACTATAACAGTCCTTCGTGTAACGGAATTACTCCAAGGTGGACGGTAATTACCGAATCTTCCAAATGACTGTTAACATCTTGTCTCTCACTATTGCTATCGGGGTACGATTCCCGCTCAGGTCTGGTGTAAGAAGAGTGCTGGTTGTCCTGTGTGACCCTAGGAAACGTAGCAGGTGTAAGGAACAGCCAGGATCTAACCACAAACAATAAAACACGAGGAAATTGTTATTGGGATAATAGTATATGTGAGTCCTATATTCAAACAGCGAGAGCGCCACTCTATAAATAACTACAGTACACACGGGTGACGTTGACCATCATAGAGTGCAAAATATTAGTAGTTTCAGACCCAATGTGTTTTTTGAGTGGTGCCTAACACGGTGAACTGCAGGAGGTTTGAAGGCTATTGTCAATAGATTATGTTGGCTAGAGACAACATAAGGTGAGGGTACAGTACTAAAATATATTACGGTGTTTATTGGGTGATAATACGTTACAGAGAGAGGGGAAGGAGGCACAAAAGAACCCCAAACATCTAATACTCAACTATAACTTAAATAAAATATGTTGGGTTTTTCTTATTGAATGGCATTACCTGTGCTACATACTACACATGTGCCAGGTACCACATATGTATTATAATGACTCACGTATCAATATTACCCACGTCTATAATGAAAGTAACAAATTTGAACATGACTCTAGTTTGCCACCGCATGTACACACGACCCATGTTGAACTGGCGAGCTCTTACAACCATAACGTTCCTTGCAATTACAGTAGGCAGATGTTGCAAGGATTTATGGTATTGGTGAAACTAAGGTCATCAACTATGGTCATCTGTGGTTTGATTGACTTGATCATCTGACACCCAATAAAACTTGAATGGTACTGGTAAAGACTGGTCGTTGTTGATCAGCCTTGACCTAAGTATTATAAGATAGTGTAGTTCGTTTTATATAGTGGACAAATGCGTCTTCAGTGGGTGGTAGGGTAAGACTCCCTTCTCTCTACCATAAATGTTTGTTCAGGTCTTCATATTTACCAATTTGCTGACCTTAGACAACACACATCAAATTATGGACAACACTGATGACTTCTTGACCTGTTTTATTCGTGATATCCGACTGACTATCAAGCTGCTGACATACTTGTATTAGAAAGAAAGAAAGATAGAAAGATAGAAAGAAAGAAAGAAAGAACCTGCCTAGCTACTTTGTCTTCCCAATCCCACCCGGCCATCTGATCTCCCAAACTCCGTCCGTCATCCTGTCCCTCATAATGTAGTTTCAACATAAGACACAATTTAGTAGTTATCCACTAAATCATACGTCAGAGTCACAGAAAACGAATGCATTTATATATTAAAGAAACTGTAAATATTTTACTTTTATAGGGATAACATCTGAAAATTCTCTTCCACTGGGTCGCCTCTGAAAGCTCGTATGTGTGTACTAATGTATAATAAAGTTAAACTTACGGAGATTTAACGGAGGGACATATTCAGAAGCTTTCTTTCTTTCTTTCCTTCTAACTGAAACATTTAATATTTATTAGTAAAGTTTAATTAAATATCGAATATCAATAAAAACCAAGTTAAAGATGAAATGTTAAATAACTCAGAAATAAATGGAAGACTATAATACTTTAAGATACAGACTTATAAACTTAATTAACCTTAGATATTGGAGTATGTATCTTAAGAGGTTATGTTCGTGGTAGACCAACAGTAAGGAGAGGTAACACTTGACCCAACCTGACCTCGAAACTACATTAACGTGGTCTTATCAGCCTTATCAGAGAGACGAAGGCAAAGGTAACCTGATGCGTAGTAGTAGTAGTAGTAGTAGTAGTAATATTGTCACATTCCTCCAACACCAGGTCACCAACAGCCACTCTCCAACACTCGGCTGCTGGTGGTCAACTGGTGGAGGAAGCAGTTAATCAATAGAAACGAGTCTTCCTCAGCCACCCGGAGATACTGTCTCCTTCTGTCGCTGGTCACTGGCGCTGGACACTGTCGCTGGTCACTGTCGCTCATCACTGTATCGGTCACTAATGTCATAAACATTTTAACTAGCATCAAGGGTTACATCTGACATCAGAGACTATTACAGCTGACTTCAAAAGCAACATCAACGCTGTTCATCACAAGGCTCGAATTGTTTTGTTTATGACGTCATTACGACAGATGGCACGGACTAACACGTCATCATGTGAGCTGTTATACGCACGTTATCCCCACATTAAAGTGATACTGGGTCGAGGTTAACAGGGAACATTGTCATCTACGTCACGCCATCCTCCAGGCTGTCCTCAGGTGACGCTGCTGTTGATGGTAAACAAACACCTTGAAGACACTAAGATTAACTCACGGTTAATCCGAGACACTGGAGTTAATTAGTGTTAACTTAACCTTGACCTAACTTGACCTAATTTTAAGCTATCCTATGTTATTGAATTCCTAGCTTATTTTACCCTAAGTTAGCACCTAACCTAACCTATCCTAACCTAACCTAGCCTAACCTAGCCTAACCTATCCTAACCTAGCCTAACCTAACCTATCCTAACCTATCCTAACTTAAATTCTCTTATGTTCAGTGAAACTCCAGGAGGTGTGAGGGGAAGCCAGTGTCTAGTCACTTGGCAGACGTCGGAAGCCCCCAAGAATGAGTGACCGCGAGGGCGTGGGTGTAGGGCAATAAACGACCCTCTGTGTGGGGGGATGG
The DNA here is from genome assembly GCA_958450375.1 of Homarus gammarus. Lineage (NCBI taxonomy): Eukaryota > Metazoa > Arthropoda > Malacostraca > Decapoda > Nephropidae > Homarus > Homarus gammarus. The sequence continues at coordinate 1,546,775 of CAUDMG010000854.1, forward strand.
GAGGGGGGGGGTGTGAACGTGCTGAAACGAACGAGTGAGAGCTTAAGGTTCAGTGTGTGTGTGTGTGTGCGTTTACTGAGACAAACCAGAAGAAGTTAGGTGTGGTATTAACGCCCACACCGCCATTGTTGTGCCCCTCGTTGGTACAATACTATGGATCACCTGAAGATTAACCACCCTAACCTAACCTAACCATCTACTAAAAACACAAACCACAACTCACAACGATAGAATAAATAAATGGTTAAAAGCGTATAATAAAAATATATAAAAAAGACAAGTTTTAATACCCAGGTGATTAATCGACCTGGCCACTGAAGCTTAATGATGGTCCGTTCACCTCAGGAGTCATTAAGGGAGGAACTTGAAATTTCTTGTGATGAGGAGGGAGGCTGTCGGTGGAGGTGGAGGAGGGTCCGAGAAAAGACAGTGGTGGGTAAAGATACCTAAGTTACTTCTTCAGGTTCTTCTTCAGGTATTTCTTCAGGTACTTCTTCAGGTTCTTCTTCAGGTACTTCTTCAGGTTCTTCAGGTATTTCTTCAGGTTTTTTCTTCGGGTTTTTCTTCAGGTTCTTCTTCAGGTATAGAGGGGGGTTACGAAAGTCATCTGCAGGCAGGGTGGTGGTCTTATGGTTACCTTCAGTGACTAGGGGCAGGCCAAACGCGTCCCCATTCAGGTGGAAGTTAATCCGTGTGATACCGTGGCGTGGGGAGTGACCCTGAGGTAACACGCTTGGAACCACAGGAGATTCAAGAACTGGTCGGAAACCTCACATAATACACATAATGCAACACGTACATACATACATACATACATGCAAATACAGACACAAACACATACACATTGCACATGCAGAACGGTAATCAGACAGACAGACGAAACTTTCACAGACAGCCAGAACTTAGACACCAAGACAATCTGCCATACAGACAAACACACAGTCAACTAACTAGATAGACAGACAGAAAGACAGTAAACCAACTAAACAGTTATACAGGTAATTAACCAAACAAACAGAGAGACAGTCATATTCAGACACACAGACAGCCTCATAGACGGACACACAGACAGCCTGATAGACGGACATACAGACAGCCTCATAGACAGACATACAGACAGCCTCATAGACAGACATACAGACAGCCTCATAGACGGACATACAGACAGCCTCATAGACGGACACACAGACAGCCTCATAGACGGACACACAGACAGCCTCATAGACGGACACACAGACAGCCTCATAGACAGACATACAGACAGCCTCATAGACAGACATACAGACAGCCTCATAGACAGACATACAGACAGCCAGTGAACGAGACGTCACCTGTCCCACCACAACACTGTCTCCATAGGTCAGCTTTAGTCTACACCAGTTTCCCCTCTCTCCCCTCTCCCTACAACCCCTCTCCCTACAACCCCTCTCTCCCCTCTCCCTACAACCCCTCTCTCTCCCCTCTCCCTACTACCCCTCTCTCTCCCCTCTCCCTACAACCCCTCTCTCTTCCCTCTCCCAATAACCCTTCTCTTCCCTCTCCCATTTCCTGTAGGATCTCTCACGTGACTTTGTGGAAGAGGAGTGAAGGATTCTGTAGGAGAGATGATGAGATCCTATACTTCTGAAGGATTAAGAAGGCAACTCGAACTAATCCTAAATATATAATTCTTGTGTTGTGACCTGACGACACAACACGTTTTGGGTGGTGAAGAGAAAGAATGGAAAGAGAAACAGCAATGACAGATAAGACAGACTACGAGACAGACAGACAAATAGATATAGACAGGCGAGGAAACAGACAGAGACAGACAGACAGACAGATTCAGTTTGGCCAGTTTAGAACACCATCAGTTGGTTATAGTCGCCCAGTGTTATTTCCGGGTCGGGTTATATACCTGTTGAGTCCAGGTAGATCATCAACAAGTGCTGCCCCCCCCCCCCCTCCCTCCCTCTCTCCCTCCATCCTACACTTTCTTCCTTCCCCCCCCCCACATATATCTTCCCTCCCTCCCCCTCCCTAACCTAACCACTATAAGTACGGGACCTTTTAGTTAAGAACCAATCACAACTCGAGTCACAAGTTAGGTCTTCCGCCATGTTCCATTTACGGGGCCTGATAGATAGATAGATAGATAGATAGATTGATGTGTGTAAGAATAGGGAAAATAACCATGATTCAGGACACTAACCTAACCTATTGTATGTGTGTGTGTGTGTGTGTGTGTGTGTGTATGTATGTATGTGTGTGTGTGTGTGTGTGTGTGTGACAGCCAGGCCACCACACCCCAATCTCGCCTGTTAGACTGTAATAACCCATTAACTGCAGGTAGGTAGGTAGTAGTGCAGGTGACATAACACACACTCACCTCTCTCTCTCTCTCTCTCTCCACCTGGACGGGTTATCAGCTGGGCTAGGTGGGTGGTGGTGAGAGGGAGAGGTGAGGGTGAGAGAGAGAGGTAGGGAGGGAAGATGGAGAGAATGGGGGAGTTGGAGTGGACGGTAGGGAAGGAGAAGAAGGTGAATGGATAGGAGTGAGAGAAGGAGACAGGTGAGAGAAGGAGAGAGGATGGTGAGAAGGACGACCTCACCTTCCTCATCAACAGGTATTTGTTGCTCTCACGTTTACCTGCGGCAGCAGCTCTTTGAATGCCAACCCTGACCCCTCGACTGAGTGACAGAAGTATAATGAAGGGTTTTAATGGTAGAAGATATAGAGAATATTTAGTAAGAGAGTAAAAGAGAGGAAGAATTTGGTAGCGTGGCCGTGTTAGTTATTTAATCTGTCAATACACTTATTTTATCTTATACGTCAACACACATCTATTACGTTCTTAAGGACGACTTCTTAAACACCGCTTCGTTACAACTGTTTATTAATTACGACAATGACATGGACACATTAATAACACCTTCTATCGAAGTTACTAGGACATTATATTTACGTTACTAGGACATCATATTACGTTACTAGACACTGATTCTCGGACACGAACATGAAATGAATACACTTCCCACGTGAGTACTCATCCCATGGAAAGCTCTGACAAAAACTCACGTGACCTGGAGGAGGCCTAGCAGGTGATTCTCGGTTGTCTCTATGGAAGACTGCTTAGCTGGGCACCGGTGTCGAGGGTAACTCGCTCCCGACCGGAGGCGGCTTGCCTCCGGCCCTCTCTGTCTGACTTTCGACTCTCCTCCGTCGACTCTTTCTCTGACTCCCCGACTCTGTCTCGTGAGGGAGGGCTACGACGTCCTATATATTGGGAGACGAGCCGTCAGGTTGAGCTGATCGGGGGGGGGGGGCGGCGAAGGGTCTCCTTACGTTTGACCTCGCTAATGTAGGGTCAGGTCTGGACTTTTTCTGAGACTAAAGTTGTTGTATATATTGGAGACAGGTGGCCTCTTCTGCTGACTGGGAGCCTGTTAACATCGTTGGTGGGGCCGTGTGTCATGTGGAGGAGTGCCGGTTGATTTGTAACCCCCTTGACTTGGGCTGCTAGGGGTCCCCTTACATTTGACCTGGCTAATGTAAGGTCAGCTCTGGACCTTGTCTGAGATGTACTGCAGGTTATTGTGTAGAATGGGGGAGGGTCGCATGTGGCTTCTTCTGACTGTCTCTTACATATTTGTTGGGGCCGTGTGACATGGAAGGGATGCTGGTTGATTTGTGGCTCCTTGAGTGGCTGCGAGGGGTACCTTTACAATTGACCCCCCTAATGTCGGGTCAGGTCTGGACTGTTTCTGAGATGTAAGCTGTGGTCTGACAACCCTTCACTACAGAAGACTCAAGGAGCAGGTCACAAGGAAGAGGTCACAAGGCAGAGGTCACAAGGCAGAGGTCAGAAGGAGCAGGTCACAAGGAACAGGTCACAAGGAACAGGTCACAAGGAACAGGTCACAAGGAACAGGTCACAAGGAATAATCCCACAAGATACAGTTGACGCCATCGCTTTGGAATCTATGGAGACCCGTAAACTACTTTATGATTGGCTTACGCTTGTTTACGGGTATTAGAAGTCTCCCGTGATTGGCTAGCAGACAATATGATGCCCCTAAACTCACTCCTGAATGGCTGGTACTGACATACTTTATAGCCGACGCCCTTATGAATACACACACACACACACACACACACACACATATCAATTTCAACATCCGAAAGTGGCTGGACAAATTTTTCTATTAGATTTATTAAGGAGGTAATATTTTCTCCCTACATTATAATGGACAATGTGAGGCCATATCCTCCAAGTTTTAAAGTCAATAGAATTTGGTATAGATTCTAATGTTTATCTGCGTGTCTGTCTGTCTGCGTGTCTGTCTGTCTATACATGCTCTATATACCCAACTTCAGGTTATCTAGATCGTAGTGATGGCAGACGGTCACTATCTACCAACACCAAATCAATTTTTTTCCCTCCCCTCTGTCCCTCATATCTCCCTCTCCCATCTCCCATTCCTCCCTCTCCTTGTCACTCATTCCATCTTCCCCCTTGTCCCTCATTCCTCCCTCTCCTTGTTCCTCATTCCTCATCCCCTGCCCCCCGCTCCCTGGCCCTCACCCCCCCTGGCCCTCACCCCTCCTGGCCCTCACCCCCCTGGCCCTCACCCCCCTGGCCCTCACCCCCCTGGCCCTCACTCCCCCTTGCCCTCACCCCCCTGGCCCTCACCCCCCCTGGCCCTCACCCCCCCTGGCCCTCACCCCCCTGGCCCTCACCCCCCTGGCCCTCACCCCCCTGGCCTTCACCCCCCTGGCCCTCACCCCCCTGGCCCTCACCCCCCCTGGCCCTCACCCCCCTGGCCCTCACCCCCCCTGGCCCTCACCCCCCTGGCCCTCACCCCCCCCCTGGCCCTCACCCCCCTGGCCCTCACCCCCCCTGGCCCTCACCCCCCTGGCCCTCACCCCCCCTGGCCCTCACCCCCCTGGCCCTCACCCCACTGGCCCTCACCCCCCTGTACCCCCCCTGGCCCTCACCCCCCCCCCTGGACCTCACCCCCCCCCCCAAACACACAGACAGACACACTAGACCTACATCTTCAGGGAATCGTAATGTTATTATTATTTTGTTTTATCTCTCTCATCGTCTTATGAGGGGAAGGAGAGGAGGTGTAGAGGAGGGTAGAGTCTCAGGCCAATACTGTAGGCATAAGTACCGTCAGTATTATGTCACAGGGTTTAAGTGAGCCATTTTAAGTGAGTTCGTACACAAAGGTGATTCGTTGGGAAGAGGAAGGAATAACAACAACAACAACAACAACAACAACAACAACAATAACAATAATAATAATAATAACAATAATATTAATAATAATAATAATAATAATAATAATAATAATAATAATAATAATAATAATAATAATAATAATAATAATAATAATAATAATAATAATAATAATAACAATAATAATAATAATAATAATAATAATAATAACAATAATAATAATAATAATAATAATAATAATAACAATAATAATAATAATAATAATAATAATAATAATAATAATAATAATAATAAATCACACTATGGACCAGACTGGCGTTATCTCTCAACCCAATGAAATTGATTTGGGGGAAAACCTTTATTAAGACCCAAGTACAACAAGTAACACAACGCCATCCACACCTCACGCATGTCTACCCCTTCCCCCTCTCCCCCCCTCTTCCCTCCCCTTCCCCCTCTTCCCTCCCCTTCCCCCGTCTTCACAATTTACTCCTTCTTTCTGCCTATTTCCCTTCACACCTGCCCCTGTTTTTCTATCTTCCCTCCCTGTTCCTGTCTTTCCTATTTCCCCTTCCCCTGCCTTTCACCTTCTCCTCCCCCCCCCCCCTCCACCTTTTCTCTCCGGCCCCTGTTTTCAATCTTCTCCCGCCCCACTCCTGTACTCCCCCCCTCCCCATATCTTCCCCTCTTCCCTCCCCTCCCCCTTTCCCCCTCCCCCCGCCTTCCCTCAATCACCAAGGCGGTCACAACTAGGGCGAGATTAACCTCCCACTTCATCACACTGCCTGGCGTCCCTAAATCTGGTATTGATCGCCTGTGTTCACCTCCCCACGGGGCATAGGTTGAGGGGGAAGGGTGGGGGTAGAGGGTCCTTTTCACATCAGGAAGTGCTGAAGGCGCGGCAGGGGCGGCTCATGTATCAGCTGGGTCGCCCCTCATAAGCCCTTTAACGTGTGAAAAGAGAATGTAATCCACCTTTTATGGAGAATTCCTCATGTAGTAAGTGATGGATGAAAACTCTCACTGGATTTAGTTGAGTTTACCGCTTTATCCGTTTTCTCTGATGATTGTACATTTTCTGTAATAATAATCAGGTTTTGTGATGTATTAACTTTTAGTAAAGATCTTACCTACTTTAAATACTTTTACTTAATTTATTACTTTTATTTGTTTACGTTACAAACATATTTTACTAACTTTACTAACTTATTTTACTAACTTTACTAACTTATTTTACTAACTTTACTAACTTATTTTACTTATTTGATTACATTCACATATTTTTAACGTATTTATTTATTTACAGGACTCGGATTCATTAAGGTTTGTACGTGCGATTTTTTTTTTACTACCGGGTTCACTCGTCTGCAAAATCGAACCCGAACTCTAAGGGAGTGATTGGAAGTGTGTGTGTGTGTGTGCGTGTGTGTGTGTGTGTGTTGTTACGACCACATGTAACATTCATTACCTTCCAAGTATAAACGGAAAAAGGAACACTTAAGCCAAAGAACACGCTCGACAAATTAGCCAATGGAATCTATTTGTTGTCAATCTGTCGGTCCACGAGGAAGTTGTCGACATTTCCATCGACCCACCGAGAAACTGCTACGTCGAGTATGTACAGAATTGGTTGCTGTGTCGATGAGGGTTAACGTGTGTGTGTGTGTGTGTGTGTGTGTGCTCATATTGAAATCCTACCACACCACATATTCTAACACACACACACACACACACACACGCACACACACACATACACACACACACACACACACGTTAACCCTCATACACACACACACACACACGCACACACACACACACACACACACACACACACACACACACAGTACAGTACATCATCACAATCAACATAACGAAGAAGCTTAAGGGATAAACTTGCTATAAACGTCAAGAGAAGAAATTGCGAAATATCCGGCCATACACCTGAACCGTGTGTGTGTGTGTGTGTGTGTGTGTGTGTAAGAAAAAACATAACATTTAACACAGGAATTTTTAAGAATCTCACCATGAAGTAATTTTCACCACGACCCATTACTTGAATTACAATCTCTTCCCAAAGACGCTTCTTGGACAGTCTTGACGGGGAGTGGGGGGAGTGAGGGGTGGGAGGAGTGGGGGGGTGGGGGGAGTGGGGGGTGGGGGAAGAGTGGGGGAGGAGTGGGGGGTGGGGGGAGTGGGGGAGGAGTGGAGGGTGGGGTATGAGTGGGGAGGAGTGGGGGTGGGGGGAGGAGTGGAGGGTGGGGGAGGAGTGGAGGGTGGGGGAAGAGTGGGGGTGGGGGGAGGAGTGGGGGTGGGGGAAGTGGGAGAGGAGTAGGGGTGGGGGAAGAGTGGGGTGGAGTGGGGGGTGTGGGAGGAGTGGGGGTTGGGGATGAGTGGGGGGGGGGGGAGGAGGGGGAGGTGGGGGGGGTGGAAGGGGACAATCTCCATACCGTAGGACACCATCTCTCTTGGCTGGTGTGTCTGGGTAGCATCTCCATAAGAATCTCTCAGTGATCTCTTGGACACACAGAGACAATTTGGCTAAAACAGCGTCTCAAGGCCACGACTGATAATGGTCTGTGTAAATTCTGGATTTTATTTACTTCTGAAGACACACACACACATGACTGTCTAGTGTGTGTGTGTGTGTGTGTGTGTGTGTGTGTGTAATGGTCCAATTCCAATTCCAAAGGACTACTTTTTACAGCGGCGCTACACTACAGTTTTCAGGGATCAAAAGGTCACGTTTTATTGCCTTGTTGGTTTTTGAGTGTGTGTTGGTATGGCTGTGAGAGTCAGCTGTAAAATGTTCATCTTTCTACCCCGACCAACACACTGTGTGGTCCATGTTAACAACTGTACCCCGACCAACACATTATGAGGTCTATGTTAACAGCTATACCCCGACTTTATTTATCATAAAAAAAAAATAGTCTTAATTTTTTCCCTAGTTTAATATTCCTCACACGTTACTAATCCTGGGAGGTTAATATACAGCTATTTTTTTCTTCCGGGATAAAAGACACTCAGCACCTTATTCATCCTGGGAAGCAAATTTAGTGCTATTTTTCTTCCAGGATAAAAGAACTCAGCATCTTGTTCATCCTAGGAAGCAAATAAACACTCATATCTATATATATATTCCCCAATATAATAAAGGTTTTGTAATCTAATACTGGGAATGAAGAAATAAATGGTTCTTTTCCCAGGGTTATATAATACACCCTTGACCTTGTTAATCCTGGGAATCGAACACGTTCCCTCAGAGGCTCGGCCAATCATAAGCGTTCCCCTGCTGGATATGACGTAACCCGATGATAGCTTAATAACGTTGTCATGGTAACAGGTCCCATCATCCAACCCCATCACCCCTCGGGATAACAAGATGCTCATCCCCATTACCTATCCCCCCATCATCATGAACTCTCCCCCATCACCCATGTCCCCCTACCTCCCATCTCTCATGAAACAAGATCCCATAAATTATGATAGGGAGGGGAGGGGAGGGGAGGGGAGGGTAGGGGAGGGGAGGGGAGGGTAGGGGAGGGGAGGGTAGGGTAGGGGAGGGGAGGGGAGGGGAGGGGAGGGTCGAAATTTGCCGAAGAATTTTTCAATACGTGATCAATAAGGCGAATAAAAGCCATAACATTATGTAAATTGTCTAGGTGGTGCCACGGTGGGAGGGGGAGGTGAGAGGGGGAGATGGGAGGGGGAAGTGGAAGGGGGAGATGGAAGTGAGAGAGAGATGATGAAGGAGGTAGGAAAAACATAGGAGGAGGAAGTTGAGGGAAAGAGAGAGTTGATGAGGACGATAGATTCACCTCTAGCTTAAGTCATCGTCCTGATAAACCCTCAGACAGACAGACAGACAGACAGACAGACTCACAGATAGACAGACAGACAGACTCACAGACAGACAGACTCACAGATAGACAGACAAACAGACAGGAGATATGTGTTTGTAAATTCCACTTCCCAGGACGTCGGGGTACAACAAGGGGAGGGAAAAAAAATGAACATCGGCAAACGAAAAGTGAAAACGATCAACTTTAAACGAACAAAGAGAAAAGCGAAAGAGAGCGTTGTGAGAGTGAGGGCGTGTGTGTGTGAGAGAGAGGGTAGCGCGGGGGAGTGAGTGAGTGAGGGAGTGAGGGAGGGAGGGAGAGGGACGAGGGGAGAAAGAGGAGGTAGTGGTTCAGGAGACTCAGTCGTGTACAGAACGGCGGTGAGTGTGGACGCGATCCATCCCAGCCTCTCTTGTCACTCTCTCTCTCTCTCACTCGTCTCCTCCGTGAAGCGCCCCAGGTTGTGCCAGGACTACTACCACTGTAACCACGCCCCTGCTGAACCCTCAAGTGTCCTCCGGTGGGTGAAGTGTGTTACCCCTGTAAGCTAAACACGCTGTCACGAACAAGTGGTGGAAGCGAGAGATGTGTGTGTGTGTGTGTATGTGTGTGTGCGTGTGTGTGTGTGTGTGTGTGTGTGTGTGTGTGTGTGTGTGTGTGTGTGTGTGATAGAGAGAAAGAGTGTGTATGTGTCCGAGTGTGTATGAATAACACCTGCGTATGTGTATGTATGCGTATGAGGGACATTTACCTACATATTAATATATATTATGTATTGTATGAGCGATCCCCACCAATGAATGTGCGTGTAGGTGTCTGTCTGTCTGTCTGGCGTAGTTTGACAGTGCCATTATTCCCTTCGTTAACCACAAAAGAGTATTACTACGGGGCAGTTGTAGTAGTATAGACAGACAGACAGAAATAAACAAAGTACTACCAAATAAAATACAGGTAAGTGATCTCGGTGTTCGACAAAGACTCATTTTAATTAATCTTGGAGGTCAGTGAACCCGTTGAACACCTGTTGATAATTAATGATGTACCCAGGAACATCGTCCCATCTCCCTCATCGTTACCACCTTCTTCGTCTCCTTCACCAACTCCCTTCCTACCTCCCTCACTCCCAAATGAACAAACAAAACCAGTGGAATTGGTTAAGTTAGGTTAGGTTAAGAATAAGCTAAGTTAAATTAGCTTATGTTAGTGATAGATTAGGGTTTGGATAAGTTAGGTTAAGTTATGTGAGGTCCAGGAAAAGTTAAGTTGGGTTAGGTCAGGTGCAGGTTAGGTTAGCTTAGGTGCAGGTTAGGTTAGCTTAGGTTGAACTAGAATCTATTATCTGTCAATGTATATATAAACAAAAACAACAACAAAAATAAACATATTATTTGCTATTAATTACTTCAACTACCAGGATCATTAACTACCATCCACTATAGGTCTTAGTTTTAAGATACTCCAACTACCAGGGTCATTAACTGCCACTCACTTCATTTAACTATCCACTAACAACCTCCTAAAAAAATAAAGAAAAACACATTATAAATAAGATAGTCTAATATCACCTTTCCAACATAATTTCGTCTCCTTACGTTAAATGTACGTAATTTAGTGTGTGTATTAAATATGAACACTCCTTCACCTAATGCTCCCCTTAAGCTGGGTATATACAGTTCATTGAATTTCTATACTGTACTGCAAGTATTGGTACTCTTAGTGTTGTAACTTAGCTGGTTATTGAGTGTGTGTGTGTCCTGTATACCATGGTAACATAAGAACATAGGAATGGAGGAAACTGCAGCGAGCCTATTAACCCGTACTGGGCAGTCCCATTTACACCCAACCCCTATCGCTCATACAGTATATCCATCCAACCTATGCTTGAAGCTATCTAGGGTATTCGAGTTAATGATGATGTTTGGTAACTTGATCAATTCATCCACTACTCAATTTCCAAACCAATGTTTACCTATTTCGCTCCTACATCTAAATTTGTCTAATTTAAAACCATTGTTACGAGTTCGCTCCTGGTTGGATAGTTTGAGTACCTTTGTTATGTCCCCTTTGTTTAGCCTTGACTTCCATTTATACACCTCTAGCATATCGCCCCACACTCTACGTCTCTCGAGGGAGTGCAAATTAAGATGCTTTAACCTGTCTCTGTACTGAAGGTTCCTAATGACCAGGATTAGTCTTGTCATTCTCCTTTGAATTCTTTCTAGGGTTTCAATATCCATTCTTTAATACGGTGACCAGAATTTAACTGCGTAATCCAAGTGAGGTCTCACAAGCGCAAGATATAGTTTTGGGATGACCTCTCTAGTCTTGTAACTAACACTCCTTTGTATGAACCCAAGTACTTTATTAGCCTTGTTTCGAGCAAATATTTTTTTTTTACTTGGCTTAAGGTTCCTACTTATCATTACACCTAAATCTTTCTCACATTCGGATTTCTCTATAACATCGTTGTTCATCTGATATCTGGTTTCTCTGTTTACATATCCTAGACTAAGTGCTTTACATTTGTCCACATTGAATTTCATCTGCCATTTTTCAGACTATTCATTTTTGTTTTTAGATCTTCGTGTAGTTTTGCTGAGTCCTCGTCAGATTTAATTACACGCCCATTTTAGTGTCATCAGCAAATTTACTTATGTTGCTGTCTACCCCGATATCTATGTCGTTTGTGTATATAATAAATAATAATGGTTCTAGTACTGAGCCTTGGGGTACTCCACGAGTGACGTTACTCCAATCGAATTTAGTGTCGTTAATGCTCACTCGCTGTTTCCTGGCCTGTTACCACGCACTAATCCATTTTAGAATATCTCCTCCAATGCCATGAGCCTCCACTTTTCTTTTTAGTCTTTCGTGGGGGACTCTGTCGAAGGCTTTACTAAAGTCAAGATATACCACATCATAATTGTGCCCCTCGTCCACGGATTCGAAAAGAGCTGAAAAGAATGTTAATAGATTAGTTAGACATGAACGCCCGCTTGTGAAGCCATGTTGGGAATCATTGATCAACTTATGCTTCTCCAGGTGATTTCAAATAGAGTTTGAAATTATTGCTCCCACTAATATGCCTACAATTGATGTTAAGCTGATTGGATGGTAGTTAGAGGATAGTGATCTATCTCCCTTCTTGAAAATCGGTATTACATTCGCTATCCTCCAGGATTTTGGTGCTACACCCATTTTTAAGGATATGTTAAACAAATTTCTAAGGACATACTAAGCTCTTCCTTACATCCCTTTCATACTTTGGCAAATATCTCATCGGGACCTGGCGACTTATTAGGCTTTCGCTTGTCTATTTTCTTACTAACGTCGTTACTAGTCCCTACTGTCTCGCTTAATCTATTTTCTTCACTATCTCTGTATGTAGTGGGTGCCTCAGGTTGGTTAGGTTGGGGCTTAAAAGGGTTGGGGCCCCATATGTCCTTAGCCAATACCTATTCATATGTGGTTAATTCGTCGCTGCATCAAGTCTAGTTTCTGGTTATTGGTGCTGTGTGTGGGTGGTTATTGGTGCTGTGTGTGGGTGGTTATTGGTGCTGTGTGTAGGTGGTATTCTTGCTAACACCAACTGTAGGAGCATCGAGGCAACCATTATCCATGAACAACTACGCTGGACTGGCCATGTTACCCGCATGGACGACAGTAGACTGCCAAAGCAGCTACTTTACAGCCACCTGACGAATAGTAAACGTAATGCTGGCGGGCAACTGAAGAGGTATAAGGATAGTCTTAAGACCGTAAAGCTTGGAGGAGCACCAAACAAGAAGGTGTCAATACTTTCGAGTTAGCCCGACTGCATAACGAGGCAGACAAGCGCCACGGCGGAAAGACGCTGCCACCGCCCCTCCCGCACTAGATGTAGCTCCATACACATGCAACTTCTGTGATCGACCCTGCCGGTCCCGTATCGTCATATATCTCCCGTATATTTCTGACGATTCACGATTAGACAGACAGACAGACAGGAAGATAATAGGCAAACACAGACGATATTCTACCTAAATATGTCTGTTAATCCCCAACACATGATAATACCAGCCCAGAGTGTTTCCATAGTGGGTGACCAGAGATTATTGCAGTGGTAAAGGGGGAGGTTAGAGGTTATACCATACGCCCGCCAGTAATGTCCAGCAAGAGAGGGACCAATCAGGAAAGAGACCCCAGAGTACTGCAAGTCATCCCTCCCTAAACTATCGTACAGTACTAAGAGGGGGGGGGGGGGGTTATGAAGGGAGTGGTTGCTGTTTTTATGGTGAATATATATTGTACGTATTAGTGATATTAATAAACTAGTCAAAATATGTGGTAATTATAACCTAACACTAATCTAATCTTACCTACACTAACCTAACCAACTCCTAGCCAAACCCCTGACAGAGCATAATTTAGCCCATGTTTTAGTATGAAATTCCGATCCGATTCCTGTAGGGTTCGATTCCGGAAATTAATGTGGCCGGTTCTGACCCACCACCGCTGTAACTTTTTTTTTTGGGGGGGGGGTCAACAAGGAAAGAATTCTGTATCCTGTAAAGTGTTTTTGTAATTGTTGATGGACTAATATCACCCCCCCCCCCTCCCTTTCATAATTACACACTGAATGACCTTAATGGTTGTTGGTGAAATGTTGTCATAACTCTATAACTTACAAAGTGTGTGTGTGTGTGTGTATGCAGGCCAGACTCTCCACTTGGTTAAACGTAGCCTTGAAAGTTAAGTGCCCTCGCCTGATCGTAGCCAATCATGTTATATATATTTTTTTCCCCCAGGCCTTGTGTTCCGATGATCAATACACGTTGATAGTATTACCCGATGAAGCAAGGTTAGGTTAGGTTAGTGTTTGGTTAAGGTTAAGGTATAGTTATGTTATGGTATGTTATAGTTAGGTTGGGGTAAGTTAGGTCCATCTGTCTGTATGTATGTATGATTGTATCTGTATGTATGGTTGTATCTGTCTGTCTGTATGTATGGTTGTATCTGTCTGTCTGTATGTATGGTTGTATCTGTCTGTATGTATGGTTGTGGCTGTCTGTCTGTATGTATGGTTGTATCTGTCTGTCTGTCTGTATGTATGGTTGTATCTGTCTGTCTGTATGTATGGTTGTATCTGTCTATCTGTATGTATGGTTGCATCTGTCTGTTTGTCTGTATGTATGGTTGTATCTGTCTGTCTGTATGTATGGTTGTAGCTGTCTGTCTGTATGTATGGTTGTATCTGTCTGTTTGTCTGTATGTATGGTTGTATCTGTCTGTATGTATGGTTGTATCTGTCTGTATGTATGTATGTATGGTTGTATCTGTCTGTTTGTCTGTCTGTATATATGGTTGTATCTGTCTGTTTGTCTGTCTGTATATATGGTTGTATCTGTCTGTTTGTCTGTCTGTATATATGGTTGTATCTGTCTGTATGTATGGTTGTATCTGTCTGTCTGTCTGTATGTATGGTTGTATGTGTCTGTCTGTCTGTATGTATGGTTGTGTCTGTCTGTCTGTCTGTTATGATGTGTATCTGTCTGTTTGTCTGTATGTATGGTTGTATCTGTCTGTTTGTCTGTATGTATGGTTGTATCTATCTGTATGTATGTATGTATGGTTGTATCTGTCTGTCTGTCTGTACGTATGGTTGTATCTGTCTGTCTGTTCGTCCTCCAGAGCTCAGACTTAAAAAAAAAACTAGTCTGAAAGAAATAAGAAAGTTTTAACCAGTGATCGGGTTACTTGACAGCAGGACATTGTTAAACTCAGGCGACTATTCGTTAAAGTTAAGAGGCAAAATGGAGTCACAGAAAGATGGTGATTTTGTCCGTGGATAAAGTTTAAATGGGGAGTAATGTTTTGGAGATTATCATTGAGTTAATATTTTGTTATTTTGTTCAAGATTATGTAGTGTTAAGATCATCCCCTTCCCCATAGCTGAAGTTATACCTGAATTCTTATGTTAAATACTCAGACATGTAGATATACAGCCACTTATACATACATATACACGCATAAACACTCATAGATATACACACATAGACATATATAAACACACAAACATATACAAACACATATACCAAAACACAGGCACACATAAACACACACACACACACATACACAGTCACACACTCATGTTTATACTCTGTCTGTCTGTCTCTGTATGTGTTGATAAATACCGTCAACACAGAAACAAGTACTAGCCACCGGTACATAAGGCTGCGTCACCGTAAATCAATTTTGTCTCCAGCAGTAGTGAGTGGCCGAGAGAACGGTCACGTACATAGAGCTGCTGGTGCACCTAAACTTACTTAACAGACAACCCTGATCCCACGAGTTCCATCTCTCTTCACTGTTCTTATTTGACGTAAAGAAAAGAGATAAAACAGGAAAAAATAGTTGTAGCTTAAAATCTTTATTAAAAATCTCTTAAATTAATGTAAAAGTTATCTAAGCATTCCTACCTGAGTGGTGACGTCAGTAGAGGTTAGGTAAGGTTAAGTTAGGTTAGTTTAGTGTTAAATTTAGGTTCTGTAAGGTTAGTGTTAAGGTTAGATTAAGTTAGGTCAGCGCTAAGGGAGTTATTCTGAAGGTGAAATAAGCATCAGGAGGGCTAATCTTCAGGTGATTCAATGAGGTATTGGGGTGGGGGTGGGAGACAGGTTGGGGTGGGAGACAGGTGGGGGTGGGAGACAGGTGGGGTGGGAGACAGGTGGGGTGGGAGACAGGTGGGGGTGGGAGACAGGTGGGGTGGGAGACAGGTGGGGTGGGAGAAAGGTGGGGGTGGGAGACAGGTGGGGGTGGGAGACAGGTGGGGTGGGAGACAGGTGGGGTGGGAGACAGGTGGGGTGGGAGACAGGTGGAAGAACGTGTAAGTTAACTTGTATCTCAGCTTGTAGACGTGAACTGGATATTCTCGTTGTATTCTGTGTCTGAAAGTTTGTCGATTGGTGGAAATTATCTATACTCTTATGTACACGAATGAGAGAGAGAGAGAGAGAGAGCCTTAATAAAAGTCTTTCATTATTATTATTTCATTACCATTATCAATATTAAATTCTGAAGACAAGTCAAGTAACTAATATATTTATTTTATTCTCACAGGTGACCAGGGCGTTCCGAGACACACACACACACACGCACGCACCTCTGACCTGTTCTTGACCCGGACAGGTTATAATTCATCAAATTGGGTCAAGTCCTCGTTTGACCCGTGACATTGGCTTGAGGAGGGACTTATTCTTCTTTGGTGTAATAATGAAGGTATTCCGGAGGTACCCTAATCTAACCAAACCTGAAAAACCTAACCTAACTGGGGTATAACGTAGATGACCTCTGGAAGCTGACCTACGTTTCTTATAGAATAAACAAGAAACTACCAATTAGGGTATGACTTAACTTGACCTTGACCTCATTTAGCACGATGAAGCAACTACCAGACAGGGTATGTGACCTGACCCTGTAACATCAGCCACTGTGACCCCACCTAAACAGCGGGCGACCCTTCAGAGAGGCATGAACTTCACGTGACCTTTGACCTGACGGCCCCAACATGTGCGAGGTCAACACTTGCTGCTGCCTCTCCCTCCGTCAGGGCTGTGTTCTTATCGGCGGCATCACCATCGTAAGTGTCATTCTCCCCCACCCTCTCTATGGGGCTGCCCTATAATTATCGCCAGTGTCTGTTTACCTATGTCTATACTGGTCATGATTTTTATATATTCATTGTTTAATGCTATGTTAAGTACTGGCGATAGTTAGAGGGTAGGCCTATCATGTTTAATACTGAGGCCATAAATTTTATATCTTATACTGGCGATAGTTAGAGGGTAGGCCTATCATGTTTGATACTAAGGCCATAAATTTTAAATCTTATACTGTCGATAATTAGAGGGTAGGCCTATCATGTTTGATACTAAGGCCATAAATTTTATATCTTATACTGTCGATAATTAGAGGGCAGGCCTATCATGTTTGATACTAAGGCCATAAATTTTATATCTTATACTGTCGATAATTAGAGGGCAGGCCATGAAGTTGTTCTTTTACAATCTTCAACTTACAACTGTCTGTGTACTGCTGGCGATATTTACAGTGCAGACCATTAAAAGTACTTCTGTCGCCGTTAAATACTGGCAATGTTTCTAGGGAAGACCATTAAACTAATCCTAACACAGTCGTGGCCATTTCCACTGGTTGTGTAGTTCTTGTGACGCCAGACTACGTAGAATACTGGCGATATATATTGGGCAGACCATTAAAGTAATCGTAACAGCATCTTGGACCGGCCCCTCACTGTGAGCCAGCTTCCGACCTTAACAACTTCGGTATTTCCCTGTAAAATGTTGATTGTCTCACTAAACCGTGTGAGATAAAGTGTGATGGTGCCTTACTGGTGGTGCTTATGGTGCAGTGTATAAATGTAGTGGTGTGGTACAGTATATCAAGTACAAGGGTATAGTGTTTCAGTGTATACCAAGAATAGTGTTACAGTGCATCAGGAACAGTGTGTAAAATATACAGTAATTGTGAAAGTCTCTCTCTCTCTCTCTCTCTCTCTCTCTCTCTCTCTCTCTCTCTCTCTCTTTCTCTCTCTCTCTCTCTGACGTAAAAAAATAAATAAAATAAATAATTATAATAACTATTCTCCATTACATTTACATATAAACATAAATATTTAAATAATTACATACGAATTTGACGGGTTTTTTCTTAATCTATTTTATTCAGGTCATAATTAAGGAAAAATATCACGTGTTTGGGGATATTTTTCTCAACATGCAAAGGATAAATAAATAATAACGACCCACGTGTATACATTTTTTTGTGTAGGTGACATAGAAACAAGAAAACACCTGACGATTAGCCCACCTAGCTTATGTCACCTGATAATTAAAGTTTTGGATTCTTACCTGCTGGGTTAGGTTAGGTTAGGTTGGATTAGTGTTAGGTTAAATAACATTGGGTTAGGTGGATTTAGTTAGTGTTAGGTTAGAGATTAATTATACTAGGTTAGCTAGGTTAACTTTAGGTGAACTGAAATTACGTTAGGTTAGGTTTTGTTAACATTACAGTGATCAATCTCAAAGTGAAGTAAGTCATAATCGCTAATCTTCAGGTAATCCAATTAGATTAACCTCCACCTCTGACTTCCGTGATCAGAGTCAGTTCACATTACCTCTGACCAGCGGGGACGTCATCCTCGTGTGTGTCTGAGTCATTCACTGAACCTAACATGTATATTATTCTTATTTATGAAAGCAAATTAAGGTTGAAACAGTTTATTTACTCCAGAAAAAGAAAGCGAAACATATAAGGATGTAATAGGTTGTAAATAAGGTTGTAAATTGGGTTGTAAATTAGGATGTAAGTAGGGTTGTATTGGGTTATAAATTGTTTTGTAAATTCGGTTGTAAATCAGTTTGTAAATTTCAAAGTGAAATTGTAAATGGGACCAATATTATGATTTAAATACTGTAATTAATTCACCCTATAAATATAACATTATTATAAACACAAATTGTAAAAAAATATAATTGAAATTGTAAACGAAAGCGAAAATGAGATTAGAACCTATTTATCAACCCATGTAAATCATAAACGTAAATTGTAAAAAGTTAAAAGAAATTATAACTGAAATTTAAATTGATTGGGATAATTTACTCGGCCTGAAAAAATTATTACAAATGTAAATTAAATTAGTTAAGAAAGTAAAATTTATATGAAAATTATATTACCATTTGAAGAAAAAATTACCTTCAGTTACCCCCCAAAAAAACTATCTACCCAAAATTGAGTTGAAAAATTATGCCAAAACAGACGAAGAATTTTGACAACCCTACAGAGACAACAGGAGTCACAGTGTTCATTCTGAAATTTATCGATCACCCCAAGCACAGGTATTTTCAGTGACCCGATTAATTACAAAGTATTAATGACATACATATAGAAACGATCTAAACCTGTACTATAATACGTAACAAGTACTGTACATGTTTTAAGATAAGGTCAAAACAGGATTAAAACACAGTATAAACCAGCATCACAGATTTAAAAACAGAGAGTCTTCGGTTAAAACTTAAAACACAGTATAAACCAGCATAGAGGATAGTAGGACAGCATTAAAACAGCACGACACACCGCAATAACAGCATTAAAACACAGCATCACAGCATTGGTAAATAGCTGTTTTATTGTCCACCGTCTTATTAAGGAAACATTTACAGCCAAGATAACAGAGAACGAAAGAAACGAAATTACTGCTGTTGGTGGTTATGGTGGTGGTAGTGGTGGTAATTTTGGTGGTGGTAATTGTGGTTAGGTTGACCATCTCGTTGGTCCCGGATCGTGGTGGTGAGAGGAATGGTGGTAGATCCTACATATAGTTTTAGTAGTGATAATTGTGGTAGATCCTACGAATAAGGTCCTCAGAGAAGGGAGAGTAAGAGAGGGAGAAAAGAATGAGGGGATGGAAAGGGAGAGTAAGTGAGGGAAGGGAAGGGGGAGTAAGTGAGAGGAGAGAGTAAGGGAGGGGAAAGTATGGAAGGGGATGATGGAAGGAGAGTGTAATGGAAGGAAGAATAATGGGAAGAAATGGTGAGGGGATGGTGAGTGAGGGGAAATGAAAGTAATGGGAAGAGAGGGAGAGTGAGGGGAAAGGAGAAACGGGAGAGAGAGAGGGAAGGAGAGAAAGTGAGGGGAGGGATGGGTGAGGGTACGAGAGAGGAGGGGAGGACACTGGTGATATAAGGAGATCCGGGGAGATTGTCTGAACAATACTATGCAGGGAAATGGTGGGTGGGGGAGGGGGGAAGACAGTACTATACAGAGAGCCAGAAGGTCCCGAATGGCGTGTGCTGTGCTTAGGATTGAGACATTCGTTTGAGAAAGCAAGAATGAAGGAAAGAAAGAGAGAAAGTAACACTACATCAAAAAAAAGGCGAGAGATTATTTTGAAAGTGACAGAGTAAGTCTATGGGAACACCAACTTAGAAAGCACCACACACACCACACTGGACTCTCTAGAAAGCACCACACACACACACACCACACTGGACTCTCTAGAAAGCACCAATACACCTTTAGGACTGAGTGATAATCGGCTTGACGGAGACTCAAAAGGGGGAAAATGGGGAAGGGGGTGAAGGGTGGGGAAGGGGGTGAGGGTGAAGGGAGGGGAAGGGGGTGAGGGTGAAGGGTGGGGAAGGGGGTGAGGGTGAAGGGTGGGGGAGGGGGTGAGGGTGAAGGGTGGGGGAGGGGGTGAGGGTGAAGGGTGGGGAAGGGGGTGAGGGTGAAGGGTTTGACAATGGAAAATAAAGTTGAACATCTAAGGGAACACGTAAATATCAGATCCCCTTTCTCCCCTCTCCTTTCGCTCTCTGGATAGATAGATAGATTAAGAAAGAGAGAGAGGGGGGAATAAACAAACAGATAAATTAAGAGAGGTAGAGAAAAAACAGACAGACACAGAAACACACAAACAAACAAAATCTATCCTACCATACACGTATAAGAAAATCCAATATAAAATAATAAAAAAAAATACTCCACATATTTTCATCACTAGATAATCCTTCACTGATTACGATTCGATTAAATCACGTCACCTTTCAAATCCCTTCAGAGAGAGAGAGAGAGAGAGAGAGAGAGAGAGAGAGAGAGAGAAAACACGACACTGAGAGAATTCAACCTCTGTGTGTCAATTTCCTCAACAGGTGAGAGAGAGAACAGGTGTTGAAAGAGACAGGTAAAAAAGACTAACGGGGGAGAATTGGTTATTGATGGTTTTAATGACAGGTGTAATCGTACGAATGGCAGCGCCGAACGAGCAGTGGTAGGGGGAGGGGGAAGAGGTCAGGGGGGTGAGGAAAAATAAGTTCTCAGCGGATCGATCAGTTAGGAAAGGGTCTCTCTCACAGGGGCGTGTAAACAAGTCTGAATGCTAGTTGAATTCGTAAGACGTTGTAAGTAATGTAATATTTTTTTTTTTTTTTTGGGGGGGAGGGTTCTCACTCTCTCTCTCTCTCTCTCTCTCCCACACCCACACATTCCCTCCATCTTCCCCACACACCCACACACACATTGACCCCACATCATCCCACGAAACACCATAGAAAAGAAAACGATTTGATAACTGCAACAATACTTGATAAATACTGACCTAAAGGAACAACAGAAACAGAGATAAAATGAATTACTTTTTTATTAACTGTTTAAATCAGAATATTGCAGGTGAGAAGAATTTACCTGTATTATAAGATGTGAAATGTATATATGTATGTAAATTTTTATGAAATGTGTATAGTTTATTTAAGATAATAACTGAGGATGAGAAATACAAATTTATGGTGGTAATCAAATATAAATTACCTCGTCTTCTCTCTCAGGTAAGCAGCACAGGTGAGGAGGGGAAAAGGCGGGAACAGGTGACCTTTAACCTTTGGGGTGGATAGTGACGCGGACAAACACCTCACCTTCTCTCCCACACACACACACACACACACACACAGCACAAGCCTTTGAACAACGCTACTTTAAACAGCTTTGTGTGAACAACTTATCCTTAATCCCCACCGTTCATACTCCCATGATCGATCAAAACCACATTTTGAACACTGGTCGTAACAGTTGCCATGAACACCCCCTCCCCCCCTCACACGCGGCAGGTGAAGAGGGTGGAGTGTGTCGCTGTTGAACATTTGTTACACCTGTTGGGACGACACAGGTGAATATAAACACAGATGCTACAGGTGAGCAAGATGTAGTATGTTGCTGTTAAACATTTGTTACACCTGGTGGGACGACACAGGTGAACAGAGTAAAGTGTGACGCGTTTTTACATTTGTTACTCCAGCTGGTGCAAGTCAGATGAACACCCACACATGAACACACACACACACACACACACACACACCGACGATATTACGTAATGACAAGTTGAGACAGTGACGAGTGAGCAGTAGACCGATCAGTCAGTGAAAATTATGGACAGTGACAAGAACAGTGGACGGTGATGGGGTAGTGACAGCTGAGACAGTAACAGGCTTGGACGAAGACAGATGGTTGTGGACAGTGATGGACAGTGACCGCTGAGAAAGTTACAGTGTTGAAGGCAGTGACGGACAGTATCAGCTGAGACAGTAATAGGGTTAGGCAGTGACAATGGAGAGCGAGGAGAGAAATGAAAATGGGCAGTGACTCAGGCAGTGACAATGGACAGTGACTCAGGCAGTGTAATATGTCAGTAGCGTGGTTAAGTATTGATAATCTATAGTGAAGATTAGAAACTGGCTAATAGGGATGGGAGGGGAGGGAGGAGACGAAGATATTGGGGCGAGGAAAAGAGAGAGGGGAGGACGAAAAGGGGGGAGCTTGAACTGTTCCTCCCACCTCCCTTGACCCTCCCCACTACTGACAACCTCCCCCCCCCCACCTCCCCTCCCCACTCCAGAGGTATTGCGTGCACCGTGGAGTATTAAATCAAGGAGAACCCCCCCCCCCAATCTTCTTCTTCTTCTTCTTCTTCTTGTTGTTGTTCTTCTTCTTCTTCTTCTTCTTCTTCCTCTTCTTCTTCCTCTTCTTCTTCATTGTCACTGAGTCGAGCATAATGATCAACCAACGATAAAAATAATGAAGGGAATTATTCTTGATGGCGTCATGAGTTAGGAAGCTCTTAAGTAGCTTGAGAGGCGAGTGTGTGTGTGCGTGTGTGTGTGTGTGTGCGTGTGTGTGTGTGTGTGATACGTATAGTGCGGGAGGGGAGGCAGCAACGTCTTTCCAAAGCTCATGGTGTTTTATTCGCCTCAGTGCCAAGTCGATCACACACACACACACACAAAACCACCCTCAATAAAACAACCCCTCTCCCCTCTCCCCCCCACCTTTAGTTCTCGTCCCTAAGATAACTGTTATCTCCCACACGAGGCTCCTCTAAGATAACAACTTTCTTATGTGGCCAAGACTCCCGCTGCTCTGTCTCCATTTACTTAAACAAAACATAAACAAACTTCGCCAAACAAGGTAGAGAGATAGGTGATGGGAGTGGGGGAGGTGATGGGTGTGAGGGAGGTGATGGGTGTGAGGGAGGTGATGGGTGTGAGGGAGGTGATGGGAGTGAGGGAGGTGATGGGAGTGGGGGAGGTGATGGGAGTGGGGGAGGTGATGGGAGTGGGGGAGGTGATGGGAGTGGGGGAGGTGATGGGAGTGGGGGAGGTGATGGGAGTGAGGGAGGTGATGGGAGTGGGGGAGGTGATGGGAGTGGGGGAGGTGATGGGAGTGGGGGAGGTGATGGGAGTGGGGGAGGTGATGGGATTGGGGGAGGTGATGGGAGTGGGGAAGGGAGGTGATAGGATTGGGGGAGGTGATGGGAGTGGGGGAGGTGATGGGAGTGGGGGAGGTGATGGGAGTGAGAGAGGTGATGGGAGTGGGGGAGGTGATGGGAGTGGGGGAGGAAGGTGATGGGATTGGGGGAGGTGATGGGAGTGGGGAAGGGAGGTGATGGGATTGGGGGAGGTGATGGGAGTGGGGGAGGTGATGGGAGTGCGGGAGGTGATGGGAGTGAGGGAGGTGATGGGAGTGAGGGAGGTGATGGGAGTGGGGGAGGTGATGGGAGTGGGGGAGGGAGGTGATGGGAGTGAGGGAGGTGATGGGAGTGAGGGAGGTGATGGGAGTGGGGGAGGTGATGGGTGTGAGGGAGGTGATGGGATTGGGGGAGGTGATGGGAGTGGGGGGAGGTGATGGGAGTGAGGGAGGTGATGGGTGTGAGGGAGGTGATGGGTGTGAGGGAGGTGATGGGAGTGAGGGAGGTGATGGGTGTGAGGGAGGTGATGGGAGCGAGGGAGGTGATGGGAGTGAGGGAGGTGATGGGCGTGGGGGAGGTGATGGGAGTGGGGGAGGTGATGGGAGTGAGGGAGGTGATGGGAGTGGGGGAGGTGATGGGAGTGGGGGAGGTGATGGGAGTGGGGGAGGTGATGGGAGTGAGGGAGGTGATGGGTGTGAGGGAGGTGATGGGAGTGAGGGAGGTGATGGGTGTAGGGTAGGTGATGGGAGTGTGGGAGGTGATGGGTGTGAGGGAGGTGATGGGAGTGAGGGAGGTGATGGGCGTGGGGGAGGTGATGGGAGTGGGGGAGGTGATGGGTGTGGGGAGGTGATGGGTGTGGGGTAGGTGATGGGAGTGGGGGAGGTGATGGGTGTGAGGGAAGTGATGGGAGTGGGGGAGGTGATGGGTGTGAGGGAGGTGATGGGAGTGAGGGAGGTGATGTACTTTCAATAGAGAAACACTTTTTACCTCTCTCTCTCTCTCTCTCAAAATCAAGATATTTTCACTTTAACTAAAGGTATAACTAAAATTGTAAATAAAATATAATATCGGAGTTTATATCAATAATAATAACAGCATTACTCTGTACCTCAACAAACTGCATTGTAATCGTGTGGGAATCTGTCTGAGAAGGAATTTATCTCCTTACGCTACACGCCCCCACATACGCCAACCCCACACTGACTTACGCACGTCATTCTTTATTTTTACCTTTGTTATTTACGGACGCACAGGTGATCAAAGACTCTAATAATATAACTTTAAAAATAGATCTTTTCTTATGTTTACTGTTCAGTGAAGTAGCTCCCTGAATCTAGAATTATTGACGTCATTCCTACTCCATCTGCCGGGAGCGTCGGGTATTGGCTGCTACCCTAGCGTGACGTCACACTTGCGTCATCAGTAGGATCGTCGGGTATTGGCTGAAACCCAGAACTGACGTCACACCAATTTTTTTTTAATATTTATGGAAGGAAATAAATAAAAAAAAATGTAAATCAACTGAAAATGGGAATTGGAAACCTTACTATTATTATCGTTATTATTTAGTTATTATGTTTATTTAATGTTTCCTATTCTCTTTGTTAGTCTTATTTATCTTCTTCACCTCATACTACTCTCTCTCTCTCTCTCTCTCTCTCTCTTCCTTGTTTTATCGTAGCGTCTCTTGATATTCTCCTTTCAAAACCTCCCCTCACATTCTACCCTCACATTCTACCCTCACATTCTTCCCTCACATTCTTCCATCACATTCTTCCCTCACATTCTTCTCTCACCTCCCCTCACATTCTTCTCTCACCTCCCCTCACATTCTTCTCTCACCTCCCCTCAGATCCTCCCCTTATCACACCCTTCACCGCCTCTTCTTCAGTCAGTCACCCTCGTTTCCCCTCACCCATCAGGGGGAACTACCGACCCGGGAAACAGCCTTGCTTCCACCACTGCTTATATGGGTTCCAAGGTTTCCCCCCAAGTGATCCTCTGTTAAGTCCACCTCCCCCCCCCCCCCTTTATCTCGTTTCCTCCCCCTGTCTGTCTGTCTGTCTGTCTGTCTGTCTTTCTCTCATGCCTCCAAATAGAAAAGGGAAAAGGGTAGAAGAAGGGAAGGATGGAAAGAGGAGGGTAGGAGAATGACAGGGCGAAGGGAGGGAGGAAGAGTGAGAGGGGGAAGGGGGAGTGAGTAGGCAGGGAGAGAATGTGAGAGAGAGAGGCAGGGAGATGGGATAGGGAGAGCAAGGGAGGCCACAATAAGCTCTTTAAGTCGCGTGAAGAGGGAGATAGTGTCTGGTGGTGACTGGGATATCGAAAAGGGAGAGAGGGAGGGGAGGGTCTTTGAGAATGTGAAAGGGCATTTAGAGAAGGGAGAGAAAGGGGGAGAGAGTAATCGAAAAGGGGGAAAAAAGGCTAAAAGAAAGTAATGGAAGGATACATGATAAAGGTTGGGGATAGAGTGAAAGGAGAAAGAGAGGGTGAGGGGAAAGACGTGACTCACCCACACATAAATCCTTAACACAGCAACTCCCATCATTACACTTGTTTTATAATGTAATTTCTTTATTTTTCTTCAATATATCACAAGTACTTCAGCGTCATGTGCACCCACTAATTGTCATCATTAGTGGTGGTGGGAGTGGTGGTAGTGACGGTGGTGGTGGTGGTGGTGGTGGTTGGCGGCGGGGTTGGTGGTGGTGGTGGTGGTGGTGGTGGTGAGATTATTATTATTATTATTATTATTATTATTATGACAGGTAACAAAATCCTCATATGTAATTTCTTTAATTTCCTTTGACCAAAAAATCCAATTAACCTGATAAAAACGAAATATTCCCTATAATTCAGGTAATTAAGAGTGATTATATAATTACCTTCTATAATATACCGTCTCAGGTTCATATACGCAACGTTTCTTCTTAATATATGCGTGAGGTAATATATAAACCTGTAATCACCTACAATTATAGAGTTTAATTATTTTTTCTATTAGTTTTGATATACAATTAAATAAAGTTATAAAAATATATCACAATTATGTTTTTTTTTAATATTTTCCAATTTAGTTTTTTTAAATATATTAAAATTGTCTTCTGAAATATATTAAAAATTTGTCTTGTGATATATATTAAAAATTGGGCATCTGAAATATATTAAAAATTAACTCTTGAAATATATTAAAATTGTCTTCTGAAATATATTAAAAATTTGTCTTCTGAAATATATTAAAATTACGTTATTTTTTCTTCAACGTAACATATTCATTACCTCTTATCTAAATGAAGTTAATATTCGTACTCAGTGGCCTTGGTTAACAAATTACAGGTGTGGCTAACAAATTACAGGTGTGCGTGTATGTAAGGCCTTCCAATTAACACCATTAAAAGGAGATTAATTATGTTATTGATTTTACATTTATTGATAAGTGTGGTATGTGACCTTGGTGGGTTGAGTTACGTTTAATTCATTATAATAACAACAAATTAATAACAACAACAATAACAAACAGAGAATTGTCTTTGTTGATGTATGATGGTTGTTTTCGATTTTAAGAACTGTTTTTGTTTATGTTTTCACAGATTTTAGTTGTTTTCGATTTTTAGAACTGATTTGGTGTGTTTGTTTTCGATTTTAAGAACTAATTGTGGTTTTAATTTCAGAGATTTTAGTTGTTTTCGACTTTAAGAGGTGATTTGGTTTATGTGTTTGTGTGAATAAAGAAAACGAGATGATAAAGAAAACAAGGACAACAAATACAGACAAGGAAAAACGGTAAAGAAAACGGGAAATCGATATAAAAATCACCAAGAGACAGAAAAAAAAAACATAGTAAACATTAAAATTATCATGATTAAGGGACATAGATTCTCAGACCGACTTAATTACCGATGGTGGACGACGTAGGAGAGAAAATTAGGTAGTTAACTCGGTAATTAACCTCGTTACTGGCTGACACGAACTCTCTCTCCCGACCCCCTACGATCTCGCACCTGTGACGTCACTACCTCCTTCCTGGATCAATGACGTCAGTATCTACGCGGGGGTAATGACGTCAGCATGACCCCACTCACCTTTACCAGTGACGTAACCATCACTAGTCGTAACCTCTTGACCTTTTCTGTTAATAATAACCTCAACACCTGTAAGCCATAACCCCCCCCCTCTCTCTCTCTCTCTCTCTCTCTCTCTCTCTCTCTCTCTCTCTCTTGACCCCTCGAGAATTATCGCATAAGTCAGTTTTAACATCCTGGCTGTGGGGGGAGAGGGAGAAAGGGAGGGAAGGAGAAAGAAGGAATGGGAGGGAGGGAAGGAGAGGGAGGGAGGGAGGGAGTTATGAACATTATTTAGAGCAATTACTGGGTGTATTTATAATCAACCGATCGATCTTAATGGTGCGTAGGGATGTGGGGTGTGGGTAGGGATGTGGGGTGTGGGTAGGGATGTGGGGTGTGGGTAGGGATGTGGGGTGTGGGTAGGGATGTGGGGGTGTGGGTAGGGATGTGGGGGTGTGGGTAGGGATGTGGGGTGTGGGTAGGGATGTGGGGTGTGGGTAAGGATGTGGGGGTGTTGTGGGTAAGGGTGTAGGAAGGGATAGGAGAATAATACAATGACGACTAAAAATAAAAACAAGGTGAATGAGAAGGACAAGAGAGAGAGAGAGAGAGAGAGAGAGAGAGAGAGAGAGAGAGAGAGAGAGAGAGAGAGAGAGAGAGAGACTTACAACAACATGTGAAAATGAAAAAAAAAAAAGATAAAATGGAATGAAAAAACACGAATGAAAGGGAACTGAAACAAGAGACACTAAAATAGAGACATAAAAATAGATTAATATTCATCAAGTTAAACCAAAAAAATAAAATGATCAGACTAACACAGTAATAATCCTCGTTCTCTGAGACCATCAATAAGTATGGGTATAATCCAAGCAAACAGTAAGGCCTTCGTCAGGTAGCTCCTAAACACATGACCTTGCAACTCCTACTGATTCCTTCCCTCACAAGAATTCCAACCATCACGAGCGCTCTAGCTAATGAAGTCATAACAATGTAACTTTTTTTTCGTTTTTTTTTTTGCTTCACGGGATTTAAACTTTGACCTTAGAAAGCTTTAATTTAAACTTAAGACTTGACCAATGGTTAATTTGGCTTCATTACTTTCAAAACTTTCGAGTATTTTCCCGATAGTTATTTGTTCCCCTGCTGAAGAAGGTCATGTGATGAGGAAAGTTAGAGGAACAGAAGCAGTGGTATAAGAATCCTTTCAAAGTCCTTGGTGATACTTTATCGAATTTCCATCATGGGTCAAGTTATCCACAGAGAGAGAGAGAGTAAGATAGTGTGGGTACTCCATCATAATAAAGCCACCTCCCCCACCCCCACCCCCACCCCCTACCCCCCCACCACCACCACCTACCCCCCCCACCACCACCACCCCCTACCCCCCACCACCACCCCCCCCACCACCACCTCATCCCCTTAGAGAAGAAAAATAAAAAAAAACAGTAACCCCCAAAATCCTTAGTGAGAAAAAATTGATCCTCTTGGTTCTCTGGCTGACAATACTTCCTTTGTTTACTACACTTTCCCCTTCCCCTCTCCCCTTCCCCTCTCCCCCTCCCCCTAAAGTTACGCTCTCCCTCCAGCCAGTCTCACCCCTAAAAAGCAAGGAAGGAGAACAGGGGATGGGAAGGGGGAACAGGGGATGGGAAGGGGGACAGGAGATGGGTAGAGGGACAGGGGATGGGTAGGAGGACAGGGGGTGGGAAGGGGGACAGGAGATGGGTAAAGGAACAGGAGATGGGTAGGAGGACAGGGGATGGGTAGGGGGTTATGGGATGGGAAGAGGGAACAGGGTTGGGGAGGATGAAACATGGGATGGGGAGGGGGAACAGGGGATGGGAAAGGGGACAGTGGGTAGGAAGGTTGGGAACAGGGATGGGGAGGAGGAACAGAGGATGGATAGATTGTGATAGGAAATAAATAAAAGTGAAAAGATAAATTGTGAGAATAAATAAAGCAATAGAAAATTTGATGAAGATGAAGGTCAAGACTTAAAAAAAAGTTTAAGGTATTTAAGAACAAAATTATAGAAAGTTGGAAGATAATTATAAAAAAAAGTTTGAAGAAGTTAAGATAAAAGTAAGAGAAAGTTCGAAAAGAAATAGTTTGACGATTATTAACAAAATAAAAGTTCCAGAGAGATTAAGGGTAAGATTAAAGAAAGTTTTATCGCTTCATAAGAGGGAGTACGGATTAACCCTTCGCACGTGAGCAGCAAGGGAGATGAAGACATGAAAAACTGTGCTTAAAGTTTATTCTTAACGATAACTATAGAAAACAAACTTTTTTTTCTTTATAACAAACCTAATTTTTTTGGATCATTGGAAGATTCGGTTAATCCCTAATATAATCATGTTGTGAATTATTAAAATGTGCTTCCAATCCAATTTTATATCCAGAATAAAAAATTGGTTATTATATTCAATTTCAACTTCCAGATTTAATAAAAAAAATATATTATCTACACCCGAAAATAATAATCGATTTTCTTCAACAATTCTACATCTAATAAATATATATCTTAATTTTTAGCTTCAGTAAATAATACCTAAATACACACACACATGGAGTCAAAGTAAGCATTAACGACTATGTAAATATATCAACTTTACTTCTTTTATAAAACTATTATATTTCATCAATAAAGAGTCCCTGAGTTACGAACGCCCGACTTACAAACAATGCTAGAGTCACGAGTTACGAACGCCCGACTTACAAACAATGCTAGAGTCACGAGTTACGAACGCCCGACTTACAAACAATGCTAGAGTCACGAGTTACGAACGCCCGACTTACAAACAATGCTAGAGTCACGAGTTACGAACGCCCGACTTACAAACAATACTAGAGTCCCGAGTTACGAACGCCCGACTTACAAACCATACTAGAGTCCCGAGTTACGAACGCCCAACTTACAAACCATACTAGAGTCCCGAGTTACGAACGCCCGACTTACAATCCATACTAGAGTCCCGAGTTACGAACGCCCGACTTACAAACCATACTGGAGTCCCGAGTTACGAACGCCCAAACTTAGAAACACCCACACGTACTAACGAACTGCACCAAAATCAGTACTTACCCTAAATCCCTCACCATGAACCGTATGCGTGACAAATTAAAACAAAACAAAATTAACCTAACTTAGATATGAGAGTAAATTATGGGGATGAATATATATAAATGATCTTTGTTGGCGTATATAAACGTTTTCAGGGCCATTATTGGAGCGTTTTTCACCTCCTAACCTCCAAACGTGTCGTGCTAAAGTGTGGGTAATTGAGATTGTAGATTTAATAATGATATGAATGTACCGATCCTTGTACTCTCTCTCTCTCTCTCTCTCTCTCTCTCTCTCTCTCTCTCTCTCTCTCTCTCTCTCTCTCTCTCTCTCTCTCTCTCACGCCGTGGTTCAGGTGCTATACGGCCGGTGTTCGTGTCCCCTCCAGTTACCCTCTCAATGTTTAATGGTGTTTATATCCCTGAGACTATATATAACCTTCTCGGTTTATATTCAACAGTAAGTCACACCAATACCGTTAAGTTAAGTGCTGTGGGGGTCGGGAGGTCTGGGGGGCGTCAAGGGGGCGTCAGAGTGCGTGTGGGGGTGGTCGGGAGGTCAGGGGGCGTCAAGGGAGGCGTCAGAGTGTGTGTTGGGGGGACGGGAGGTCAGGGGGCGTCAGGGGGGGCGTCAGAGTGTGTGTGGGGGGGGGGGGGAGGGAGGCTTCTCTACCTTCATGTCACCTCCTGATATTTGCTAAGTGAAAGTATCAAATTAAGGTAGAATCTCTGTATAATTATTTCATGTTATTTATGGATGTTATTCGTGTAATATAGCGTAATTTAACCAGTAAAGTGTGTTCTTGCATATTAACTAAGGAGATTGGTTCACCGTTGGGACCGTCACAGTGTAACGGCTCCCAGGTGTTGACAGGTAATTGGGAAGACAGAGTGTGATCAACGTGACCAGGTGTGTATGGCGGCGCCCCTCTTATGGGATTAATTGTATAGTGTAGTTGGACAGCTTGTGTGTATGAGTGTGTGTATGTAGTTGGACAGTATGTGTGTATGAGTGTGTGTATGTAGTTGGACAGCTTGTGTGTATGAGTGTGTGTATGTAGTTGGACAGCTTGTGTGTATGTAGTTGGACAGTATGTGTGTATGAGTGTGTGTATGTAGTTGGACAGTATGTGTGTATGAGTGTGTGTATGTAGTTGGACAGTATGTGTGTATGAGTGTGTGTATGTAGTTGGACAGTATGTGTGTATGAGTGTGTGTGTGTAGTTGGACAGTATGTGTGTATGAATGTGTACATAGTTTGGACAGCCTGTGTGTACATAAGTCGTAATTAACAGCTGAACTGACTAAGATGAATATATCACAGCATGTGCATATAGGGTGTGGTAGTGGAGGCACACAGTGTGGTAATTACTGGGTGGAGTGAGCGGGGCTTATCAGGAGTACTGTATTCATATCACCTAACCTATCCTAACCTATCCTAACTTATCCTATCCTATCCTATCCTATCCTAACCTATCCTAACCTATTCTAACCTAACCTAAGTATACAACATACATAGAAGGAGAATATAAAAAAAATTGAAGAGTAGGGAGAAAGGAAGGAGAGGGAGAGTAATAGATAAGGGAATGTAGAAGAAGAGATACGAAGAATAGGAGAGGGAGAGTAGAAGGAGAGGGAGGGGTGAGAGAGGGAGAGGGATGAGAGAGAGGGAGGTAAGGGAGAGGTGGTCGTACGTCAACAACATTACTGTATAACTGTTGGAGTTATTACATTGATCTGTTGTTTGTGTATTGACCTGTGGCTGTTACTGTCTAGCGGAGAGAGAGAGAGAGAGAGAGAGAGAGAGAGAGAGAGAGAGAGAGAGAGAGAGAGAGAAACTGGTAGACCTCTCACAATCCTTCAGACTCTTTTTCCTCCTCACTACCCTCTTCCCTCACCATCCCCCCTCCTCTCTCTTCTATTCTCATTCCCTCATTACCCTCTCCATTCTCCCTTCTCCTCCCCATTCCTTACATTAAGTTAGGATTAATTTACTTACACCATATAAAACAAACAATTTACCGTATGATTATTAAACCTGTCATTTTATTCCCCCTTAGACCACGCAAGAAGCATATAAAATAAGTAAATAGGTCACAATAGGTCAAAGGTCAAGAGAGATAGAGAGAAAAGTGACAGACGATGAAAAAACTTAGGTGAGAAAAATAAGGATGAGGATAGGTCACAGAAAGGTCAAAGGTTAATGATGAGCAGAGGTGGTAAGAACCCCCTCCCCTCACCTCCCCCCCCCCCAAGAAAAAGGGGGTCAGAGGAAAAGGTCAAATGATGAATTAAAATTTTTTGATAGGTATTAATTACAGGTATATATGATAGGTCACGGTAAAGGTCAGGTAAAACAATTAAAAAAAAACATAATCACTAATCAGCAATAAACACAAGGAAAGGTCAAATTAGGTTACAAGAAGCAGAAAAATAAATAAATAAAGAAAGAAGGAATTAACAAGGAACAAGTTGAAAATGGGTCACTAGAAAAAGAAAGAAAAAAAGAAAGAATGAATGAAAGAAAGAAAGAAAAAAACACAGCAAACTTGAAAAAAACACCACCAGAAAATCCTACACATCCACACACCTCCACACAACTACACCATCAAAAAGTCACACCCAGCTAAGAATTACGACCATAGGGGCTAAAATATACAAACCTACAATGCGTCTGGCGAAGATTATATAGGTTAGGCTCTTGGCTTTGATTTATGACTGTTTAAAAGTGACGAT